>OX387317.1:23124053-23724053 GCA_947562085.1 Eudonia lacustrata
ACCCTTTGACGTTGTTTCGATCACATGGCTTCCCTAAAAAGTCCGGTGAAGCTGAAAAGGAGGCCTGATGCCTGAAGTCACCAGCAAACTCTCTCGAAACCGAGATGTTAATATGATAACGAACCAGATTGACGAGTTTCTTGGTTTGGAATGATATTGTCATGAAATACCCTATGTAGTGCAGAACTGCAGATTCAAATCCTGCTTGTCCCCTATATGAATCACCACTTGCGTCTATTTAAATCTATTTAAATCGGGCTAATCAAGCGTTTGCTAAAGTATGGGAAGTCCAAATTTTTTTGACATTTTTCAACCCATGTTACTATGAGAAAGTTGTTTACTTACCGATTCTGAGTCGCTCCAGAAAATTTGCGCGCTAGTAAAAAAAAATCCCGTATAGCTTACCTTCTGTGGGTCTTATTTTGTGATTGTGTGACGTACAGCCGCCTTACATATCAACCTATCCAAAACTGTCAAGTTTCCTCAATAAATATTCAACCATATATCCTAGACATACAAGTTCAAAGTCTATTGAGGTTTGACGGTATGTGGTAGTCTGACGTTCAGGCGTGTGTACTTCTAAATTTATCCGTGGTATACCTACTAGTACTGAGTGGATAATCTTTTCACTTATATTGTTGCAGCTGATTGCACATTGCATAATAGACTTTAATGTATAAGCTTAGGTGGTAGATTAGTTTGTGCCGATTCTATGTAGGTACTCAGTTACTGTGTCAGTGCCTAACTGTCATTGTAGGTTTGTGACTCGTGAGACGATTGTTGTCAAGTTCAGTGTTTTCCATCTTATTAGCACTGTTGCTGATTGATATGCGATTGGAGCGATTGTGAAGGTCGGCGATAACAAGTTATGGATAAAGGTACCTATGCAACTAATCTGTCAATGGTTAAAATGGTTAGTTTTTTTAGATTTAAAGTAAAATAAATAGCTTAAAGGTACCTATAGCATACCGACCAACAGCTGGACACAGGCCTTCATTATTTTGATTTTTGAATTTTGTATTGGACCATATACCCACGGGTCTATGCTTAGAAAGGCTTTCTAGGCAACCTTTAGGTTTCATGTAGAACAACAACTTCAAAATCAGGAACTAAGTAAGAGAACTTAAGGTAAGTATTACGGGAATATTACCATGTTTTTTCTTGCTTGGGAACATAGACGCAGTTGCATGCGATATAATCATGGTTACTAAGGTTAAGTGGATAAATGAGCAGAAAAACGATCTCTATTTTTTGAAAATATGATCATTATCATGTGCTTAAAGCATTAGAAACACTGTCATAGATACGTACTCGATAAGGGCTCAAGTGAGGCTCAAGGTCAAACTGTTGCACTTGATGAGATGAGATGGTCTACTATAAATAATACCCACGAACTTATAGATACTAGGTAGGTAACCTTACGTAAAAACAACGCTCTAATCAAGACAAAAAGATATTTAGATTTTTGATAACGAACATAGGGTCATAAACTCTGTTCTTGATAAGGTATCGTGTGTTTCATAACATTACGCTCATTACATTTGAGTCGTGCGCTTACGCATGGCATGTCTTATTTACGTACGTACGAACGACAAACGGACCTGTCCCAACTCTAAGGATTGATTTGGCTTGACAAATCACGAAAAGTGTTCCTTTTTTGCTCGTTAAGCTGTTTTAGAGCTAAATTATTCAGGTGAGTGTACAACTGTAATTTGCGTCAATGTTTGTAAACTGGTTTTTGTTGTTATTTGTAGTTATTGTCAAATTTGTGATAATAGTAAAAGTAACTTTTAGGGACAGGTATATAATCAAAGCTTTTAGGTAGATAGGTCTAGGTACAGTCGACCATGAAATAGCTTTATCACTTTTGAAAAAAACTTCCATTACAATAAAATTTCGCTAAGGCTCATTGTCAATGATGACAACGTATCTGTCACTTGGTCTTTTAAAAGAAAATAGAACTTGTTGTTTTTTATATGCAAACAAAATTCACTTCTAAAGGTGGTGGTAAAGCAATTTCGTTGTCGACTATACTTAGTGAGAGTAAAAAATGCAGTGTTGTTCACTTAATTGAATAATAGAGCAGCAATAAAAAAGAACAATCAGATTTCTCTCAGTTGGGATTAGCGGGATCCAGAGACTTCTCTGGACTTCTCAGGATTTTAACAGATTTAACTCTGTTAAAATCCTGAGCTACTGTCATTCCATTTGTTGTTTCATCGTCCCCTGCTAAGCTTGGAATTCGCAAAGGATAATACGCAATTGAGCAGAACAGAATTGGTCATTTTAACGACAGCTACCTAACTTACGACAGCAACCGAGACTAAGACTAATTAATACCTACCTTCCGTCCTTCCTTCCGAAGAACGGAAGAATAAGACAGTAAGATCACCAATGGTAAGTTGTCTGTATAAGTACTTGTCGTCGGGCTTGTTATAAGGCTGGCTGGCTGCCTAGCTCGATATCACTCTGTAAGTCTGTCATAACAAAAAAAAATTTACTTTGTCGTGTTTCGACAGTTAAAAGATAAGATAGGTTTATAGCTGTAGTTTCTCAAGTTCCTCAGTATTTGGGGATTCTGGGTGAAGTGTGCTTAATTCCTTCTTGTGCCCTATCTTAACCTCATTTATTTTCATTTATTCTCCTCAAAATCAAGGTTAGATCAAGGCCAACCACTTTCCCTTTGTTGAATAAAACATCAAAGGAATAGTTTTATTACTTTATATTTTCCATTCGCAAATGCTATAAATAAGTGGGTGTATAGTTACAAGATAAAATTTTACTAGAAGCAATCAACCAGTCCTAACATATAATTAAACTAGGTATGTCCAGGATGGCGTCTGAAAAGCCAGTGACGTACAAGCTGATAAACTCTCCCGAGTCGTGTGTGGACGACAATCTGCGTGGGGTGGTCGCGGCCTACCCGCTGCTGCACCTGCACCCACAGCACAGGGTCGTCACTGTGCGCCCAACGGTAAAAATAGCCTATATTCTGTCCCACTGCTGGGCAATGGCCTCCATCATTGATTTTTTTTTAGTACCTAGCACGGCAAATGACTCCATACCACCTGATGTTAAGTGGAAATGGAGTCCAGACGCGAAGACAACTGGTGCAGCGTGAAAACAACGCAGCATCAGTTACCCTCACTCTGCCGGCCCACAAAATGCTTCTTCACGCCTCGTTTGAAGGACCCCATATCATAGGAGGGAAAACGTATGCTGGTAGACTATTCCATCTTTTGGAGGTGCGACAAAGAAACGAGTCACCAAATTTCTTTGTGAGCGATGGGATATGTGTGACAGTGAAGCGATGACTCCGGAGAGCAGCACGTGTACTCCTATGGAGGAAGGTCATCGCTACAATTGATGGATTATTGGGTCATTCACCATGCTTGCCAAATACGTGTTTAAAATATTGTGTTTCTGTCTAAAAATAGTGGTTAAAAATGTACAGCATCTGTTTTTCAGCATTGTCCACCACCATCATTTTGTGGTAAAGCAGTTAATGTTTTTATCCAGGAGGACACTGGGAAAGTAGCAGTCATTGGCGGAGGCGGATCCGGGCATGAGCCATTTGCCGCAGGTTGTTATTTTTTTGTTAAATTGAAACCTATTTAAGATTGTGTTTGGGTAGTAATACCAAATAAGAGATATACTGGTTTTCCTTAATCACAACAGTTGCTCCATTTCGCCTTGAGAAGATAGTTAGATAAATCTGTATATCGCCAACGCCAACACACTACAAAATGTTTTTTTAAAATTTTTAAACGTCTCTTTTAAACAAAAATGGATTTTGCTTTTATGATACTTACAGTGTCATTTGCCTACAGACGATTATCTGCTGACTAATTGACAGACTAATGAATCTGGCTAATGACAAAGTTAAATGCTACACACTAATTATAATTACTTGATCACAAGAACTATTATTTATAAACATCGCCTACTATTTTTTTTAAACAATGGGTCCATGGGGGTCGGAGGCAAAGCATCTAGTTAAAGAGTTAAGTGCTCGCCTTATCGAGGCCTCCGGTGACAAGAAGGCTGGCAGCTACCTCTGCCAGCGTATTAGTTTGGCAATCCAAAGGGGCAATGTTGCCAGCATTCTTGGGACCGTTCCCATGAGCCCACAGTTGGAGGACATCTTTTATTTATAGGTCTTTAGTTTTTAATTTTCTAATTATTTTTCTGTTTTTTTTTTCAAGTTAAGTTATGTAATGTTTCTTTTTGTTGTGTAAATAGATTAAGCTTTTTATGCAACTTGAAATTTGCATAAGTAGTGTTAAACTGCTTCGTTGTCGCGGGCGGGCGATAGCAGATGTTTTCGCGGACGAAGATGGTAGCGGAAGGTAGCTAGTGCTATGGTGTAGTTAAATGTATCGAAGATTCCCTTAATGTGACTGAGACAACACTGATTCCAGGTTTCGTGGGTGCTGGCATGCTGGACGGTGCAGTAGCCGGTGGTATCTTCGCATCTCCGCCGACTGGCCACGTCCTATATGCCATCACTCACTTATACAAGTACAACTCTGGTAGGTATACGTAACATTCAGCAGACCTTTTCATTGTAAGGCATACAGACGCATGCAAATCAAACTATCCAAAACTGTCATTAATTTATTCATTAAATTTTCAACCTTATGCCATACACATTAAGCTCAAAGACTATTGAGGAAGTTTTTGACATGTTTGTGGTATTGTGATGCGCAGGCGCGTGTACATAGGTAGGTACACGAAGTTTGATCTGTTATATCAAAAGCCAGCATTCTCTTTGGTAAGAGTTTGCTGTTGACCGGATTTTAACATTTCCTAATCAAACACAATTGTAATGAATTTTAATTTTATAATATGTTTTATATTTTTTATATATTTTGTATGCCTAACAAGTTAAGGCAAGACATGTTGACACTTTTTTTAAATTTTATTTCCACCAAAGTGCCAAGTATGTAGTTAGGTATAGTCGACCATGAAATTGCTTTATCACTTTTGACAAAAACTTCCATTACAATAAAATTGCGCTAAGGCTCATTGTCAATAATGACAACGTATCTGTCACTTGGTCTTTTAAACAAAAATAGAACTTGTTGTTTTATTTTAAGCAAACAAAATTCACTTCTAAGGTGGTAAAGCAATTTCATTGTCGACTATACAACTCATGATTTTACAAATAAATTATCTTTTATCTTTTTATCTTTTACTGGGCTTTTGTGGGCGACGGCGGCGGCGTCTCTAGGGTTTTTAGAAGAGATGGCATCATGCAAGCGTGTACCTGACTTCTACTAACTAGATTCTGCGAGGCATTCGGATCAGCCCGAGGGCGTGCCGAGGGCGCCTCTAAAGGCTACGACATCAGCTCGGGTTGACCGGCAAAAGCGACGAACGTACAACTTTTGAACGTCTTTTTATCTCTGTCAAGATTGTGGCAAGAGTGTGGCCGCTCCTGGGTAGTACTTTTCCATCACTCACGCCAGTGCCCATCGAACTCACCATTGAAAATACTACGAAACATGATTTTTATTAACCTAGTAAGGTTTGGCCAAAAATTGCAGTTTTCAGACTGCGTTATTTTGATTTCGTTTGTTTGACATACTGTGTCGAGATTACGTCGGGAGCCATAAATCCCAATACTTACGACTAAAAATATACGGCTCACAGTTGTGGGGATTTCGGTGACATTCGGAGGGACATAAATTGAAAAGTTAATGCAATGATGATTGACTGAATGATTCAGTGTTTGCCGATCCGAACCGAGCTCCTCGGAGAATCTAAAATCAAAATCAAAAATCAAAATCTTTATTGCTAACTAAGTGTATAAAAGGTGTTACATTTTAAAGGAACTTAAAACTTAGTCGCCCTTTTCGGACACGACAATTTATAGAGAGCTAAGTATTTTTATATAAATCTATGAATAATATCTTAAGTCTAAAAGTTAAATAAAAATTTCAATAAAACAATAACAAAATAAAATAAAATAATTAAATAATAATAATAATAATCTAGTAATAATCTAGTGGGAATAATAATCTAATCTCCCAATAATAATCTAGTGGGAATAGGAAACACGCTTCCTTTCTCTCTAGAAACTCACTGACAGTGTTTCGATCACATGGCTTTAGGAACCTTTCAAGTTTCTCGCCGCCCCCAAAAAAGTTCGAAGACGCTGAAAAGGCCGCGTCAGGCGATCAGTCCAAAAACGACACTCCAAAAAAAAAGCTTTATGGTATAATTAATTACTTATATAAAATACAATGAACAAATGAAATGCCTACCCGACCCAGCCAGGAATTGAACCTGAGTCTTCCGCAATCCGGGCGGCTGCACTGACCATTATGCTACAGGGAAGGCTTCCACTGCTTTTTAATTTTGAGTGTTTTTTAGCGGCACAGTGCCATCTATTGTATGGTTTTACCCAAACATTTCACAATTATTTTTTTTGATAATAGTATGGTCATTTCTCATAAATTGTATTAATTTTCCCTATAGCCAACAACCTACGCCTACTATAGTTTAGATAACATTAGATTGTAGAAAAATTAAAAAAATTAGAACAATTTATTAGGAATAATATTGGCTTTTATTATGATCAAAAACAATTAGTGTGAAATGTTTGGGTAAACTCAATAATTTTTAGTCGTTGTTGGAATAACCAGTAATTTATGCTGGTTATGGCACAACTGACTATAACGAGGTAAGAATCCAACATGTGAAACACCTCCGAGAAAACGTCATTATAGAAAAGCACTGTGCTACTTAAATGGCTTTATTTATGCAGTAGAGTGGTTGTACTAAATTCCCTATTTTTGCAATAATTATTAGGTATTATAATTAATTTTTGAAAACGCATTTTGATTTAAGTTTGTTAAGGTAAATAAAAATAGTGGGAACATCCAGCAAAGGATTTATAATGAAGGTGGCTGTGTTGGATTTGTACAAGAACTACAAGAACTGGCCACATTATTTATTTATTATATTTATGATCACGTCAGCTTCCCATTCCAGGTGGTGTTCTGGTCTTGATTGGAAACTACACGGGAGACAGATTAAACTTCGGGAAAGCCATTGAGAAGGCGAAAAGCGCAGGAGCTAAGGTAGGTAATTAACGCAGTTAACACACTGCCATGCACCACGCAGCGTAGCGCGTGAATGCGTGTTATAAGGTTGCTTGTAAGTATCTCCGTTTGTATGTAGAAAACACGCACAGTCCAGCACACAGAAAATGCATCCACGCGCGTCGTGCGTAGGTGCGTCGACACGCAACGTGGTGCGTGGCAGTGTGTCAATCGCCTGAGTCCGTGAGTCAGAATAGAACAGAGTAGAATATCGTTTATTGTTCTTCTGTACAAGATCTCCCGCCCAGAGTAGACTTACGAACTGATGGCATAGACATTCAGAAGAGCTACTTGTAGCCTAAACTTTTGAATTTTGAATTTTGAAGGTTATAAGTCTATGGTTAAGTTTCACTTGATGCCCAGGGATATTCACTGAGGTCTCAGTATCAGCAATACGTCAGTTACACTCATGGTGTTACAATCTAGCCACCTGGCAGTCTCAGACCCAGCGGTCCCGGGTTCAATTCCCAGCAGGGTAACATGTTTGTGTTTTCGGTTTGGTTGGTGGGAGGGCTTTTAAGTCCGCCTGGCTTGCTACCACCATCTAACTAAATATATGTCGCCTTATCATCAAAGATATGTGCATTGTTGTGTTCCGGCAGCTAGAGCCAGCGCCTCAGTTGTAGTTGAGGATTCTGGGTGAAGTACGCTTTTATCTTTGGCCTTATCGGTAAGGATTAAAATACCGGCCAAGTGCGTGTCGAGCCACGCGCAGTGTAAGGTTCCGTAGCCCATCTCAATAATGCGGATACTACCGGTTTCACACACCTGACAACGTTATTTATGTAGTTCCTAATGACGAATTTGTACTGCGCCAAGTACATTTTATAAGTTGGCCGACTGTTACTCGTAAACTTGTAAACCCTACTTAGCTGTGATAGTTTTCCTTTTAACTTCGCCACATATACAACTACCGTGATTTTTTTCACGTATCCAATAACAACCATTTGGCTGGCAGGCAGGGGGGGGGGGGCACTTGACTCTAACAAAATTTTGCACTTTAAAGCTTATTAGTTCACAAACGGATGCCTATCAAAAACGGTTTCCTAAAAAAAATATTTTTAAAAATTTTACTTGACCACTTTGTGTCGGCGTGATTAAAATGTATATCCATGCCAAATTACAGCTTTCTAGTACTAAGAGTCTATGAGCTAGGCTGGCTGGGGACAGACAGACAGACAGACAGCAGACGGACATGGCGAAACTATAAGGGTTCCTTGTTGACTACGTAACCCTAAAAAGCGGACTTTAGTAGAATTAAGAGAGTCGTTCATTTAGCAAAATTTTAAGATTTAATATATATCAGAGTTGGGCGTAATCAACTACTTTTTTAATCAGATTAATAATCTGATTGAAAGTAATCATGATTACTTTTAATCTGATTAAAGTAGTCGTGATTACTTTTAATCAAGATTGAACATGTAATCTTTAATCTTGATTACAGTAGTCAGTAATCTAGATTACATGATTATTCTTAACTAAGTTTATATGAATTATGGTTTAGGAATTAATGAATATCTAGGTAATTTATTTTTTATTGAGTTGCCATTAATTATCACAATTTGTATGCATCTAGAAATTGAGTGGTTGGCTTTATTGTACTATAAATTACTGCGAAAAAAAATGCAAATACTCAACAGAGAATCACTTGTTTTTTGCAAAAAGTTGGCAGAAAAGTATTTGGAAAGTGTGGAAACGCGATTTTCTGAGTTTTTTGATGTCTCCTCGAAGGTTGCTCAAAATGCGGTAGTTGCTGCAATTTTTTATCCCAGGTTCAAGGACAAATGGATGGCTTGTATAAATATAGAATATCATCCCAGAATCAAATCAGTTTTCAAGGCAGCTGTTATCAAGGAAATTCATGAAGCACCTGAAACTTTTCAAGATACCCCAAATAATAGATTTGAAGAAAGTTATTTCGAGTTTTACACTGATTCATAGAGACTGATTCAACAGGAGATATTCACCAAGTCCAACGATCTAAGGCATATGTCATTATTTCTCATTATTTAGCGGATCAAGATAAAGTTATATCCATGTTAAATAGACCTCTACCGTCATCGGGTCCAGTTGAAAGGCTTTTCTCATATATGCAACAATGACCAATTCACCAAAATCACACAGACTTTCAGATGAAATGTTTGAAAAGAGGGTGCTATTGAAATCTAATTTGAATCGCACATCATAAATAACATTCTGATAGTGCCAATCCAGTAGATTTTTTGCGTAAAATAATTATCCTAAAAGCACAGTGTATGAGACTGATAAAAAAATAAAGATGATTTATTGCTATACAATGTGTTTTTTTATTTTTAACGCTCCGACTGTTGGTTTTATTAATCAATCATAAAAGTAATCAAGATTACGATTACAGATTTATAATCATTAATCACCGATATGATTACATTTTTGATTAATTTCTGTAATATGTAATCATGATTGAAGATTACACATTGTAATCGTAATCCTTAATCATTAATCTGATTACTTTTTGCCCAAGACTGATATATATATATTTTTCTATAATTATTATTTTATTTTAAGTAGCTGGATGAGAGTAGCCGTAAATCGTGTTCAGAGGCGTGTACTTGGAAAGGCTTTACCGATATAGCAGACGACTAATGTATAATGAATGTAATATGTAATGCTGATGATTATGATGATGAAAATGATTCGTATTCTAATATTGTTGTTAAGGTTGAAGGCGTCATAGTGGGTGAGGATGTTGCGTCAAGCCATAACAAAACTGGGGGCAGAGGCATGGCTGCTGAAGTCTATTTATATAAGGCAAGTCACACTTTTTCATGTTGTTAAAAAACCCCTTCTACACTTTTGACGAATATTTTAAATCCAAAAATATAAAGTTAAGTTTTGAACTATATTTAATTTTGTATCGTAGTATTATTGTTACCCTTACATTTAAGTTTTTGTTATTACATCCACTTTTTCTAAGTTTCATAATTATCCGTTGCTTTTTATGCATTATTATCTGCACAATTTGTACACAGTATTGGCAAGAGTTAATATTTCTTTTCAATTTCCTGTGTAATCAAGTAATTTTTATTTAACAGTACATACAATTCTTTCTATTTTTGAGTAGGTATATCACCAGCTAAAGGCAAAATGACGATTAAAATTCACGGTGTAACGAAACTTATTTAACAACCACAAATCTGATAAAGGTTGCGGGATGCAAGCTGCATACAACCGGTCGCTGTGGAGATTTTTAGGAGTGTCCTTTGTCCAGCAGTGAAATGAAATGAAATGAAATGAAATTAAATATACCTATTATAACTTTACACACACCAATCAAACAATGTTTAACAAAAAAAAAAGTAAACAATATATACCTACCCAAAGTAAAAAGGTAGTTGTAACCAATTAATGGAATCAGGCGTTATTTTGCGGAATTACATTTTTTATTTAGTTGCAACCATGTAAATCTATACTAATATATAAAGCTGAAGAGTTTGTTTGTTTGTTTGTTTGTTTGTTTGTTTGAACGCGCTAATCTCAGGAACTACTGGTTCGAATTGAATAATTCTTTTTGTGTTGGATAGTCCATTTATCGAGGAAGGCTTTAGGCTATATAACATCACGCTGCGACCAATAGGAGCGAAGCATCAGTGAAAAATGTTGCAAAAACGGGAAAAGAGCCTAAAAAATTAAAAATGCTGCCGAAAGTCACTATTCCACGCGGACGAAGTCGCGAGCACAGCTAGTTACAAAATAATTATTAACCTAACTTACGAGTACACTTAAATGTCCGCGCCTTACATAAACTAACAATACTAGTATAATCTACTTTACCTATAACAATTAGAATGTACACACGGCGGCAGATCAACATACCCAAAACTGTCAAATTTCTACAATCAATTTTGAACTTTATTGTTTGGTTATAAGGATCAATAATCATTAGAGAAATTTGACAGATTTGGGTAGGTTGATCTGCTGCCGACTGTACGTGCTACGTTAAAACCCGAAGATACATTATAATTTTTGCAACTTAGACTTACCAATAATACGAATACCTATTTTTAGGGTAGTTCAATCACGACATACTTTTCTTTTATTGTTAATCATGTTCACTCACTTCACTAGCTACTTATTATGTACAAATACAAACATTTGAAACTATATCTAACAATAAACTGTATTATTACTAAAATGCCAAGAAATTACTGTGTATGAGATGAATGAATTTTTATGTAGTGGACGTTTTTTGGTTGAGATGACGATGATGTAGTGCTTAGTCGTGGTAAAATAAATAGCCTATAAACCGCCTACCGCATGAACTGCTGGGTTTGCCTATCCTGGACCTCCATCATTAAAATCTAGTCATCGCTACAATCGATTAGCAATGGCTTAGTCACCACAGTAGCTAAATGCGGGTTGTTGATCACAAACCCAGGAAAATTCTAATCATAGGTACTTTGTTCGACCTGGGAATTAAATCTAAGGTATGGAGCCGAGTGCTTTGCCACTCGACTCGATACCAGGGGCCCGACCGCCTAACCGATCGCTTTGACTTAGTGTGTGGTTTATGACGTCATCTTGTCGTTTCGTGCCGCCTATAAAAGCAATATCGAAAGCTATAGCCTACAGCTTTTGATATTGCTTTCATAGGCGGTGCGAGGTGGCAAGATGACTTCATGAACTACACGCGTAGTCAAAGCGATCGGTTAGGCGGTCGGGGGGCCTGGAGGCGATGATGATGATGATGTAACAGTGTGGTGATTAGATGTGCGGGGCGCTGGCAGCTCAGGGCGCCACTCTGGAAGAGGTGCGCGGCCTGGCGGCGGAGGCCAGTCAGTTCATGGCTACACTCGGCGTGTGCCTGAGTGCCTGCTCGCTGCCAGGTAAGTTTTTTATTCCTAAGAAAGAAAGCACAAAGAAAATACATTTATTAGAATCACATATTAAACAACAGGTAACAAAAGGAATATAATAATTATATACATTTTGCCCTGTTATGGGATGCCAACATTCAAGGTACACGGCTCAGAATACGCAGCAATTGGGGCCGGCCGCATTGGTATTCTGCTGTACACAGTACTGATATCATGGTACAAAACAGGAACAAAGAATCGTATACACTCTGAATCCTACTGAGGCACTGGCTATCTTATCTCAAACTGTCGGAACACAATGCTACTATAACATTGATGTATGGCGACACATTTAGATAAGATGGTGGTAGCTAGGCAGACGGACTTGAACAAGCCCTACTATCTACCAAACCGAGTACAAGCATATACCCCTTGCTGATGGGTATCAAACCGGCACCTATGGGTCTAAGACCGACCGGTGCGGTAGTCCACCGTGGTCACGACAACTAGATCCCAGATGCGGTTGATTCAAAATACAACTACAAATTGAGGGTCTAGCACCTGGGCTGTGAGTTTGCCCATCCCTGTATGGGTAAACTTTTTCATTCGCGTGACAATATTTACTAACAAAATCTATGGCGGGCCAGGCTATTGAATTTTTTGCTGTATTTTTTCAATAAATAAATATTATTTTGTGAAACTTAAAATATTGTTAGGTAGGTATGCATTTTATGAAACACACACACTTGAATTTTTGTATGATGATCGCGGGCCGGACTTCGATCATTCACGGGCCGGAGATGGCCCGCGGGCCGTAGTTTGCCCATCCCTGATCTAGCACGAGCAATTATCGAATTCGTGTCATAACCAGGAGTGAACGTCTTTCGATCGAGATGATGACGATGCTGAAATATATCCTTAACTTACATATCTACCTCGTTGTTTTATAGGGCAGCCGCCGTTATTCTCGGTGGAAGCTGGGTTCATGGAGCTGGGCGCGGGAGTGCACGGCGAGGCCGGCATCGCGCGGGTGCCGCTCGGCTCGGCAAAGGAAGTCGTAGCGCTCATACTGGGCAAGGTAAGGCTTTTGGGCCGGTATCATACATTGTGCCGGACCTTGGGTAGAGCGAGTGGAGCGGTCGGAGGCGTCTGGTAGGAAGGAGCCAAATGCGAAAAACCACACAACACCGGAGTTCGGATATGCAAAAGCTACAACCAAAGGGCAACAAAATACAATCTCGCTCTAATAACCTGGGGCCCGAACGCCTAACCGATCGCTTTGACTTCGTGTGTGATTTATGACGTCGTCTTGTCGTTTTGTGCCGCCTATGAAAGCAATATCGAAAGCTATAGCCTTCAGCTTTTGATATTGCTTTCATAGGCGATGCTAGGTGACAAGATGACGTCATAAACTATACGCGTAGTCAAAGCGATCGGTTAGGCGTTCGGGGGGCTGATCAAGGACTAGTGCCGGCGCTGCATAATTGGAGTAACTTATATCCTGTTGGTATTACATAGCGTTTCTTACTGTTACTTTTTTATTGATGTGTATGCTGAACGCTATGTATGTATATAAAGCTGCACGTCAGATTATCACAAACTAGAAAATTCGGTGGTCGTACAGCTCCTTGCTATGTTCCAAGAAGTTTAGGTAAAAAATATTAGTCTACCTATTCTGGGTGCTTAGTGCAAGTAAGTTTTTTTTGTCATAACGTTAACGAAAACGAGATTTTGTATGGCAATTAATTTATCTTTCGTTAGGCGCTGTCGACCTGGTTTTCAACAACGGATACTCAAAATTTTTCTATTAAGAGCGTTTACGCCGCACACTAGCGCCACTAATGAAAAAAAAACATATCTAGTAACTAGAGATAGAAAATCAAATTATGCTCAACAAACTATTTGAATGAAGTAATTTAGCATTTTTACGGCACCTAATGAACACCTCACATGTTATGGTTTAGTTAAATAAGACATTACGGCCACTTTTAACTATAACGCCATATTTAACTAAACCATAACATGTCAGGTGTTCATTAGGTGACGTAAAAATGCTAAATTACTTCATTCAGATAGTTTGTTGAGCATAATTTGATTTCCTATCTCTAATTACTAGATATGTTTTTTTTTTCATTGGCGGCTCTAGTGTGCGGCTTTAACGCTCTTAACACCTCGGTGTGTAGGGCAGCCGCTGTTTCTCATGGCGGCCGGGTGCCTATAGCTGGGGGTGATTTTAGAATTTCATCGGTGATCTCAAAATTAAAAGTGACCTGAACTCACTATGAAATATAATAAGTTTTGCGTTACTTACAATTTGATTACTTATTAATATTTTAGAATAAATATTATTAACGGAATTATTACCATGTTTATTGTCGTGTTTGAGTATCCGATATTTCGGCACAGTTGCATGCGCCATGATCACGGTTGTACTGAAGTTATTGCGGGTGGGTGATTATGAGCAGACAAAACGATCTACCCTCTTCCTTAGTCGTTTTTTGCGCTCAATACTCGTACCACTGTCTCCTAAGTCACTATTCACTCGAACTTGTTCTCGACACACTACACTGACCGTATCAGATCGCGAAACGGCACTATTCTGTTCTTTTTGCGGTCTTTACATAGGCTTGTCACTGGGATTCCAGATACGCGACAGTTTAAACCCATCTTCGCGATTGAAATTTTTGTATTTTGTGATTTCAATCACTTCACTAAGCAATCTAGGTATGTAGTGTCGTTCTGTTGAAATTATCTGTGGGTTATAAAACTCAATCCAGTGATTAGGACCCGATTGGATCAAATGTTCAGCAATGGCCGATTTTTGCGAGCGAGTGAAAGAGGAATTGAGATGCTCGGGGTGATTGTGAGAAATCATGGTACTGTAGTGATCGGGAGTCCTTGCTTCGGGCAGCTCTGTGGCACACGATGTGACCTGAGTTTAAACGTAGAACATTAGGAAATTGGAACAAGCGAGATTATTTTGGTTTATTGATTTTGTGACAGTACGCTAAGGCTGGATTGTAATTCGTCTCTCGATAAAATACACAATTCTAATTATTTTGTGTTATCATTCATAAAATCCTCACAGTTCCGTTAGACTACTGACATGACACCTAAGCCTAACACAAGCCTAAGTTTTCTAGATATGTTAACATGATGACTATTGGGTTTGTTCCAGATAGTAGAGCACCTCAAGTTGTCCTCTGGTGACAGAGTGACAGCAATGGTCAACAACTTGGGTGGAACATCGATACTGGAGATGAACATCATAAGTAAAGAGATCAAGGAGTACCTGGGTAAGTTTGTCGGTAGGTATATTGATGTTCAGCATCGTCGCAATCAGCCCGTGTAACACTGGACATAGGCTTATCTTAATGTCATGTATGCCACTAATGAGTGATGACCTCGGCGACACGCACGCGTTCCTACACTTGTAACTCCGTAGTGTACATTGAAAACTCGGCGTTTGGAGCCATATCTGGCCCAAAGAGAGGTGCTTCAATATGGGCGCGCGGACTTAATTCTATACCATAAATATTCTAAGCAAAACCGTTCGTTGTGGAGATCCTTGGGAGAGGCCTTTGTCCAGCAGTGGACGTCTTTTAGCTGAGCTCATGATGAAGTACTTAAGTATTCTCAACAGTTGTGATTGCCAGATATAAAAAAGTAGCACGTTCCAGGAAGCAGGAGCATCAAAGTGGAGCGCATATACTCCGGCCACATGAAGTCCTCGCTGGAGATGCACGGGTTCCAGGTGTGCCTGCTGCAGCTGCCGGCGCCGCGGCGGGAGGCGTGGCTGCGGATGCTGGACGCGCCCACCGCCGCCCCCGCCTGGACCGGGGGGGCGGCCTCGGCGGGGGCAGAGGGGGGGATCGGAGACGATTACACGCTGCTGCAGGCCACCGGCAAGAGAGTGAGTTGATAAAACATCATATTTTTATTTTGAAATTTAATGAAATATATTTATTAGAACACACAGTACACTTATATAGAACAAAAAAAATAAGAAGCAACTGAAAAATGTGTCCTAAAAAGACTGCACTTGGCATTTATTGCAGTGAACGCTGGTCTTCCGTGGAAACTCCAGTTCTGTGTAAATAAATTTTCGTGTGTTTATCCGTCATCTTGGATTGTATCTAGGATAGTAGTAGGTAGGTAGGTAGGTACTAGTGTTCGATACTTTAAAGCAAACCCCCAAACATGCATTTGGTCAGCATGGTAGGTTTTTATTAATCTCCTAATGTCTTATTCTTCACATGAGATAACAGCCTAGCAACGGGACTTAACGGTTGATGATAATGATGTGACCTTCATAAAGCGTTACATTGCTTCTTTACACAACACCTCACGTAGGTACGTGCGGTCCATCGCTATTAACCGCACAGCAAGCCGTGCTTCAGCGCAGCATGCATGCTGCAGCATCATCGGTCAGCTCGACTCTAAATCAAGCGTTTCATTGCGCCTCAACCCAAGGAAGCGTGCGGTCCGTCGCTTCCAGCCACATAGCAAGCCTTGCTGCAGCGCAGCATCATCGGTGGTGCTTAGCTCAACTCCATATAAACCGTTTTATTTCGTCTCTACCAAAGGATGCGTGCGGCCCGTCGCTGCACACTGCACAGCAAGCCGTGCTGCAGCGCAGCATGCTCGCCGCAGCATCGTCGCTGGTGCAGAGCTCTACGCTGCTCAACCGCCTCGACGCGGGCTGCGGCGACGGAGACTGCGGGAACACGCTCAAGAACTTCGCGCTCGGTGAGTACGTGGACATAATATATTTATTACTTTATTAATTAATAGCTAGCCTAATAGGAACCCTCAGAAACGTCGGAATTTGATTGTGGTTGGGTTGATTCCGTCTGGTTGTAGGCCATTTTTCGACTTTTCGCATTTTAAAAAGGTGAAGTGATGTGAAAAGATCTTGTATAACCAAATGGATAAAAAAAGACACCTTGAATACACTTCGGAGTATTTTTCCATTGCTTTAAGACAACATGTTAATGTTCGGTACCTGTTAAAGTTCACGTCTTACGTGATCTTTTTTGAGGAACAAAAATTCGTCGAGTGCTGCTCCATAGATTAGGTACACACGGCGGCAGATCAACCTACCCAAAACTGTCAAATTTCTACAATCAATTTTGAACTTTATTGTTTGGTTATAAGGATCAATATTCATTGGAGAAATTTGACAGATTTGGGTAGGTTGATCTGCCGCCGACTGTACATAACAGTTTCTGTTCTTCGTCTGCGTTGGTCTGAAGTTATTTGTATTTTATTTTCGCAGCGATTGTGGAGTACCTGAAGAGTGCCTCGCTGGAGTACCCCTCCAACGTGCTGTGGGAGTTGTCGGAGATGGCGGAGACCGACATGGGCGGCACCTCGGGAGGAATCTACAGCCTGGGGCTAGCTGCCGCGAGTCAGGCTATGGCCAGGTAAAGATAACATTGAAACTTAAGATTAATGTTCTTTGAAATCGCATGTAAATACAACGCTACTCGCATTTGTTAGAAGGAAACTGAGCAGGGACCAGAGAAGCAGAAGAGTTTAAATAAAAAACAAAAAATACAATGCAAAACAAACCTTAGTAATGTTTCAAAGCGTTATATATTTAAAAAAAGAGTATACTTAAAATACCTAACAGTTAAAAGATGCGCGCCAAATTGTCCGGATAAAGAAAATATTAGTAAAGTTAACACGACGTATAAAATATTTAAAAACTTCTTCGGGCAATCTTAAAAACAATATCAAAGATCTGTATATCTATGCTACATTAAAACTTCTATGAAATTGACTATACGCCATTAATCGCAATTTTCGCGGCACGCGGCCGGCGCGGCGGCGAGCGTCGGTAAAGCTAGTTCCGAGAACAAATAGCAGGAAAATCTGCAAGATTTTTTTCTTGCCACCCTCATCTGAAAGCCTAGCATTCTAGGATAGGGCATAGCATTGTAGATGCATTAAAACAATTTTAAAATGAAAATTTGTTTCCTATCTGCAGCGCGGAAGCCGTCGACGTGGCGTCGTGGCAGCGAGCGTTGGAGAGTGCCGTGCAAGCGATATCGAAGTACGGGGGCGCGGAGCCGGGGGACAGGACTATGGTAACTATGCCTTTCACATAATTATTTATTGCAATTAAAGTACAATACAAATAATGGCCTGTTTTATGGATACCCTGTTTATTTATTTAATTACGTAAGCTTACAGCTAACCACATAAAAGTAGGCAACAAATCATTGCCTTATTATGTGTTTATGTCATGTTAGGGCATCACAAAATTTATATTATGTAATAATTTAAAACAGTTACTTATGTTAAGATAATTATTTATTATCCTATAATGCAAAATAAGATAAATAATTTAAATACTTTATTGTACCTACACCACAAAACATTTTAAAACAAAACAAAACGTTTTACCAAACCTAAACAGAGTGATCTCTTTTAGACAACCTTTGAATGGACAAGATAGATTTAAGTTAAAACATGAGCTTGTAATCCAATCGGTAGGTACACCAGTGTAATAAATAGTAATTTGTATTGATTTTATTACTTTTATTGAATGTTTGAATTTTAATTAATTTTACTATTTAGATTTTAATTAATTAATTTATGATTGTTTACTTTCATCCTTTTTTTATTTTTTAATGTATTGTTTATTTGTATTTCCTACACAAAGTTATTTGTTTGTGGAATAAATGAAATTAAATGGAATAAATGATCGATTTCTAAATTGTATGATGAGATCTCAGACAGGTTCACATGTACCTTCATTGTATGTGAAAAATTGTTGGTAGATTATAGATATTTATCGTTTTATTACATTCTATGTTAATAACAATAATATATTGACAAAGAAAACTATATTTTCAGTTAGACACGCTACATCCCGCCGCAGTGGCATTGAAAGAGAACTTGTCGTTAGATCTCAACTCCTTGTTAGCAAAAGTGAAGACGGCCAGCGAGGAGGGCGCGCGCGCCACGGCCGGCATGGAGGCGAAGTTTGTATTCATTTTTATTACTTTCAAAATTCAAAATTATTTATTCAGTTTATGCTACAAATTGCTCTTATGAATGTCACTATGAGACCTTGTTCTTAGAACATCTTGGCACTAGTCTCAGTACCAGAGGTCCCGTGTTTGTTTTCCAGTACATATTAGGTATACTCTTTATCTAGTGACGAACGTGTATAATTAACAAGTATTACTCGTTTTCTTGCTTGCTTGTTTTCTTTTTTTTTACACAAAATAACATATTTTGTGTAAAAAAAAACAAATGTTAATCGGTGAATAAATCACAATAGTTTGTATGTACCATACTAGTTTCAATAAACAAAATGAAATTATTATTAATTATTATTCATAATCACAGGCACATTTTCCAACCTTCTCTCTGGATGGAAGCATCACAGAAATAAAGTGCTATAAACCACCAATGGGGCCCAGTGCGGATTGGTGGTTGTGAAATGAAAAACTTTGACTGATCTTTTTGCGTGTAATTGATTGATTTAGTGATTAACACTCCCAGTCTGCGATTGCTAAGGTTAAGCAACTTTCGCAAAGGCCAGTCAATGGATGGGTGACCAAATATTGTTATAACGAGCTCCTCCGTGTTTCGGAAGGCACGTAAAGCCGTTCGTCCCGGTTGCATTAGCAGTTGTTAACAACCACCAATCCGCACTGGCCCAGCGAGGTGGTTTATGGCCTGTTCTCCCTATCCATCCACAGCAGGTAAGGGTCGTGCCCCAGCAGTGGGAACAAAAATAAACTGGTGATGTAATGATGTCTGTTAGTATGTTTTTTATCAAATTTATGGCATCTATCTTTTTAGAGGAAGTAGAGTGAAAGGATGGAGTTGCACAAAGATCCCGATGGGTCGAAGTGCTACTTGGAGAGGAAACCTCATAGGCTCCACTAATATGTATGTTTGTTTGTTTAGGGCGGGGCGCGCTTCGTACGTGTCGAGTGCGTACGCGCAGGATGAGGACGCGGGCGCGCGCGGCGCCGCCACGTGGCTGCACGCCATACTCGACACTATCGCTAAGGAATTATAGCCCTTTATCCTGTTACTGTGACTAGATTTCATAAAGTATTTAATTGTTTTGCAACTTAATTCTACCGTTACATAAGCATTTAAAGGCGGACAAGACTTACAATCGAATTGTAACATTTAATTCCTACTTATACACGTAAATAGGCATAGCGAACACGAACTCGATTCGACTCGACTTCGCAAACAACATTTGGATTGCCACGAATATGTTTAACGAACACAATGTTCGTTAGTGGTAAGCACATGCAAACAAAGTTGTGCGATTTGCGTGCCCGCGTTTAGCTTTTACAGAATTGTTTTAATATTGCAATTTAAATATTTACTATGTTATAATAACGTGATATCGATGAGAAATTCGAATATTTTGCAACAAATATTTATGTAAATAGCATTTTTTAGAATCGTGCGTCAACCAAATAAAAAACTGTTTTAACAATCAAATGTTTATTATTATTAATCACAGTGTCAACGTCTAAATTGTCTGTTAAAATATAATATATTATCCTACACTCGAACGAAACACATCGATGTTTAGGTACAATTGACGAAAAAATACATTCATTGCACAAAAAAATAAAAAATATGCATTGCAAATATTATTATAATTTAATGCAATGTCGAAAGTCACAAAAAATGCAAATGCGTAAATTGCATCCAATATAGTAAAGTTATTAAAATTTAAAATTGTATTTAATAAGGTATTTTTGTTTAATTCGCCTTAAGCTGTCTGTGTTCGGAATGCTACTTCTATAGTTAATATCTATTAAATCTACACATTTATATATTATAATAATAAGAACCGCCTAAGAATTCAACTATTAATCAATAACAAGTTATAAACATATTCATATAAATATTTGGACTTTGTTACTGGCTTAGTACAGTATTTACCATTGTAAAGGTACATTATAATACATACTGTTAATTACTGTTAATTTTTACATAAACGCATCTCATAACAAATGTGATACACTGAAACGTAAAAAAAATGGAGGCAAAACTTTAAATCAACGGAAAATCTTTGCTATTCTCAACTGGAAGACCTATAATGTCAATGAGATCTTTTTAATACTATTATTTCTATCTACCTATTCAGTATCCGTTAATCAATTAAATTTAATATACACTTGATGCCAAATAAATCGAACCACCGCACCGCAATGATAACGTACAAACAAGATTTCGAGAACTTTCAAGTCTTATTTCGCCAGGAATAAAGACATCAATTGTGATATGACGGTCTATAACTATATATAATTCTAGAGAGATCGCAGAAGGTTCATAGCTACATAGTTACCAAACTAAGGAACGGTCCAGCCGTTTAAAACCTGTGTTGTTAATTAAAAATAACAGCAATATATTTAAATACATGGAAATTGTAAAACTAAGATTTCTAGGCGGTTTGGCATCTAAGCGGCTGACTATGGAGATATATTTTGGTCTGCTATAGTCACAATCACGATCATTCTTTGGCGGATAGTAAACTTGGTGGTAGGGCTTGTTTAAATTCCGCCCGGCTAGCTACCACCATCTTATCTAATTAAGTCGCCATAACATCAATGTTAGTAGCATTGTTGTGCTTCGACAGTTAGAGATAAGATAGCTAGTAGTTGTCTTCGGGTGTATCAGTTATCAGTTGAGATAAAGACCACGTGCACGTAAGGTATTTAAAATAAATATTACGGTGGTACGATTACTTTGGCCCAAAGTGTACCAAGAAAAACTGTTATTATTGTTTACGGCATGTCAGGCACATTGGTTTAATTGATGATTGTAGCTTTTAAAAACGTGTTTTAAACTTAAGAGCGTTTACGCCGTACATTAGCGCCGCCAATGAAAAAAAAACATATCTAGTAATTAGAGATAGAAAATCAAATTATGCTCAACAAACTATCTGAATGAAGTAATTTAGCATTTTTACGGCACCTAATGAACACCTGACATGTTATGGTTTAGTTAAATATGGCGTTATAGTTAAAAGTGGCCGTAACGTCTTATTTAACTAAACCATAACATGTGAGGTGTTAATTAGGTGACGTAAAAATGCTTCATTATAATAACAACATACTTCATTCAAATAGTTTGTTGAGCATAATTTGATTTTCTATCTCTAATTACTAGATATGTTTATTTTTTCATTAGTGGCGCTAGTGTGCGGCGTAAACGCTCTTAAGGCGCTGACAACCTTGAAACAGCGCTCTCTGTCGATCTGTATACAACAAAAGGGATGCAAATAGTTCACTGAATTCAGGAAAACGCTATTAACTAAATGCTTTATTAAAAAAATAAAACAAGAGCGTTTTTCTACACTGGACCGCAAAGAAAAAGGGTCGGTTAGAAAATCTTCAATATATTCAAAAGTACCTGACCTATCTTTATGAAATAAACACTAAATTAAAGAATACTTAATGCCACATAAAATAATAGTACCTGGATGACGATGATTTTTTTTTGGTAATTTCAGATTATACATATATACAAGAATTGCTAGGTATAATACCTTTTTATTTATTTTTGATAATTGTATAAAAAACTAAAAATTTTAAATTATGGTATTTTTTGAATTTAGTACCAAAAAATTCAATTTAATTGTTTTGCATTTGTTTTACTTTTGACATAAAAAATGCATAAATGTGTCTCTGCCTTATAAATTTTAATATTCTGAAGTCAGCTGAGTCATTCTGAGTTCAGCTTTTGAAGATATTGAAAATTTTCTAACCGACCCTTTTTCCTTGCGGTCCAGTGTGTACTAAGTATTAAGAACAAGTATACTTAATTTCATCGACGTACTTTATTTAGTTAATGAAAAAGATAATCATGTATATAGATACTGTTTAGAGGTGACTTTGTTTTTAATTCTGCATTTTGGAAACAGTAATATAGTTGCGAATATATAGTCTATTATAACATATATTTTTCTTGGCATTGTAATCTGTATACTGTTCCTATAAACCATGCATAATTGATGCGCATTTCACAGTTGTCATCGCCCAAATGGTGTGAACCGTGGTTGTGATCATAATTTCACAAATAAAAGTGTTTAAACTCTCGGCTATTAGCTAATGGCGTCAGATAGAATCCAGAGGCGTACCTCGGCCGCCGCAGCCCGCTAGAAGTCCCACTCCGCCGTCTTCTCTATGTCCATATCTGACATTTTCTGTTGGAGCAACAGCGCCGACATGTCATCTGTAAATTTTAATAGATTTTTTAAATGATTAACATTATATATAATTTTATGCAAATTTTGTTGTTTCATGGGGTTCGAATACAGCGTATGGATTTTTGTTTAACACATTTTCAAAAATATATTTTTTTACCGACCGATACCTACCGTAAAATGGGGTGAATAACAACATTATTTGTAATTGACTAGTTCTTAATCTTGTCAATTTGTATTGAATTTTAAAGATAATACTTAGGCTTCATAAGTTACGATCGCCTTTATCGTATTTATTCACCACAGAAGGAGTTATTTAAAGCAACTCTTTAACAAAAATATTTCTTGTTGTGAATTACCCCACTAGAAACGGTATATGGGGTGAAACGTGAAAAATAACACCTTTGAAATCAAAAGAGAATATTTGTAGTTTAAACATTTAAAAAATAATACCTTGATAAAGATTGCATGCTAACCTAAGCTATGAAGCAATTTGTGACACTTGTTGTATAGCTTTTAAGAGCGTTTACGCCGAGCGCGAGACCTTAAGTTTAGGTTTTTAAGTCCAAATATCACGCACACAGAAGCGGGCTGTGAGCGCGCGCGAGTGTGTGCGTAGAGTAGGCTAGTTCTGCTCACTATAGTCAAACTCCCTACTTTGATCCGTTCGAATTTAGTTTTTCAGTATACTTAGAAATTATTGAAGTGAAAACTTCTTTAGCGGCGTTGTACACTTTTTTTTGTAATGGGTAAAAAATGTTAAATTCGCGTCAGGACACGTGACCTGATCGAAAATGTAAGACGTAAAATCGTAAGACGGATGGAGACAGCCGGCGCGGCGTAGGAGAGGAAGTATCCCCCTCTCTTTCTACGGCGCGGCGAAAATGTATGCCTGTTGTTTCGTTTAGGCGGCGCAGGGCGCTTGCGCGAATAAATTGTCATGTTTGTGTACGATAGCACAATAAATAAATATTGTATTCTACCACATAAATGATAGTACTTTTATACTGATAATTGAAGCAATTCGTGCAAAATTATTCCCTAACCATTCCAAAATATCAAAAATGCACAACGTTAATATTCAAGTTTTCACTTCTGCCGGCACTCCCGGGGTGCAACCCGTCGTTTTTTTATTTTTAACTATGGGCGTAAGCAGATGACTAAACTACGGATACATGAAATAAGTACCTAAGTATAATATTATATTGTATGTATTTTTATTAATGTTTTAATTAATCTTATATCACAAAATTATAATCAATACCTATCTGTTCCTCAACGATTTATTTTGGACGAATTGATTTGACGACGACACATTTTATTTTATTTTATTCATAGCTCGGCAAATGTCTCCACTCCACTTGATGTTAAGTGGAAATGGAGTCCCTGTTGTTCCCTGCATGACGTTGACAGTTGACAGTTTGTTGATGGTTTGAGATACGAAACATTTAAGAATCCTTCTTATTTAAGTTTTTCTTCCAATATTTTACAAATAAATGATTAATTGTATGGGCAGTCAAATAAATTGACCGATTTTTTAGAATATATCAATAATAATATGCTGTCTATTACCAAGCCCAATTTTGCTAATCTCCTTTTAAAATAAATTTTGAATAAAAACTACTTGGAAAATATGAGCCACATAAGCACAAAGCGCATCATGCAGCAATAAAATAGGTGCTGTCAAAACTCGGTCAAGTTATTTGACTGCCCATACAATTAATCATTTCTTTGTAATACATTGGAAGAAAAACTTAAATAAGTAGGATTCTAAAAAACATAATAATAGCTAAGAATACTTTAAAAAATTAAAAAAGGAATACACTTATTAACAAAATAAATAATTAGTCTACAAAAGTCGCACTGCTAGGATATGGCGAGGAGATTGGGCCATAGCCCATAGCGCACACTGGCACGGGTGCGGAGCAGTCGTGACAAAAACTGGGACCAACGGTTTTACGTGTCTTGCAAAGGAGGGGAGAGAGAAACACACACACAGATTGTATTTCCCACCCATCCCGTGGGCCAGTTTAAAAATTTAATTTGTTTATGCTCTCACCAATTATCTAGCTCAAGATAAGTATTCTTAAGAAACTCGTTAGTATAGTAAGATAATGGATAAATGCAGAAACATGGACATGCATGCATGAATAAACATAGAAAAAACACCTAGACCCGGAATAAATTTAGAAAAACAGTCCTTCTCTAAATTAACCCGACCGGGAATTGAACCCGGGGCTTCAGAGACGGCGCGACGCCCGACCCGGCGCGCTAACCACTCGACCACGGAGGTCGTCCAATTTAAAAATGTTGCAATTCATCAAAAGTAACATAAAATAATTTATTCACTAAAGTACTAAGATTTGCTTATCGCGCTATAAATTTGAACTATCTTCGAAATTACGGCAATTCTTCGACAATCGTCGGGTAGAGCGTCGAGCGACGTGACCACTCTCTCAGAGGCCTCGCGGCGGACTGATTTGATACTAATAGAACGCAGAGTTTTGTAGTAGTTTTAGAGCAGTTTTAAAATATTTATAGAAAAATTATAGAGCTAATTTAGTAAAAAGAATTTTGCGCATAATTTAAAGAACACTTTTTTCTATAGTAAAAAGCTTTTATCTTATATTTATATAGTAAGTATATTAGAGAAAACAATTATTTTATCACCTATAATTTCTTTAAAAATTCAAAATGTTTGGATTTTTATAGTTTTTGTTAGTAACCAAAATCTAAAAATGTTTTCAACAAACTATTTTGCTGAAGATCTTTCAAATTGAAATAAAATTTTTGTTCTTAGTTTTGTCAGTAATTTAAACACATTTTTAAGCTTCGAAGTTGACGCGGAAAGTCAAATTATGAAAATCTCTGTTCAATTATCTTGTTATAAATTCCAAAATATCCATAAATCTAAAAATGTTTTCAACAAACTATTTTGAAGACAAGATCGCCTAATGATATAAGTAATTAACATATTTGTAAAGTAAATATTCATAGATATTAAGAGGTTTGAAAAGTACAGTTTTTGAGCAAAACGGCGTAAACGCTCTTAATAACATTAATACTGTTGTAAATAACCCAATCAGTAGTATAAGTAATTGCAAAGTTAATCACCACCAAATCTAGTTGCAACTGGTCGACTGACTTTGACTGAAATACCGCGAAAATGGCAACTGTCTGTCAAAGGAAAGCATTGCAAACTTAAAAAAAATTAAGTTCGTTCAAAAACATTAAAGCATGTTTTATGAATAAGCGTGATAAAAAAGATCGTGCTAAATGGGTTTTTTTTAAATTTTGTAATACACCCCGCAGTTGCTTTTCACCCCATTTTACAGTACTGATTTTTCAAGTGCTTAAATTAACGTTAATGGTAGCTTTTAATTCATCAGTGCAATTTTTTATCACGATTCGATCATGTTATCAAGACGGATACATTGCATATGTGGCACAAACATCGCCTCCCGCTGACTAACTAGATGAGTTGCAGTTTTGCTTTTTGTAAGTTTTCGCTTTCGTTAACATGAAAAAACTCGCACTCAGCACCAGGTGAAGTGAAGGCCATTTATTAGCTTCAGCTGTTCCCCTGCTGGTTCAAGGCCTTTCTCTAAACCTTTTAATTATCCTTTTTCCCGAGTCACCTTTAGCCAGCCGGTCTCGTCTGCGTGCAAGTCATCTCGCCTCTTTTTGGGTCCACCTCGGCGGCGATGGCCATCTTGTTAACATAACAACAGGTAGAATTGGTAGGTTCACGATAATTATTAACGTGAAACGTCCAATTCTTTTAAGCTTGACCACTTTGTAGCCTTCATCAGCTAAGCCCGCTTTAGATCGTAGCGAGTGGGGCTGAAAAAAATATTTCAAAATAATTATCAAAAATATTGTTTCTTCAACTTACTTGGGTCAGGTTTGATGGGCTTCACGCGCCCGATGAGTCCCGGCAAGTAGTCAGTCTTTCTGATTTGCTTGAAGAAGGCGTGGTTTAGCAGCTGCGTCGCCGACGGCCGCTTCTCGGGGTCTCTGGGAAGGGTGCACACCATTACGGACAGAGCAGCTCGACGGTACAGCATACGTTATTACGTTCGAGTGACTGAGATCTATCAGTCCGTGTATACGGCAGGTCTCAATTCAACTCTCTCGTAAAGTTTGGTACTTAAAAAGGTATGTCAGGGATACTTAGTAAACTGCCTGTGTGTTTATGCAGCTGTGTGTTCATGCTGCGTGTGTTGTGTGTACATGCTGCGTGTGTGTACATGCTGCGTGTGTGTACATGCTGCGTATGTATTCATGCCGCCTGTGTTACATGTTGCCTGTGTTATACTGTTTGTGTTTACATGCTGCTTACGTATGCATGCTGCCTGTGTGTACATGCTGCCTGCGTGTACATGCCGCCTGTGTGTACATACCGCCTGTGTATACATGCTGCCTGTGTGTACATGCTGCCTGTGTATAGATGCTGCTGGGTGTACATGTCGCCCGTGTGCTGACTTTGTCATGTTATGTGTAAGCAAATGCTGTTCGTGGATCACATGCTGGCTATGTCTACTGTGTGTGTGTTAAAAGTTAATTAAGTTAATTAAACAAGTTAATTAAAATTAGCCTTTAACAGTGTTACGCAAATAAACACGAAAATAATAAATTTACCATTCTGTTATTTATATCCACAACGGTACGGACCACTACCGCCATCTTTTGCAATTTTTGAAAACTTGTTCTGAAATTCGAAAGTGACGCGTGAATTTTATTTACCTACTTCATATTACGCTAGATGGCGGCATGCCTTAAATGCAATAAGTGACTTATAATATATAATTTTACATTGTGTTTTCTACGTAATAAAGTTTATTATTGCTTAAAAAGAAAAAATAACAGTTAATAACACTGATGGAGAAAGGTTGATTCTATAAGACATTTTAGGTTTGTCTTACCGGGTAAGGTTTATTATTTGAATAACATTTAGGTACTGTTATTATTGAAAAGGAAGCACGAAAAATAATATTAACTGCTGAGTTATTTAGTATGTTGATTGAACTTCGACTCGTCGGATGTTGACATTTTGGATTGCTCTTTGAGGTTAAGTTTATCGTACGTATTCGGTAATTTCGGTTTTGAATTTCGTTTATAAATAGTAGGTAGGTACTGTGTGTGTGTATAGTATAGTGTTGTTTATAAGTTAGATTAGTGTTGTAAAATTGTATATAAAATAAATAGGATACCTAATTCTGTTTAGTGAAATACTGTAAATATATAGTGTGGGTGGGTAAATAAAATAAACAAATATGGCTAACCGACGACATAGGTACCGCTGCTATTTGGGACTAAACTTACTAACCTCAGTATTTGCTAATTCTACCTTATGGTTATAAAAATTAACTCATGTTCGTAGATAACTAATAACTAACACTAACACAATTGTTAATTTTACTATAATAGTTTATTTTTCCTTTTCACTTAAATAACATGTTATAATAATTAACATTCTAAATAACATGTTATTTTTCAACATTAATGTTTAACACATTAATAATATGTAGCATTTAACCCCACCTCTAGTCTGTGTGTGTACATGCCGCCTGTGTGTTACATGTTGCCTGTGCCATACTGTGTGTATTCATGCTACCTATGTGTACATGTTGCGTGTATGTATATGCCGCCTGTGTGTTACATGCTGCCTTTGTCATGTTGCGTGGTGTACATGCTGCCTACTCAGGCAGCAGGCCTACGCAGGCGGGATGTACACTCGTACATCCCGCCTATGTGTATACATGCCACCTCTGTGTCACATGCTGTCTTTGTCATGCTGCGTGTGTGGACATGCCGCCTCTGTTATTCATGCTGCCTTTGTCATGCTGCGTGTGTGTACATGCTACTTGTGTGTTCATGGCGGCCATGGCACCTCTGTGTTACATGCTGTCTTTGTCATGCTACGTGTGTGTACAAGCCGCCTGTGTGTTACATGCTGCCTGTACAATACTGGGTGTGTGTGTTTGTGTGTGTGTGTGTGTGTGTGTGTGTGTGTGTGTGTGTGTGTGTGTGTGTGTGTGTGTGTGTGTGTGTGGGTATGTGTGTAGTTGCCGTGTGTGTGTGTGTAGATGCCACCTCTGCCTTACATGCTGCCTCTGTGTTACATGTTGCTTTGTCATGCTGTGTGTGTGTATATGCCGCCTCTGTTATCCTTGCTGCCTTTGTCATGGCTGCGCGTTTGTATATGCCGCCTGTGTGTTACATGTTAACTTTGACACGCTGAGTGTGTGTTAATGCCACCTCTGTGTTACATGCCGCCTCTGTTATTCATGCTGCCTTTGTCATGCTGCGTGTGTGTACATGCCGCCTCTGTTATTCATGCTGCCTTTGTCATGCTGCGTGTGTGTACATACCGCCTCTGTTATCCTTGCTGCCTTTGTCATGCTGCGTGTCTGTACATGCCGCCGCTGTTGTCCATGCTGCGTGTGTGAACATGCCGCCTCTGTTATTCATGCTGCCTTTGTCATGCTGCGTGTGTGTACATACCGCCTCTGTTATCCTTGCTGCCTTTGTCATGCTGCGTGTCTGTACATGCCGCCGCTGTTGTCCATGCTGCGTGTGTGAGCATGCCGCCTGTGTTACATGCAGTGTGTGTGTATATGCCGCCTCTGTGTCACATGCTGTCTTTGTCATGCTGCGTGTGTGAACATGCCGCCTCTGTTATTCATGCTGCCTTTGTCATGCTGCGTGTGTGTACATACCGCCTCTGTTATCCTTGCTGCCTTTGTCATGCTGCGTGTCTGTACATGCCGCCTCTGTTATTCATGCTGCGTGTGTGAACATGCCGCCTGTGTATTACATGCAGTGTGTGTGTGTATGCCGCCTTTGTGTTACATGCTGCCTTTGTCATGCTGCGTGTGTGAACATGCCGCCTGTGTGTTACATGCCGCTTTGTCATGCTGTGTGTGTGTGCATGCCGTCTCTGTGTTACATGCTGCGTTTATCATGTTGTGTGTGTGTGTACGTACATGTTGCGTAAAAGCAATGCCGCTTGTGTGTTATACCGGGTTCAAAAAAAAGACAGTGGTTGGAGGAAAAGTGCCCTTAATATTGATGATGGCAAATTTTACTGAAAGGAAACATGCCTTTATTTTCAAAAATAATGAAAACTGCATTTAGAGATTAAAAAAAAATCACCCTCTTGATCCAGGAATGGAACCGGTGAAATGTGAAAAAAAAACCACCTGTATTTTGTGATTATAACTGAAAGGATCAATTCTTTTTAAACAACATAGTATCTTAAATCAAAGAAAGACCAAGAAAATATTTTTTTATTGTAAAGCTTACTCACTATCTAAAGAAAATAGTTCACTTAACTTATGATTTTTTCCCCCCCGAATTCTTTATCTCCGGCACCCCGTGTGGTGCCGGGGATAAAGAATTGCACCACCCCATCTCTTCCTGTGGGTGTCGTAAAAGCCGACTATTCATTCCAGAGGATGGGCAGCAGCATCTCTCTGAGGTTACCCTCAACCTACTGCGATCGCCAACCCGCCTGCCAAGCGTGGCGATTACGGTAAATACCCCTCATATTCTTGGGGGAGGCCTTTGTCCAGCAGTGGACGTCTTTTGGCTGAGATGATGATTTTTCAAAAATCTTCAAATGCAGTTTTAATTATTTTTGAAAATAAAGTAATGTTTCCTTTCAGTTAAATTTGCCATCATCAATATTAAGGGTACCTTTCCTCCAACCACGGTCTTTTTTTTCCACCCTGTATATTGCCTGTGTCATATTGTGTGTGTTCATGCTGCCTGCGTGTACATGCTGCTTGTGTGTATATGCAGCCTATGTGTAAATGCTGCGTGGGTGTACATGCTGCTTAAGTGTACATGCTGCCTGTGTTTACTATTGTACATGCTGCGTGTGTGTGTTCATGCCGCCTGTGTTACATTTTGCCTGTGCCATAATGTGTGTGTGTTTATGCTGCTTGTGTGTATATGCAGCGTGTGTGTACATACTGCGCGGGTGTCTTCACGTTGGTGGGCCTATTGCGGATTAGTTATTGTCAACGACAGCTAAAGCAGCCGGGACCAACGGCTTTACGTGCCTTCCGGAGCACAGAGGAGCTCTTGGTGATTTATTTTTGGTCAAATATCGATGACTGGCCTTTGCGAAATTTGTTTAATTTCAGCAATCGCATACCCAGCGCGTTTACCACTGCGCTATCTAGCTCTAGTATGTGGATGCTGCCTGTTTGTAACAATGATTTTATAAAGGTAAATACGCGTTTTTAACATAAAAATCGACCACTGAAAATGGTTCGAAGTTTTTTGTTCAAATTCGCAACGGCAGCATTGCAACAGCACACAAGTCATACACATTTTTTATTTTAACTAATACTTCAATACATTATCAAGTTTTGTAAAAGGAATCATCATCAACTTCTTTTATGTCCCCACTGCTGGGGCAAGAGCCTACCCTATGGATGGATAGGGAGAATGAGCCATAAACCACCACGCGGGACCAGTGCGGGTTGGTGGTTGTTAACGACTGCTAATTCAGCCGGGACCAACGGCTTTATGTGCCTTCCGAAGCACGGAGGAGCTCGAGATGATACATTTTCGGTCACCCATCTGATGACCAGCCTTTGCGAAAGTTGCTTAACCTTAGCGATCGCAAACCGGGCGCGTTAACCATTGTGCCATCGAGCTCCTCTTCGAGTAAAAGGAATACCGTAATTAAATCAATAAATACGAAATGGACAGACAGGTAGTGTTTATATTTTGGCATTTTTCTAACGAACACTGAATCGCCTCTGTGGTCAAGACCACCGGTTTAGACCCAGAGGTCCCGGGTTCGATTCCCAGCGGGGGGTACATGTTTATGTACTCGGTTTGCTTGGTGGTAGGACTTGTATGTCCGCCTGGCTAGCTACATATACTATATATGTCGCCATTACATCAATGTTTGTAGCATTGTTGTGTTCCGGCATCTAGAGATAAGATAGCCCGTGCCTCACTAGTTGAGGATCCCGGGTGAAGTGCGCTTCCGTCATTGGCCTTATCATCACTTAACATCAGGTGAGATCAAGGCACCGTGCTTACCCGTAAATATTTGAAAAAAAAAAATATCTCTAAATGGGATTTGGTATCTCTTTTTTTTCGAGATAGGCTAAAGCAAACAATTGCTTTACTATGTTTGGAACGTCTTTGGGACGCAAGTGACGTTGCTACCTTACTAATACCATTGTTCTGTACATGATGTGTGTATTTATGCGACGCTGAAAAACCGCCGTGAGGTCATCAGCCAACTCTTTAAAAAGGACCCTATAGCCGTACCTCTGCAGCGCCAGTTCGCTGAGGTGGTGGAAGGCGTCGGAGAGCTTCCGCGCGGCATACAGCCGGCGCAGGCGCGCCACGCCGTCCGCGCTGTCGCCCACGCCGCTGTCAGTGTTGTACATGCCTGCAATAACATGGCAATTGACAACGCGGGGCCATGTATATTCCTACTACATTTTGAACTTTATATTATTAAGTTGAGATTGGAAACCAATGAAATACTCTAACATCTTCTGACTGATAAGGAGTTAACTGATACGTAGAAGTTTCTCTTTAACCGAATGTTTCAGAGAATTTTGTAGGTTATAGGATACACTTTCGTTATGCTTGCTCTGGAAAACCGCCTAAGATTATTCGGTCAATTCGGCTTGAGGAACTATGAGTTTCTCTGCGTCTTATGCCACATGCAGCCAGCAGCAATTTTTTTTATAAAACCAACTTTTAAGAGCTTATGAGTGCTTCCCGTACTCACTGTTCATCTCAACGCTAAGACTTAGCTCTGGGAAGGTGGAGCAGTCTAGCAGCTACGGGCAGATGCCATGCACCTTCTCCATTAGCTAAAAACTAAGGCTGTGACTTAGATGTGTACTTACTCTTCATCTCGTCACCCAGACTCGACTCCGGGATGGTCCAGTCATCAGCAGTTACGGGCAATTGCCACGCACCTTCTCCATGAGCTAACCACTTAGGCTGACACCTAGATGCATACTCACTCTTCATCTCGACTTCCAGACCCCGATCTGAGAAGGTGAAGCAGTCGAGCAGTTGCGGGCAGTTGGCTGCAGGCGTATGTTGAAACACAAGGCAAGGACATTGAGATTTGGCTTTGAGAAGGTGCAGCAGCTAAGGCAGATACCTAGATGCGTTCTAACTCTTAAAACACAAAGCAGAAACCTAGATGCGTTCTAACTCTTAAAACACAAAGCAGAAACCTAGAGATTTGACTCTGGGAAGGTGGAGAGTCCAGCAGCTGAGACAAGGGTCTTCACTCTTCATCTCACCGTCTAAACTCGGCTCCGGGAAGGAGGAGCAGCCGAACAGTTACGGGTAATTGCCAGGCACCTTTTACACTTGAGTTGAGATCTACATGCTTCCGAGAGATGTTTACTTACTCTTCATCTCGTCGTCGAGGCTCGGCTCCGGGAAGGTGGAGCAGTCCAGCAGCTGCGGGCGGCTGCCGCGCACCTTCTCCGTGAGCATGAGCGTGGTGGGCACCTCGGCGAACGGCACCGCGCCGTTGCCCAGCTCGCAGCACATCACGCCTAGCGAGTAGATGTCCGACCGCTCGTCGTAGCCTTTTAGATTCTGGACGACATATGGCACGGATAGCTGGCATCTTCATTTACGTATAAGATAACGAATGCATGAGGTTTTCATGAATCTTGTTAAAAAGATTGTAACTGCTATACAATTACACTAGCTAATACATCTGACTACCACAAGCTCGTCAAAACTCAATAGACTTTGAACTTTAAGTAAAATGGCATATGGTTGAATATTTATCAAAGAAATTTGTCAATATTGGACAGGTTATTGAGGTTAGCTTCTGTACCTACGTCTGATTGACGGAGCACGACGTAACACCTACCAATGCTCTATTAACAGGACAACGCCGCCCGCCAACTAGAGTGTTTCTTAGGTAGGCAAAAACTTTGGTTACACTAGTAAAAACACGTTTTGCGTATCACTGCGTTCGGGAAAACGCAAGGCTATTGTATATTTTGGACCCATACGAGAAATGCCTGAGAGATACTACTGCGCTCAGGAGACACGAAGAAGGAAGGACGAATCCATCATTCCTTCTAAAATCCTCAGTATCCCGCACTTCCTCTCACGTGCCTCCAGGATGTTTTCGAACCGCTAAACGACCGCCTCTATGGTATAGTGGTTAAGACCACCGGTATAGACCTAGAGGTCCAGGGTTAGATTTCCGGCGGGAGGTGAAATGTTTGTGTACCCGGTTTGGTTGGTGGTAGGGTTTGTTAGTCCGCCTGGCTAGCTACCACCACCATCTTATCTAAATATAACGTCATAACATCAAATTTTGTAGCATTTTTGTGTTCCGGCAGCTAGAGATAAGATAGCCAGCGCCTCAGTAGTTAAAGATTCCGGGTGAAGTGCGCTACCACCTTCAGCCTTATCATCACTTAACATCAGGTGTGATGCCTTCATTAAGTGCTTACAAGTAAGATATAAGAAAAAAAAAACTATCACAGAAGTAATATTACCTGCTCCAGCAGCTCGGGACTCAGCCACATCAGGTTGGCGTCGTCGTGGTCGGGCGGCGGCAGGCGGTGCAGCCGCGCGCGTCGCCCCCGTACCACGAGACTGGCCGCGCTGCGCAGCCCCGACACGCGTGCGGATCCGTCCGCGCCTATCAGCACGTGGCTCGCGCGGACGCTTCTGTTACAACAGATTTGTATCGCTTGGTGACGCTAGCATATTAGCCAATGTCAAAGTTAGGAAAAGATACTGTGTACTCGTAATAAAGTCATCACTATGAGACCAGCCTCCACCTACTAGCTGAATGCCCTATGTACTCACTGATTAGATAGGAGCTCTGGGGGTCGGACACATTGCACACAGAGGACCTAAAGGATCTGAAGGTGGAGCAGATAGCAAGATTTACCAAAGAGACCAAAAGATTCAACGGGGCGCTGAAAAGGATGAAGTGGCCCGCAACAATGCGGGTGGATCGTCCGTTCGGCTGGCGACGTCCCCATGAGAAATAATAATAATCATCACTATTTATTCTATGTCCCTACTGCTGGGGCACGAGCCTTCCCCATGGATGGATAGGGAGAACAGGCATAATCTACCACGCAGGCCCAATGCGGATTGGTAGTTGATAACGACTGCTGATGCAGCTGGGACCAACAGCTTAACGTACCTTCTGAAGCACAGAGGATCTCAAGACGATACATTTTGGTCACCCATCGAACAACCATATTGAGTTCATCAAGAAACAAAGATAATGCGTGACAATAGATAATGAATGATCAATGATAATTCCCTCAATCTTTTTTTATTTTTTCTTTATTTATGAAACAAAACAGCATTTTAAATACATACAACTATAAAATCTTACACATACCAAAGAAGTTTCCACTTGACAAGTAACACTTAACTAACAATACATTCAATAGTGTTGAGCAAACAATTACATCTAAGTATGTGCAATGAAGTAAACTTAAAGAAAAACAATGTATGAAAAATCATTATTAAATTTTAAATTTATAAATTAAATGAAATGAGACGCTAATTTTAGGCTTCATAAATTGGATGAATCCTTTATCAACGATTTAAATTTTGACAGTCCATCCATATCCATGATATTATCCATCTAATAAAATTATTGCATGTATTGTACCCTCACCTAACTCTTCAGTACTTTAGTTTACCGTTTTAGCATTGCACAATAATGTGAGTTTATTTAATGTTTATATAATTTTTAACGCAAATTTTGTTGCGAACAAATTACAAAAACACAAATGTTGAAAAAATTTCCACGAGCAGGGTTTGAACCTGCACCCTTCTGACATACCGGGTCAGGTGCTCTTCCAATTGAGCTATCGTGGTTCTAACCAGCCCGCCGAAATTATTCAACACTATTTACTTTTTACTTTGACAGCCAAAGGCGCCCATTCAATGTTAACAACTACCGTCATTAACATCCGATCATAATATTTTTACAAATACTAAAGATCAGTTAAGAAGTAGGCAAGCTATTTATAAAAGTTTATATAATTTTTAACGCAAATTTTGTTGCGAACAAATTACAAAAACACAAATGTTGAAAAAAATTTCCACGAGCAGGGTTTGAACCTGCACCCTTCTGACATACCGGGTCAGGTGCTCTTCCAATTGAGCTATCGTGGTTCTAACCAGCCCGCCGAAATTATTCAACAATATTTACTTTTTACTTTGAAAGCCAAAGGCGCCCATTCAATGTTAACAACTAACTACCGTCATTAACATCCGATCATAATATTTTTACAAATACTAAAGATCAGTTAAGAAGTAGGCAAGCTATTTATAAATGTTTATATAATTTTTAACGCAAATTTTGTTGCAAACAAATTACAAAAACACAAATGTTGAAAATTTTTTATTTTATTTTATGATCGGATGTTAATGACGGTAGTTGTTAACATTGAATGGGCGCCTTTGGCTTTCAAAGTAAAAAGTAAATAGTGTTGAATAATTTCGGCGGGCTGGTTAGAACCACGATAGCTCAATTGGAAGAGCACCTGACTCGGTATGTCAGAAGGGTGCAGGTTCAAACCCTGCTCGTGGAAATTTTTTCAACATTTGTGTTTTTGTAATTTGTTCGCAACAAAATTTGCGTTAAAAATTATATAAACATTTATAAATAGCTTGCCTACTTCTTAACTGATCTTTAGTATTTGTAAAAATATTATGATCGGATGTTAATGACGTTAGTTGTTAACATTGAATGGGCGCCTTTGGCTTTCAAAGTAAAAAGTAAATAGTGTTGAATAATTTCGGCGGGCTGGTTAGAACCACGATAGCTCAATTGGAAGAGCACCTGACCCGGTATGTCAGAAGGGTGCAGGTTCAAACCCTGCTCGTGGAAATTTTTTCAACATTTATTTTGTGTTTTTGTAATTTGTTCGCAACAAAATTTGCGTTAAAAATTATATAAACTTTTATAAATAGCTTGCCTACTTCTTAACTGATCTTTAGTATTTGTAAAAATATTATGATCGGATGTTAATGACGGTAGTTGTTAACATTGAATGGGCGCCTTTGGTTTTCAAAGTAAAAAGTAAATAGTGTTGAATAATTTCGGCGGGCTGGTTAGAACCACGATAGCTCAATTGGAAGAGCACCTGACCCGGTATGTCAGAAGGGTGCAGGTTCAAACCCTGCTCGTGAAAATTTTTTCAACATTTGTGTTTTTGTAATTTGTTCGCAACAAAATTTGCGTTAAAAATTATATAAACATTTATAAATAGCTTGCCTACTTTTTAACTGATCTTTAGTATTTGTAAAAATATTATGATCGGATGTTAATGACGGTATTTGTAACATTGAATGGGCGCCTTTGGCTTTCAAAGTAAAATGTAAATAGTGTTGAATAATTTCGGCGGGCTGGTTAGAACCACGATAGCTCAATTGGAAGAGCACCTGACCCGGTATGTCAGAAGGGTGCAGGTTCAAACCCTGCTCGTGGAAATTTTTTCAACATTTGTGTTTTTGTAATTTGTTCGCAACAAAATTTGCGTTAAAAATTATATAAACATTTATAAATAGCTTGCCTACTTTTTAACTGATCTTTAGTAGTTGTAAAAATATTACAATCGGATGTTAATGACGGTAGTTGTTAACATTGAATGGGCGCCTTTGGCTTTCAAAGTAAAAAGTAAATAGTGTTGAATAATTTCGGCGGGCTGGTTAGAACCACGATAGCTCAATTGGAAGAGCACCTGACCCGGTATGTCAGAAGGGTGCAGGTTCAAACCCTGCTCGTGGAAATTTTTTCAACATTTGTGTTTTTGTAATTTGTTCGCAACAAAATTTGCGTTAAAAATTATATAAACATTTATAAATAGCTTGCCTACTTCTTAACTGATCTTTAGTATTTGTAAAAATATTATGATCGGATGTTAATGACGGTAGTTGTTAACATTGAATGGGCGCCTTTGGCTTTCAAAGTAAAAAGTAAATAGTGTTGAATAATTTCGGCGGGCTGGTTAGAACCACGATAGCTCAATTGGAAGAGCACCTGACCCGGTATGTCAGAAGGGTGCAGGTTCAAACCCTGTTTTTGTGAGTTTATTTATTTATTAAAATACTAATTACCTGTGAATAAATAGCTGCTTGTGTAAATACTGCAACGCTAACAATACATCTCTCAACACAAGGGCACAGGCCAGTTCTGGTAAGCCCTCATGGAAGTAGCGGTCGAGGATGTCCCGGCACGATCCAAATGTCATCAAAGGAGACACCACATACAGCTCCCGGCCATGCACAAACGAGGTTAAGTATGGCAGGATGTTTTGATGCTGTAATTCTTTTCTTGTCATTATATCTTGCTAAAAGAGGAAAAGAAAGCATTGTGTAATTAAAGATTATCATTTTTGGGCTGATGACAGAAAGTTAATAAGCTTGTGTAAGGAATTAAAACTTCTAAATTTAACAATTTATTCTGCATTCTTGTTTTATATGGTCGTAGTAAGGATTTAAAAAAAACTTATTAATCAATTATCAGCATTATTTTATTAGAGCATAAACAAAAGCAAACTAACAATAATAAATGTGAGTACTAAGGGTAAGCTTATATCTAGAGATAATATCTTCCAGCTGACAATAGATGTTGTAGTGAAAAAATTAACACTATTACTTTATGTATTATATTTAGAAGAAAAACAGCTCTACCAAGATAACTATATACCAAATAAGTTAAAAGGTTAAAGATTAAATAAAATATGATAATGAAGTTATTCAAAAATAATTTACAAACATTACAGCACAATCTCAAATTGTTAGCAAGTGAACTAGTATATAACAAAATAAAACAAAAACCCGACTGCGAAACAACTATATCAAAAATAACTGCAAAGAGAAAAAACTGAAAAAGAAAACAAGTTCTAAGATCCCAGAATTCAATTTGAGCAATGTTGATAGTTGTTGCAGGCGGGGATAATCACCAACAAAAAGTGAGAAAGTGAGCAAGTGCGGATTTAATTGAACCACTGCTGCTTGAATGATGATTGTCTCGGCTCAGCTATTGATTACGGACCCACGATTTTCAATTTCAGATGTTTACCATTCGAAAGATTATATTTTTTTACACTTATTCACTTATTATCTTATCTCGATAACTTGTATTTTTTTTGTAATAGCTAATTGAAAATCGTAAAAAATTGCTTTTTAATTTTGTCGTGTTGCAACTGACATTTCGTATTTACGTGTATTGCGTTTTGTTACGTGTTGTGTAAGGGTGCGCCGACAAAAAAATGCCAAAAATGCAGTTACGGTTAAGTAAATATAATTGAAAATACTATCGTATTAAATGAACAAAATATATATTTAGTATCATAGGGAACGTGTTTACAATTTGTCAGAACCATAAATTCATAACACGCTATAGTTTTTTCTACAATATCATTTAAAGTTGGGCAAAGATCATGAAAACGAGTGGCGGCGTTTAGTAGATTTCTTATAGTTTATCTAAATTAGTGTACCTCTGATTTTGTCTAAACAATCATCAATGGATAAACTACAAATTGCTAGACTACATTTTCGATTCATGAAGTGGTTATTTAAATAATAATTTTTTATTAAGCACCTTAAATTCCCCATACAAAATTAGTATGGCCGCGCGGCATCAAATAAATATGGACGACGACATTTCGAATAAAACATACGACACTTGTCACTTATGGACGGCGCACCCTTAACGCGTTGTGGTGTTTTTTTAATGTAGTATTTGCAGTAATAACATACTTTCAGTATTATTTAACTAAAAAGTATACATACATTATTTATCATTGCTAGGGAATAAATTAAATAAATAGTTACAGACGATAGTTTTTATATAATTTTCAAATTACTGTTGGAAACGAAACGCAAATCTTGTACAGATAATAAAAGCTAATTTAGTTAATTTCTAATGAAAAGAATGATATTTTTCATACATTGTGAGGTTAGGTTTAGTCAATTTTCAAAAGTTCATATCTTGGGTTGGCTTTAGTAATCGGCGGCACGAATTAGGCATTGATAAGGGTTGGTTTTTATAGGGGTTGGTTACCCCCTTTCAATCGACACCCCCCCCACCCCGCGGAGATGCGTAGTTTTTTTTACATGTATTTAAAGTTACGTAAATCCTTACTGTTGGGTAGGTTAGGTTAATTATTTTTTTTTCCCGAGCGAAGCGCAGCGTAGCGAGGGTCAGTCACGGAAGTGGGGAGGGTCAAAAAAACCCCATCTTCCCCCGCTCCCCTACCCCATTCGACTGCCGCCGAATACTAAAGCAACCCCCATATCTCAAAAACTATCCATTGCCGAGGGGGGGAGTAGTACGGGGGGGTAGGCCTCTTCCCTCCCTTCCCCTCCACCCCCCTCTTACCACGAAAATCGTGGGTCCGTAATCAATAGCCCTTCCCTTGTTTTTTTTCTTTTCAGTTTTTTCTCTTTGCAGTTATTTTTGATACAGTTGTTTTAGCAGACGGGTTTTTGTTTTATTTTAATAATTTGGTTTATTTCAAACTTTTTAGTTTTGTAAAGTAAATAACCAAGCATTTCAAAATCTACATAAAATAATTGTTAATGAAAGAAGGTGTTTTCAGTTAAAGTGTAGAGTGTATATTAAAACACCTTACTCTTTTAAATAGCAAAGTCATAGCGCATACACCAATTGGCCTAAAAACGAAACTCTTGACGTCTAGTACCTACTTTTGACTGACAAGTTCTTTGATTTTTTTAAACATTGGAATATAATCTGCTAATATTCCCGATTTAGCTTACCTGGCCAATGTTTTTTTTTATAGCCTTTGTCACTCCCACGGTCGAAACAAATCTAACAACACCTCATAATAATGTTAAAATCCACCATGCCATTTGGGCTGTAGGGCGTGCCAAAGAAACAGACAGTATACATACATGCATGCATACAAACATACATACATACATAGATGCATACATACATACATACATACATAGATACATATATACAAACACACATACATACGTACATACGTAACATACATACACTCGAAAAACATAACTCCTTCTGACACAGTCGGGTAACAAAGAGGTTTGTCAGATCAAACTTACTTGTATCAAGGCGGCTTTATCTTTAGTTTTATCGACGAAGTATCTTTTAAGAGCCACATTTTGGTTGCTGGGTTTGTACAGCGCTGAGTACACTACAGCTATGCCGCCACAACACTCCGTGATAATCGAAGTCAATTGGTAATCGTTAATATCTGGGTTAAACATACTGATATCGACTACAGAACCAAATAAAATCCCGCGGGCTTTAAAAATGTATAACTATTCAATACACATTATGGCAGTGACAACTATGGATCTTAGAAACAATCTATTTTTGTAAAGTTACGATTACGAGAGATAATTATTATCAAGAAAATATATTAAGTATCAATCGAATCGGATGCTGTGTTTATTATCCTTCTGACTAAATGACTTTGACATTGACAGACAGAGTTCTTTGTCTTCTATTTAGGGACGGCAAAAGGATTTAGACATAATTCTTCACTTAAATTTGTGAATTATGTATTTTTCTTTGAAATGTAATTTTTGATTAAGAATAATACACAATATAACTAAAATTAATGCATTCAAATAAATAGTAAATATCACTGAATATTTTATGTAATTAATAGTACGTGTCCAAAGTGGATAACATTTTCTTTGCTTGTACAAGTGATCAAAACCTTATGCATTGTTAGTGTTAGTGTAGCTTTAGTTATTGTTCTGAGTGTTAGTGTCTCAGAATAATAACTTATTGGTTTGATGTTAGTGTAAGTACAATAGTGCAAACTTTATGGCGGTTTTATGCAAACACATACTGCTTTGATAAAAAAATAGTGGGCAAAGTGCTTCCTTGAATATTTAAAAAATCCCCTAGTATTTGCCGGGTTTACTAATCTTAATAGTGCTAATGTCTTGTCCTATATTTAAATCCATCTTGCGGATACTAGCAGACCTGGAAAAGCCCGCTGGTTATTTGGTGACTCTCCCACCAGCTGCTCCCGCCTCCCTTTTCAGGTCCGTGAACCTTGATAGAGATTTGGGAGAGCGGGGGAGGGGGGGGGGGGGGGCATGCCCACATGCCAAATAGTATTCCTTGAATGGTATTTATTGCAATTGATGTGGTGAAAGATGTACATTTAATATTTCTCACGTGCCAAAACATGAGCCCTTGTTGGGCACCGCAACATATTATATTTTTCTTCTATAAGTAATGCATTAATATTAATTTCATATCTACATTTTATAAGTCAACTACATTACAAAACATAGAATCAATCATAGAATAATAGCAGATACGTTACAATTAAAATTAAAATTAAATGCGTGTAATTATTTAAATCAGAAATCACAACAAATTATAAAACTTGTAAAAAAACCAAGTCTTGCCACTCAGTTCTTCTACCGTAAAAATTTGTGAGATCCATATAATACCAAGTAGGTTAATTTATTCAGTCCCCACATAATAGACCTTCTGTCTTAAGGGTGCGCCGTCCGTAAGTGACAAGTGTCATATGTTTTATTTGAAATGTAGTCGTCCATATTTATTTGATGCCGCGCGGCCATACTAATTTTGTATGGGGAATTTAAGATGCTTAATAAAAAATTATTATTTAAATAACCACTTGATGAATCAAAAATGTTGTCTAGCAATTTGTAGTTTATCCATTGATGATTGTTTAGACAAAATCAGAGGTACAATAATTTAGATAAACTATAAGAAATCTACTAAACGCCGCCACTCGTTTTCATGATCTTTGCCCAACTTTAAATGATATTGTAGAAAAAACTATAGCGTGTTATGAATTTATGGTTCTGACAAATTGTAAACACGTTCCCTATGATACTAAATATATATTTTGTTAATTTAATACGATAGTATTTTCAATTATATTTATTTAACCGTAACTGCATTTTTGGCATTTTTTGGTCGGCCCACCCTTAAGTTATTATTACATAATTAATTAGCTAACATAACAACATCTTATAGTGACCATATTAATATTAAAAATCTTTTATGTTTTAAATAAACAGATTGACTTGTCAGCTTCTATTCTATGTCTGCTAGAAGTGCCTTAGAGTTTTGATGATCGGTCAGTCAGTCAGTCAGTCAGTGAGTGAGTGAGTGACAAAATTAGAAACTTTGACTAGTTATAAGTCTTAAACTATTGGTTCAAATTAATTGAAATTTGAAATATATCGTGTTTATACAATGCTTGCTTGGCTTAAGTCGCTCAGCGAGCTATGGAGAGGGCTATGCTTGGAGTTTCTCTGAGGGACCGGATCCGAAACGAGGTGATCCGACAGAGAACCAAAGTCCTCGACATAGCCCACAGGATTAGCAAGCTGAAGTGGCAGTGGGCCGGCCATATTAGCCGCAGAACCGATAACCGATGGGGTAAACGTGTTCTTGAGTGGAGACCGCGTATCGGCAAACGTAGTGTGGGACGCCCTCAGACTAGGTGGAACGACGATCTTCGCAAGGTGGCTGGCCAGAGCTGGATGAGAGTAGCCGCGGATCGTGCTCAGTGGCGTGCACTTGGAGAGGCCTATGTCCAGCAGTGGACGTGTGTAGGCTGATGATGATGATGATGATGATGAAAAATGACCTGAGTGTCTAGTGTGAGTTTTGTGAACTACCTATCCGTATCCATTCGATTACGTTTATGAAAACAAAAATTAGTATGGCATTGAAGCAGCGCCTCCTGGCGGCATACGAGAGGAGTTAACATTTTGCCATACAAATTCTCGTTTTCGTTTACATGATCGAATGGCGGTTGAAACTCGCACTTGGCACCCAGAACTGTTTCGAGAAAATGATGGTACGGCCGCCGTGCCGCTTTTTGCTCAACTTGGCGGCCTCCAGATAAAATAAAATCGAAACAAATAAAGCAAAAACATTACAATAATTAACCAAAACAAAACAACAACTCAATGCCGAAATTGCCGAATTGTATAAAACTAAAACTAAGACTTAAACTATTATAATCATCCACATTAATTTCATATTATTATAACATATTGCTCACGTATTTAATTATTATTATTATTCTCTTTATTAAATTATATATCTTATATAAAAACATATTTACAATATAAAATATAATAAAAAACTTAACCCAGGTTGCCACCGGCAGCGGGGATAGACCCAAGCTATCGGTGGTTAGGGCTGCAGAGAAACCTGAAAACTGTATGTTCAGAATCGGTAATAGAATCGATTTCAATATTTTTTATACCATGTTACATTTTGACCAAATAATATTTACAAAATCTCAAATAAAGTATACCCTACTAAAAACACACAACGGGACAGCATAAAAAGCTTGTAACTTCGTGAGTTTTCAAGATATTATTTAAATATTTTTTGTACTGATTCTTTAAATGAAAATATTTGAACCGTGTTTCGATTTTCGTATAAACTAAAAATAAGGTTGTATATCATTTTCTTTCATGTTCTGGTTATAATTTTGACGGCCATTGTGCCAAGTATGGATGTTTGTTACTCTTTCACGTAAAAACTACAGAATGGATTTGGATGAAATTCGACATACAGATAGTTTATAACCGGGAACACATAGGATACTTTTTATCCAGATATTCCCACGGGAACGGGAACCACGCGGGTGAAACCGCGAGCGGCCACTAGTTTATTATAATTATCTTGCTTTGCATGTGATTTCCCGTGCGTGCTTAGGTAATAAAAAAAAAATCGAAAGGTTTTTTGTGGTTTGCTGATTGCCTCAGACGGCATTTTCAGCTTAACCCTTTGGCGAGAAACTTAAAGGGTTCCTCAAGCCGTGTGAAACGAATCACCTTCGGAGGTTTTTTAGAGGGAATGGTATCACGCACTAGTGCGTGTCCCTGCGCCCTATTAGATTCTCCGAGGGGTTCGGATCGACCATTATAGATCGGAGGTTCAACTGCACATACATGTACACATAGGTACACACGGCGGCAGATCAACCTACCCACAACTGTCAAATTTCTACAATCAATTTTGAACTTTATTGTTTGGTTTGGTTGATCTGCCGCCGACTGTACTACTGCATCCGTGTCCGGATGCAGTCGGTTGTTTTAAGCATTTAACGTAAGTATAAGTAGGTACCTACTTTAAGTATTATATTATTGATGAAATGTAAATTGTTTCTAAGATTATTCGTTAGGTACCTACATCATCACATCATCATCAGCTTATTATGTGTCCCCACTGCTGGGCCTCGTGTCTTCTCTATGGATGTATAGGGAGAATGGTCCATAAACCACCATGCGGGCCTTGGCGGATAGCAAACCGGGCGCGTTAACCAATGCGCCATCGAGTTCCTTCTCAGTTTCTCAGTGGTAAGTAGAGGTTCCCGACTGAAGTGCGCTTCAATATTAGGCCATATCGTCATTAAAGTTAAGTACCTGGATAACCAGTATTTTTTTTTGGTAATTTTCTATAAATGAAACCTAGCTGATCGATTTATCGCCACCGAAACCCCTGCATGAAAATTTTTGGAGCCGTTTCCGAGATTCAGATTATATATTATATACATAGATTAGATAGATAAAGGCTAAGCGCTGTAAAAATATCTAACTTTTCACGAAAACCGCCCAAAGGACATAAAATTTAAAGACATAATGTGTAACAAGACGCTAACTTGCGCTATGTTCTTGTGAATTTATTGATTACGTAATGGTACAAACTTGTGGTTGAACTGTTTTGTCTTCCATGTCCTATTTAAGACCTATCGTTAGTAATGTACGAAGATGCCATCTAAAAATGTATCATAAAGGCGCACGCCAAAAAAATTTCAGCCATCCGACGGAATGCAAAAATCTACAGTCTACTCAATAAAAAGTGGTAATTCCTATATATATACAGACGACGACCGCATCTCGAATACGCTTTATACGATGTACTCACTGCTATATAAAACCGGGGAGAGAGCCAAATTCTAAATATAAAGGTGTCCGAAAACAGCCGAACGCTGCCGAAAACGCCGCGCGCCTCAGTCAGCCGCCAACTGCCGCCTCGTCGTTTCAAAAACCATCGGAACCGAACTCGCGGTATCGGACGTCCATCGGTTAGGGCACGAACACCAAAATCCGAATCGCCCAATTTGGAAAATCGGAACGCGCCGTGACAGTGAATTTGGAATTTTCAAATTTCGAATACGTGTAATAGTGACAGTGTGTGGTGTATACGCGCTCCTATCCGTTATCGGTAAAGTTGAATAAATACTTTTCTTTTGGCTTGCTTCTTAATATTTTTTTTATAATGTAGCTTACCGCTTCCGGTTGCGATTGCCCGGCTGTATGGATGCATGCAGCACGTGCTGGAGGCGCGTATTGAGTTTCAATATGTCCGCCTGCCGTTCCAGAATAATTTCCCCGTCACCCCGCACCGTTCGGTAGCGGGTTTTTTTTTTCACAATTTCCCTTGTTTTACGCTGCCGGTGTTTACCTAACCTCAATGCTGGTTTGCTTTTAACCGCAATAGCGCATGCAGTTTTGCGTGATAACTTTTTAATAATGTACTGAAATGCATTAAATGGCTGGTTTTGTATGTTGGGGCGGTCCTTTCCGCATTGCGTCAGTACTATATTAGATTCCTGTGACCGGCGACTTTTAGGCTAGACGTTGTGGAGGCTGGAATGTATTGATCTCACTCAGTCTTGAACTTTTCTTAATGCAACATTAACGAAGTTATTTTTCACAATCTAAGCTGCTGTTCATGTTACCTTTGATGTTTCACATGAGCCTATCGCTATTAATAAATGTATAGCATGTTTGGAATTTTATGTTGCTTTTGTTATTGTTTACAATTTTTGTTATAGGTATAGAGATTTTGTCTTATTTACTTTATCATGAGATCTGGGTTTGATTACAACTTAGATATTAATTCACCTTTTATTTATCAAAGTTATTATGTTATGTTATGATCCATGTCAACAAATAGGTAGATACTTAAATATTTTTTAAAACGTTTCCTTTATTATGTAAATAGTACTAAACTTTACAAGATACAATTTTATCTTGAAAAAATAAACAGCCTCCGGTAGCGCGAGTGGAAATCGAACCCACGACCTTTGGATAACCGGTCCAATGCTCTGACCACTGAGCTACCGAGGTCCCTACGCTTAGTACTAAACTTTATTATGAAAAGAAGTAGGGTAGTGGCCTCCTTTTTGTAATAATTAAAGGGAAATAATGTCGATCATTGGTTCGTGTCGAACAGTGATGGCTGGTGACACTACCCTAGTGTGCGAGAAAATCTTATTCAGCTAACTTATAAGACGCACCTCCAACTACTTTCTGCGAGCGAGATTTGAACCTTTTTGGTAATCCGGGGCATCTAGCTAGGTGCCTTACCAGTTAGGCTATCGTGGCTGTATTTGAACCGTACAAATTGAATAGCACTTCACAAGGCTTAACTTGGCTTAAAATTTAAGTAAATAGAATTTCCATATTTAAAAAAAATATGTTTCTTAATTAATTTTTAATCGTTTAAAAAAAATACACACTTTTAAACCACAACATGGCATAGTAATAAAAAGTAGAATTAATAATTATTATCAAGACAAAATGCTCAGTGGCGTGCACTTAGGCCCATGTCCAGCAGTGGGCGTGTGTAGGCTGATGACGATGATGATGAAGTCAAAATGCTCTACCCAGTTAATAAACATGGTTTTCCTTCGAAACACAGAATCCATGTGCAAAAAGTTACTAATCGGCGCAGAAGGTCAAAATGTTCTAATCTTCGCCAAAATTGATTTACACACTTTGTTTAGGAAAACAAATTTCATCATTAGTAAGTAAGTAAGTAAGTAAGTAAGTAAGTAAGTAAGTAAGTAAGTAAGTAAGTAAGTAAGTAAGTAAGTAAGTAAGTAAGTAATCATTTATTCAGTGCTTCCAATACATAAACATTACAATAGGTTTCTTATATCTAAGGTATAGTGAGAAACAACTGAAAGGGCTGACCAGCTCAGCTCATGTTGTAACATTACAGCTTATAAGCGTCCCAGCAAGCCCACTGTTGGATATAAACTTACCCACATGAGCAATAGTACAAAAAATGATTTTGGACTACAAAAATAAAATAAAATTTTAATAAAAGCTTCATTTAGATCTTATTTTAATATACTGTCAGATCAAAGTTACTGCACACTCTTAAAATCGAAGATGTGACCTGTCTGGAGTACAGGGGTACAGCAGCGCAACAAAATTGTGTGCAATTGGGAAAATGAAAAGAATTGAATTAAATATCTTTATAGTATTGAACGCAGAAGCAAGCCAGCTAGTAAAATGATGCTTTTAGCTGATATATATATATATATATATATATATATATATTTTTTTTTCATAAAAAAATATAAAGGTTTTCATTTGATTCCTTATTGCAGTTTTAGGTGGAACCAAGTAGGTTACAGTGGCATGCCAATATTTCATTTTGCTATCAAATAAGAGTTATTAGCGATTTGCATACTTCCATTTCGGCAGATATATTGGTAGGGGAGCCATTTTTCAGGCCGTATTACCGAAAGCGATGCCGGCGAGCTCACGCAACGATCCTGCATTTGGGGTTACCATGAAAAAGGGCAATAAAAAAAGACAATTGAAATATGGCCATATTAAAAAAAACTAATAAAATATGCAAAAACACAAATGTTGAAAAAAAATTCCACGAGCAGGGTTTGAACCTGCACCCTTTTGACATACCGGGTTAGGTGCTCTTCCAATTGAGCTATCGTGGTTCTAACCAGCCCGCCGAAATTATTCAACACTATTTACTTTTTACTTTGAAAGCCAAAGGCGCCCATTCAATGTTAACAACTACCGTCATTAACATCCGATCATAATATTTTTACAAATACTAAAGATACATTAATTAAAAAAATATTTTTTTCAACATTTGTGTTTTTGTAATTTGTTTGCAACAAAATTTGCGTTAAAAATTATATAAACATTAATAAAATATGTCTTTAAAACAAGAGAAAGTCGGCAGTCTGCTCTACTACGACCGGTATATATTGTTTTCTAAAGTTTACGCGAACACTACATTTCAACGACCGGTTAAATCCCCAATGATACTGCGGTATTTATTTATAAGAAGTTTAGAGTCAATCTGGTATTAATAAGGATCAAACTCATTTTTATTAAAATATATATTTATTCCGCTCCTAGTAGATCAATCATTTCTTTGTGATAGAAAAAATAATGTCTTGTTGTGAGAGAGTAGAGCTTCGGAAAAAGAAGATAATGCGGGTGGGTTTTTAGGAGCAGACAAAACGATCTACCCTCTTCCTCAGACCGCTTGTACACGTTCGTTTTTTTCACCGGACAAGCAACGGTCCGTTCTTTTCGCCCGATTTGCGGTGGTGTATGGTTTATAACGTATGTGCGACGCAACGGACAACGGTAAGGCGTAAAAAAAGCGGTCACCTATGCCAGTGTATTGGCACGTGTCGACGCTGCCGATGCCGGGGATGTATAGCCAGTTTTCTGTAAATTGAGTGCCGTCTTGTACAGTCGGCAGCAGATCAACCTACCCAAATCTGTCAAACTTCTCTAATGAATATTGATCCTTATAACCAAATAATAAAGTTCAAAATTGATTGTAGAAATTTGTCAGTTTTGGGTAGGTTGATCTGCCGTCGTGTGTACTTGCGTTTTTAATTAAAATGAAAGATATTGACATGGACATTTCAGAACTCCTTAATTTCTTTTAAAGTTTATAATAATATACTTCACTACTTACTAAATGTTTTTTTAAGGGGGACTACGGTAATCGGCACTCTCGCTTAGTTTTTCGCTTCCAGCTTCTTAATATTATAGTGATCGTATTGCAATAACATTCCCCTTACCTTACCTGTAGGATATCCGTTTTTTATCGGTCCGTTGTCCGGTGAAAAAAAACGGATTTGTAAAAGCGGCTTTAGTCGCTTTTTGCGCTCGATGCCCGTACCACCTGGTTTCTAAATCACTATTCACTCGAAATTGCTCACGACACACACACTCACAGTATCAAAGTCAAATTCAAAGTCAATGTCAAATCATTTTATTCAACATAAGCCTTCACAGGCACTTATTGACGTCAAAACTATAAATCATAAAACTAAAAAAATAGTTTAGACTAAAGTTAGTTTTTTTTAAAAGTTTTTTTTTTAGTATTTTATTGTTTTTGAATTTTGGTAATTGTGAATATGGACCATGGTCTGAAATAAAAGTATTTTATTGTTATTTTTTTTTTTTTTTAAAACTACTGAATCTACCACCAGTTTGGATTATAGGAGAGCCTCGATCGAGAAGAGCTGGCAAGGAACTCAGGAGGCTTATTTCGGAAACGGCTTTATTGTTGTTTTTGCGGTTTTTAACAAGACTAATCACTAGATTCCAGACACGCGACAGTTTGAATCCATCTTCACGATTAAAATTTTTGTATTTCGTAATTTCAATCGCTTCTCTCACCAATCTGGATACGTAGAGTGGCGTTCCGTCGAAATTATTTGAGGGTTGTTATAGGTCCTTACCTTAAGTTTTGTATGAAGATTTTTTTTTAAATTTTATTTTTCATACTAACGTTTTTTTTAATTTTTTTAGCATCTATTTATTTTAACACTATAAAAATTGTAGAGTAGTGTGTTTGTTTCACTAGCTAAATATAGAAGACATTAAAAAGAAAAAAATCAAGTCCCTTCAAAGCTACAATGAAACAAGAGGACAATTCCGCGAACAAAAAAGTTAGTCAATTTAAAAAAAAAATTGGGCGATAAAGACACAAAACTAATAATTGTTATTACTGAAGCCTAAGTGACATAGTCCTAATTAAAGGTGTATAATAATATTAACAACTGGTATTGACTTTTAGAAGTAGTACACCTATTAATAAGTGAGAAAAAAGCTCCAATTTCATAGGTAAGGGCCCATTAAATAGTTATATCTCCATAGTTGCATAGTTTGAAAGAGTTTGAGTTTGAGAGAAAAATAACTAAAAGCGCTCTTTCGGTACACGGTCAATCTGAATCGCTATCGTATAAAGTCGAGGAACGGCGCGGCCCGATGTATCGATTCCCAATCTTACCCATCCATTCTATCTGGATCGCGATTCAGATTGACGGAATTACTACCTAAGGAATGGCGGGCAGCATTCGCAGCGTCACCGGATGTAGATGTGTCTGTCATGTCACATGCATGCTTTTTAAATACCTACTAAACTGATCTTATTAGTTTTTAACTGGTTCTATGTAGATTCACTTTTTTGCAAATTAGGTATTATGGTTAATACATTACAAAATGTTATTCAAAGTTTACTAACTCTTAAGTTTAACAACAACAACTATCAGTTGTTTCAACTGCCTGCCTGAATTACCTGTAATAATAATAATTGAACCCTGACTGTTAAAGGGGACGTCCACCAGCGAGACGGGTCGACGATATATCCAAGACCGTAGGTTGCATGTGACCCAGGCTAGCACAGGATCAAGGCGAATGGCATATGCGATGGGCCTCTCTACCCATATGCCCAGCAGTGGGTCAAAAGGGGCTGATGATGAAGCGCTTTATTTTTTTTGCCGTTCTCAATTGCTGATACGAAACGTAATTATTCGGTAGCCTAGTAGCAAAGTGCTCAGCCCACGCCCAAATCGGGCAAAGTGGGTTTCCGATTTTTCGATGCTCAGCTGGGGTTTGTGATCATTACCACCCCGCATTGGGCAACGTGGAGGTTAAGATTACATCCATCAATTGTTACGGTGACTTGATTTCAATATTAATTTGGTTACCCTACAAAGTAATGTCAGTTGCTCTGTTACCGTTCATGACAAAACATTGGCATGTTCCGAAAGAATTTGACTCCAACATGATTACCTACTTCCTCATTTTACTTTTTGTTTACTTTTTGCATCAATGGCAGACATTTATCAAATTTTATTACTCACGTTACTACAGGACAATATATGAAGGAGAGTGAAAAGACTTTCATGCTACTGAGCCAGAAAATGAGCATAAACTAATCGCTTGCTTGAGAGCGTCCACGCAACCCGTGGACATCTAATATCGCTATGCCCTTAAACTTTCTAAAGCTGGGGATCTAGTACCCTTCAAACCGGACCACATCTACTTTATGCAAAATCCTACCAAGGCAAGTGCTACGCCACAAATGTAGCATTCAATTGTATACAATGTTATTTTTAGTTTATACGAAAACTGAAAACTGTTTGTTCAGAATCAGTAATAGAATCGATTCCAATATTTTTTACACCATGTTACATTTTGACCAAATAATATTTACAAAATGTCAAATAAAGATTACCATACTAAAAAACACAACGGGACAGCACAAAAAGCTTGTAATTTCGTGAGTTCTACATTAAGATTTGACATATTGTGACACATATTTAGAAAATTAGAAACAATTGGAGAAATAGTTAAGTGAGAAGATATAGTAGAGAAGGATTCGAGCTCTTATGAAGATACTGCGTTATCGGTTCGAGACTCTATTCTGCTAATTTAAAACATCTACAATCATGGCTCAACAGCCAGATTGTGACATTTTCTAAATAGTACAAATTACAATTTGAAAAAAGACAAAGGGATTCGAACCCGCACCCCATGACATGCCGGACATGATCAGATGTTGATGACGTAGTTGTCGACATTGAATAGGGCATTGTCCTTTGGCTTATAAACTAAAAGTAGATAGTGTTGATTAATTTCAGCGAGTTGGATTGAGCCACGATATCATAGTTGACAGTGCACCTGACCCGTCTACTTTCATGTCATGAGGTGCGGGTTCGAATCCCGCTAGTGGAATTTTTTCAACACTTTGTTTTTTTTCAAACTATAATTTGTTCGCTACATTATTGCATAAAATTATATGTAAATGATCATAGTACAAATTACTCCAAATGTGAGCTAGATGTGAAGAAGCAATTTGCGGGATGGCAAGGTGAGAGTAGTGAGTACAGATAGTGAGGCACATGCTGCTCCACTCGTTGTACTCCCGTCTGGACTCTGTTCCTGCTTAACATCAGGTAGAGCGAAGTCATTTGCCAACCTATGTATCATCACCATCATTATCAGCTCATTTTATGTCCCCACTGCTGAAGCACGAGCCTTCCCTATGGATGGATAGGGAGAACGGGCCATAAACCACCACGCGGGCCTAATGTGGGTTGGTGGTTGTTAACGACTGCTAATGCAGCCGAGACCAACAGCTTTACGTGCCTTCCGAAGCACGGGGGAGCTCGAGATGATACATTTTTGGTCACCCATCCCATGACCGGCCTTTGCGAAAGTTGCTTAACCTCAGCACTCTCCGACAAAATGTATAAAATAATATATATAAAAAAATATAAATAAATATAAAAAAAAAACACAAGTGTTGAAAAAATTTCCACGAGCAGGATTTAGCAGGATTTTGAGCAGGATTCTCTCAACATTTGTGTTTTTGTAATTTGTTCGCAACAAAATTTGCGTTAAAAATTATATAAACATTTTATAAATAAACTAGCTGTGCTCGCGACTTCGTCCGCGTGGAATAGTGACTTTCGGCAGCATTTTAAATTTTTTAGGCTCTTTTCCCGTTTTTGCAACATTTTTCACTGATGCTTCGCTCCTATTGGTCGCAGCGTGATGTTATATAGCCTAAAGCCTTCCTCGATAAATGGACTATCCAACACAAAAAGAATTATTCAATTCGAACCAGTAGTTCCTGAGATTAGCGCGTTCAAACAAACAAACAAACAAACAAACAAACAAACAAACAAACAAACAAACTCTTCAGCTTTATATATTAGTATAGATATCTTAATGAAGCTGCTGTAAAAGACTATGCAAATTTTAAAATAGCAGCTAGCACTGAGGCCTCGTTTTAGAGACCTTGTTCTGGTAAGGAGAACCTGAAAGAGTCAAATTTTCAAATGTCATAGGACATGAAAGACTCAACCTATTTATAAAACGCTCGTTTTTTTTGCCTGAAGAACGATAGAAAAGATGTGACCTTGACTCGTTGACCTGCTTTCCGCGAGAGATGACAAGAACTATTTTGGGTTGGGATAATGAAGTATCTACTGTTTTCCTAGGGTTGGATGTTTACAAGTAGTGAAATAGCTGGGAAAACATATTGTTTAATGTACTTATATAGTTACCCGTACTTTTCATTATCACTTTGCCAACTTGTAAGCTAGGATCTTCGTTGTCATCAAAGATTGTTTATTATAATTTTTAGAATTTTTAAAGACTTTTTAAATGTTGTAACTTATTTTTCTTACTTATTCACCATACACGAAAAATCATCTAGATGATTACATGTTACTTACATTGATAAATTTTTGTCACACTATTTATTTTATTCTATTTATGTAAACTTTTGAATCTTAGATGACGGACTCCAATTAAAATCAAAGTGTTTCTAACGTAATTTACTATTATAACTTAATTTACAATAGACAATATGTGCAAATATAGGATAAAACACAAATGTCTAAATATAGGATAACCCCACATGATAAAAAAAGAACTAAAAATAACATTAAAGATTAGGGGATATAAAATCATTGACATCGTTTCTGACATGACGGGGTAGCCAACAAGTTCCGCGCAGAAAGCTATCAGGTGTGTAATTAATCCTCCACCTATGATTGATGTTATTTCGGTCGGAAGGCCGGAGGTTCGCCCGTGCGTCCGTCCAACACAACACGTTTGCAAGGTCCACGCTCTTGGAACTGGCAGCAGGCCAAATAAAAGCACAAACGCATTCGCTTCGGTCTCGTAAGAAACTTTACGGTTTTTTACTAGTGCTTTGAGATGTACCATCATCGTCATTTAGTCCACTGCTGGACATAGGCCTCGCCAAGTGCACGCCACTTAGCACGATCCGCGGCTACTCTCATCCAGCTTTTGACAGCCACCTTACTATTATGTCTTCTGATGCAATATTATACTGATAGCATGTATAGCAGCTCGATGGCGCAGTGGTCCCGGCTGCAATAGCAGTCGTTAACAACCACCAACCCGCACTGGGCCTGCGTGGTGGTTTATGACCCGTTCTCCCTATCCACATAGGGAAGGCTCGTACCCCAGCAGTGGGGACATTAAATGAGCTGATGATGATTATGATGTAGAGAAGCATATCAAGGAGGCACCTGCTAAAATAAAATAGTTTAAAAAAAATATCTTACGGGTAAGCCAAAGTGCCTTCATGTTAGTGATGATTAGGTCAATTGTGGAAGCGCACGTCACCCGGGATCCTCAACTCCGGAGGCACTGGCTATCTTATCTTTAGCTGCCGGAACACGACAATGCTACAAACATTTATGCTATGGCGACATATTTGGATAAGTTGGTGGTAGCTAGCCAGGCGGAGAAACAAGCCCTACCACCAACCAAACGGATACACAAACTGGAATAGAACCAGGGACTCTGGGTCTTGGAACTCTGGTAACTATGGTCTGCCAACATATGAAATAAAATATTATTTAGAAAACCCTGCATATTCTACAAAACAATCTGTAGAAAGTTCTGCAAATCAATTAAATGTAGATCATCCCACGAAAGAAGAAAAATCCTTTATTAGCATATAACATAACACATCATAAATAGATACAATAACAACTTAGTGACGACACAACATTTACATAGAAAAATAATTCTCACGACTCTACTGTAGTCCGCCTTGGCAGTTCATTTCGATATATTGGTTGATAACGACCTGCTAATTAAATAATGATATTTTGTAAATTGTTCAAGTAGTTTTATACATTACAGTCTGATATTATAATTGATAAATTTTGTCTCTGGATTGGTTTACTATTGTTAATGATGTTGTTGGTCTATGTTATTACTTAGCAACACACAGTGGATCTGAGCCACAATTCTTCTATTTCAAAACATTGACAGTTGTGTTTCAGTGGCCTGATTTTGACATAATATGGACTAACTATGGAGAAAATGACAGAATTAGGCCACAAAAGACGTTGAAATTGTGTAATACTGTTCATTCCATTTAATTGATGTTTTATCCACAATCTATATACATGGTATTAAGCAAATAAATTCTATTTTATTCTATTGTGATTTCTTAAAAATAGCATTATTACCAAGGCTCTGGTCATTCACAGCGGTAATCATATCCAAAAAGTTCGTACAATCTTGATCATTATTCAATATTCCGCGTTCCGCAATTCAGAAATTGACGGTGTTATTTCGTTTTGAATAGATAATTCCAATGAATTTGAAATGGTATCAAAAACTCAGACAACACTAGACAGTAACAATTATAGCTCAACTCAACATTCACAAAATCCGTATAGTTAATCCGTCCTAGCTGCATGTTTTCGACAACGAAATCTATCTGTAGTAAGTTTGAAATAGTTTTGGAACCAGCCGTTCATTAAGACGCGTGTCTTCTGGAGTTTTTGAATCTAAATCTAGCGGTGATGGCACGAGGCGCGCTGTCAGATTCTATTTCAGCGCGCTATTGACTGCAGTCGGCGCGCAGATCTAGTGTTTGACAAGTCGTCTGAGGAAATTCTAGACCAAAGTTACATGAAAAAAATTTAGAAGAGAAATTGAAATTGACATATTGAATTAAGAGCGTTTACACGTTACGTTATCCATACACGAAACTTCAGTTTAGCTTGGTAGGTTGGATTAATCCGTCGTCGTCTGCAGTGAATACAGACACAATAGAATTTTAATAGTTTGGCGGCGCTGATCAGCGCTCGCGCATATCAACGGTGAAGAATGTCTTTATACTTCGATATACACACAATTCCGAAGTTCCGATTTTATTAAATTTTAATGAAATTTGTTGCGGGCTACGAGTACTATGGAAAATTTCAAATTCCCAAATTCAGTTGTTTAAATGATTTTTTTTGTTTGAAATGTTTTCTGTTTAGATCTCTTACGGCATTGTCGATAACTAAACAATTGTAGTTTGTGAGTATTGTGGACACGTAAAAGCCCCCCATAATTATTTTACACCGTCCCGGGCACAGTAGCAGTAATAGAATGCCTAATGCATTTCCCCCTGTAATATGAAAAAGCGTTGTCTCTCAGACACAGTCATAAATCGTCTGTGATAGACGCAGAGGCACATTAAGTAATAGTTACTACGTAATATTTGATACGAAGTAATGCATCTACATTACTTCTATAATTGTAAATAAAAAAATTGTAAATTATTCATTTTTTTTGTTCATGATTATGTTTTATAGTGTTGCAATAAAAGTATTATTTATCTATCTATCTATCTTCTAGCATCACCATCATCATCATCGCTCATTTTATTTCATTACTTCTATACTAAAGTGAACATGGCAAAGGCCTTTGACTAGGACTCATACCTGGGGCCCAAGACACCGTACTCGTAGAACAAGGATACGAAGAACCGGTTCACACGCGCTCTATACCAGGTATGGACATGTACTTGGGCGCTTCTCTATCCTCCACGGCCCGGTCTACCCGAGCCGAAGTCCGTACCTTGAGAGGCGCCCTCGGGTGGTTCCGCTCCCCGATCCGATCCGAACCCTTCGGAGACTCTGGTAGGGCACGGGGACGCGCACTTTTAAGTGTGCGATGCCGTTCCCTCTAGAAATCCTCCGAAGGTCCGAACGAAACGAATCCGTTTCAACACGGCTTGAGGTACCCTTTACGTACATCGCCGCCCCCAGGAATAATAATGCCTTCAGGATGCTGATGGGCCTCCCCAGATTCTGCAGTGCCTCGAGCATGTTTGCTGAAGCTGGTGTTGTTGATTTTTACGGCATCATAAAGAAGCGAATAGCGTCAATAAAATGCAGGGTAAGGGGGAGTTCTAATGGCAACCTGGCGGTAATATTAGCAGAGAAGTTTGACTGTCCCATTCTTAGGCATTGGAACCGAGTGCATAATGGTGGGACATTAAATTTTTTAATTTAGTATTTTCTTTTGTATTTGTTTGTTTTTATTAAGCATGTTACTAATCAACTATGTATGGACTAAGTGGTCTGAAATAAATGTTTTTTATTATTGTTATTAAAAACCCCGGTGACGCTGAAATGCCGTTAGAGGCAATCAGAAATCTCTCAAAAAAAAATCATACCTGGGATGGCTAGATCTGGGACCGGCGGTCTAACCATTAAACCACAGAGGTAGTAAATTAACAAAACTATATTAGTTTAATTAACACATAATACTAACAGTTTTCTTTAAATTATCGTATGGCAATTTTGTTTTGTACGATATCGTTAGAACTTCTGATTTACCTGGTATGTAGGTAATATAGTGCATCACATATTTTTTGAAAAAGTTAGTTCATAGCTTTTCTATATTTTTGAGTTGACAGACTTTAATTCCAGTAATAAAATACAAGTAAGCTTTTATTTATTAACAGTAGGACATCATTGACCTTCTAGATTATGAAACACCTTGATAAATGTTTCACTAATGAAAACGTTAAAATGTGTGGAAAAGCAGAAATACAATTTTAACTGTAAAATCTTGTGTTTCTGGTCTGAATTAACAGCTGTGTGTTCTTCAAATATTGTAGCAGTTAGTGGAAATCTTTTTAGAGATTGATGCGTCCCACGCACGCCCACTCGCGCCACACATTTTATTATGACTTCTGCTGCTCTTGAAATATCCATAATTTTATTTTGACTTACGTTGCTTTGAAAGATCCATTATTTTTTTGTTGTTTGACTGTTTGTAATTTATTTTGTTGTTCCCACTATTTGGAAAATATGTGTCAATCAAATTGTTGCCTCCACAATTGAGGAGTTTCGTGTACCTAATACAACTTTGTTAAAATCCTGTCTCTCTTAAACTGTCTGGATATACATATTTGCCATCGGTTGCAATGCCCGTTGGATAGATGACGCACTGCCGCTATTAGCACTCAAAAAATTTAAAAAGCAGTGACAAAATTCAGCGCTTACGTCAGCCTTCCCGGTAGCATAGCGGTCAGTGCAGCCGCCCGGATTGCGGAAGACCCAGGTTCGATTTCTGGCTGGGTCGGGTAGGCGTTTAATTTTTCCACTGTATTTTATTAACTTATTTATTACAGTTCTAATACTTCATCTTATTGCATGATTAACCGCAGCTCTACGTATGCACCGTACGTAACGTACCATCCGTCCGGTGAGATCAAGTCAATTACGTGATTTAAAAAACAATTGCAATAAACGAAATTTAGTTTATTATTTGATTAAAAACGTTGCAATAGAAGGCATTCTGTTTTTGCAGAGTCAAAGTCATCATTTTGCTCGGCGAGACTTGGTTGAATCCCCAATAAAATGTAACTGACCACACTAAACTAAAACAAATGAAGATGCAACTATTTAATAGTGATTCTATTTACACGACAACATAGTTTTGCAGGCGACAAATAACGTTGCAATAAACTTGACAAAACATAGCACAGTTTGTAGAGTAGCATAATCTCGAAGTGACGACGCGGTAACATGGCCGTTGACATCGCAATTGTTTTGGGCAAATGCAGCGATGACACGATCCTCAATAAACATTACAGTGTGGGCAATGTTGTGACTGCTCCATTTGGCGCCCAATATACTTTAGATGCATTATCGTAATGTGTGTAGGAAGAACATAGGATTCGCAAGCTTAAATCCGTTTATTAAAGGTGATAGTTGCCTGATGAAGCGGATACCCTTATAACTATTTCTGCCGCCAAACAGCATTGTTTTGTAGTGCTATGTTTCCGTTAAAATGGTAACTACTAGTTCTTCGGGTCGACATCAAGTGCGTGGTGTCTTTGGTCTCGCAAGCGTCTAAGGCTTGGCCAAGACTACTTTCCATTAGGCTGGCCCGAAAACACATTTGCTGGAAAATTATGAAAAAAAATATTTTTCGGTTCAAGAAAAATTAAAGCGGCTTAAATCATCATCATCATCGGCCTATATTAAACCACAGCTGGACATAGGCCTCCCCTAATAAGCGCCATAGCGCCCTGTCCTCAGCTTGACGCATCCAGCATCTGCCTGCAGTCTTTCAAAAGCAATTTTAGCGATTCAAAAGCACTTTTCTAAAGTTTATTTGAATAAAGAATATTTGACTTTGACTTTGACTTTGACTTTCGCAGGTCATCATCCCACCTGGCCGGAGGGCGCCCTACACTACGTTTACCGAGTCGTGGTCTCCACTTAAATCATATTCATACCAAAACTATTAGTTAATTCCTAATGGTCACCTAAAAAAAAATCAGTCTTAAATAAATAAGAAACTGAATCTAGAAGTCCCAGTTTTTTTGTCTACCATCTACAGAACCAGTCACCTCACGAGAACTACTGACGTTGCCACACCCCACGACACGACATACAGAAGTGCCTCATCCGCTCCAGCTTTATCTCTATTACCGTCACCATATCTTCCAAAGCTGCTCCAAGTCTCCCATTATGTAATTGCCTGTTATCGGTACTCTTGGAGAAAGGCCAGTCTTGTGTATTACACAAAGAGTATTTTTTTGTTATAGTTCTTAGCGCCTGGCGATTGGCCATCTTCCATCTTCAAGTAATTCTTGTAAAGCATTGAGTTACTAGAACTTAATATGTGTTTGTAGGTTAGTAGAATTGTTAAGGTTTTCTGTTTAAATGCAAACATTACATCAAAACGGATTTAAAACATAAACCAAAGTAAATAGACTAATTTATTTGTCGTCTCCAATTTTATGTATAAACGTATGTCTGCTGGGCTTAGGCCATAACAGATGGGAAGATCGGGCCATAACTCACTACCCTGGCCCTGTGTATTATGTTGGCTATTTTGTAATAACAACCGGTAATAACAGCATAACTTGCCTTCCGAAGCGCAAAGGAGCTCGCGATATTGATATTTTAGTTTATATGTTAACATGCTTACACATCCAGTGACCTGAACGAGCAAATAATTGCGCCATCGTGCTCCTTAGAATCAAACAATCATCGGCGATCCGTCCTTTTGATACGATAGGTGTACGTCCAGCACCGAACGATGATGCACTGAAGGTCTCAACAATCTCTTTTAGTAAACTTGTTGATTCAAGAAGCGTTCGCAACAAAACTTATACTGACGTGGTCGAGTATTGGCGTGCCTCCAATATGTTTCAACTAACAGTTATGTCTTTGAAAATGTCATATTGCAGCGAGCGTGCAATTCGTCAAGGAAAATTAGGCTAATTTTATTATATGTTATTTGAGTTTAAATGTCTGTTACTCGCTTAGATAAAGCGTGTCTGCGCAAAACTAGTTAAAATCTTACCGTTACAGTTGTAGGAAGTAGTAGTAACAATCCTATAGGTATACCAAGACATTGTTACGATTATTAAACATACTATCTGAAATTAATGAGATTGCTGTAAATAAAACAGCGAACAAGAGAAAAAAGACGAGTGTTGTTAATGATGATATTATTATTTATATACAAATGCAACTAATTAATTCAAAAATCACAATTGGGCACTCTCTCGAAAAATTGCGATGATATTTAAGAAATAGGAAGTAATACTTAGAAGTTTGTTGTAAGTTCGTTTGTGAAAGGAAAGAAACAGTTCTTTTTTTGTTTTGAGAGTTGGGTTAATGTATGAATGATTAGATTTGAATGATTTTTTAAAAATTGTTCAAGTAACTACGTGTATGTGTTTCACGTACTTAATTGAGAAATTTTAATTGAGCAGTGGGTATGACCCTCTGCTCAACTGTCGTAGTTGAGCAATGACCAGTTGAGCCGTGGGTAATACCCACTGCTCAACTTTATGAAGTTGAGCAATCTAGTTGAGCAGTAGGTCAGTCACGATATATTGAAAAAACTTTATCAATGAAATCAAGTCATCGCTACAATAGATTAGTATTGGCTTAATCACTATGCTTGCCGAATGCTGGGTTGGTGATAAGTTTGTGGAATTCACACTACATTATCTGTACTGTTCAAAAATGCCAAGAAATGAGTCAATGAAGCCCGAAATACCCATAACTGTTTCAAAAAGTGTTAGGACATCTTATCTAAACCCCAGCAATGTGGAATGTTGCAACAATTCCAGGGCAACCAAAATATAATCTTCTTCAAATACCTTAATATTCTGCGAGCACTTATGAAGCGATTTGTACCTAATAAAAGCGGGGGCATCTGTTCAATGTATCACTCGGAGCAATTTTGAGGGCCGTAACCCCATCTGTGGTAACACCCAAAATAGATGGCAAGGCACGCGATGTGATGACTGTGTGTGGTTGGCTGTTGAGAGCTGATTGCCAGGCTACGGTGAGGAACGCGTTTTGTTTTCGCATCATCAGCCTATAAACGTCCTAACGCTTAGTACAAGCCATTCCATATGGCCAGAAGCATGTATTCCTTATGAGTACGCCATAAAGAAGAGCCACGTCAGCAGAGAAAGTCGCTGATATCTATAGCACCATGCTAAGAGCATTCGTTAGTTCTACTCTCAAGGAATCTCCAAAAGCGTTTTGTCATAATAACAAAAATATAACGTAACATGTTGACAGTGCATTTTAAAGCTTCATTATTGAGAACTGTTGATTTTATCAATACTTCTTGGTTTTAATATGGCTGAAGGCAATTCCCGCTCAATTGAAAATTGAGGAATCCAAATAAAAAGACTTATGTCCGTTTTCACTGGCGATCCCAAGTTTTAGGTACTTATTAACCATGTTAGGTAAAGCTGGAGTAAACCCATCACCTAACATGCATAGGGGTCTCCTAAAACTAAGGGGCGTTAGTGAACAATACTTTTGACTGGAGCCTGTTTAGTCCACTTTGAGTTATTGTGCATTTTAATGTTTAGGAGTAGGTTGAATGACCTTATGTAAAATTTATTTATATATTTATGTTGATATATATTCTACCTGGTGATTTTCGGTATATTTTATTAATGATTTCCATCCAGTGGATTCTTTTATTTACACATTATAATATCCATTTCTTATGCACGACTGTGCTGGTGGCCTGTTAATGTGGGTTACATAAGTAATACATTGCATTTACATCAAACAATGCTTAGCTTTAATTGTGGTCGACAAGGTTAAACAATTTTCAAATAATGTCATTTATCATATTCTCGTGCCTATCAACTTGACTTCCACAAGTCAATCTTGGAAACTGTTCAAACAGATAGTTAGTGCGTGCACTTGTCATGTCTCGTTTGTCGTTTATGATGAACGGCAACTGTTTTAAGAAAATATTTCGTCTGTCTGATTTTTAAAATCATGATTTTATAATATTAGATCAAGATTTAATAATAGAAACTGCAACGCTGTCAACTAGTGGAGTGGTGGTAGGATTTTGTCTAGACTTCGACTGGATGGGGAACTGCATATTTTACCTTTTCTGCTGCCAAGCAGCATTGTTCCTGGTTTAAATGGTGTTAGTAGAGACCGTGAAATTACAGCGCATTAAAGCCTAAGAGCTAAAGATCCAGAGCCGGCAACGGGTCACATTAAATCTATTTCGAGTAAAAAAACTTTATTAGGTAATATAATCCCAATAGTAAGCGATAAGATAGCCAGTGGTCAGTCAGGGGGAAATACCCTTGCATCCTTGCATTCTTGGCATTATTGTAAATTATCTTTAGACAAAATAAAAGCCAAGTGTCAAACAGATATATATACAGATATATATATATTACTGCAGTTGGACATTCATTATGGATATATCAACTTTTTAAAATTATGATTAAACATTCTGAAAGCTAACATTCCTTTTCCTTTGTTGCAGCGATGTTGAAGGTGGCGTGACACCGGGTTGACAAGTTTCAATCCGCGCCATGTCGCAGCCGCCACCAGGCCGCGGGCGCGCGCGCCCTCCCGGCCCCCCTTCCCCCCTACACTACCGCCCCCCATCGCCATGGGCACCAAGCCCACCTCCCCTCATCTCCGGCCCCAGACACTCCACAGCTATCGTCTCTCCTCCACCAGTGCAACCGTCTCCGAAACCATTCAGACCTCTCCAATCCCCTTTTCGACCCCATTCTCCGTCTCCAAGCTCCCACTTCTCTATATCTCCTTACCCCATGTCCCCAACCTTGGGCCAGAGTCCGGAGTACTACTACTCGTCTCCATACGAGCCGGTTCGGGAGTATGATTACGCGGGAGTGCCGCTAGAGCCGCCTCCACCGCCGCGACCCATGATCTATGAGGAGGATGAGGAACGGGGACCTTCCACGGCGGAGATCATCGCCAACCAGTCGCAGGAGGGCTACGTCGACGAGAAACTTGCAGAGTACCAAGCTACAATTCAGCTATTACAAGGTATGATTTAAATTTAAATTTGTAGCATTGTTGGGTTCCGGCAGCTACATAGAGATAAGATAGCCAGTGCCTCACGAGTTGAGGATCCCGGGTGAAGTGCGCTTCCATCAATTGGCCTTATTATCACTTAACATCAGGTGAGATCAAGGCACTGTGCTTACCCGTAAATATATATAAAAAATATTTATACCTGATAAATTTTTACTTTTTATTTTCAAGTGCTAATTGCTGCACTGAAGCTAAATTAAATATTTATAAAATTTATGAAATACAGTGAAAAAGGCCGAGTCGGGTAGGCGTTTAATTTTTTTACTGTATTTTATAAATTTTATAAATATTTGATACCTCATATTTGGTCTAGAGTAGCTTTAATAAAACTTATGAGTCTTGACCCGTTTTTAGGCAGGGTATTTGTGTTTCTTTTACAAACACGATGCAGTGATGCTTCATTCTTCTTAAACACAGTTTTCCGATCAAAGATTAGCATTTTTATTACGATTATGTTTCTTATTACTAAAGTTTTGGGTAAGGTTAATTACGTCTTCTTCTTTCACAATGAGTTCAGAAACGGTATAGAAAATATCAAATATCATGCCACTGTACCATTGATTAGGTAATGGCTGTGCGTATCCTTATTGCATTGAATTCCGACTTTCCGACATACTGCTGTTACTCACGACATATAAGACTGTTGTTTCTGTGTTAAGCAAACGCTGTTACAAACAATTAATTTCTACGTTTTTCTTTTAGTAGTTAGTGATTTTTGACGTGTAACATCTTTCCGCTCGCCTTTTATATATACAATTTGTGGGAGTGATTGCGTAGAAAAGGGACGGAAGTAGGGTCGTAACAGTGTGATCCGTAACATCCCTGTTACGGATCACACTGTTACGACCCTACTTCCGGCTCGGGATCGGCGGGATCGGCTCGCCTTCTTTAGATATACAATAATTTGTGGGAGTGATTTCGTAGAAATGTGATCGTAACAGTGTGATACTGCCGCGCAATTTATGATTGCGGTAAGTACCTACAACTTAATGTGACATGTCTTTTAACACGTTTACTGCGTTACGAGATCCAATGGTTCTCGTACGAGTATTCAATTCAGTGCGGAAGTGCAATTGTATGTCTATCCCGCTTGTGCTAATGAATGTTCGTCAGGTTCTTTTTAAGTTAAAGTGAGATACCGCCCACCATTCATAAGTATCGTAAATGTTGTATTTTTATCAATAAATGATTCAGTATTTAATACTCGGAAAATAACGAATATACATTAAACAATATTTTTATAGAATCAATGTAACACTTTAAAACATAAAGTCTACGTAAGTTTAAATTGTGTGCAACCATTAGCACAAAGCGATTTGTCAATTTAAAATTTACAACCTAGGCCTCTTCAAGGCTATAGTGAATAGGTACTTTCTAGTCAAGCACATAGTTGCCATCTCTAGGTCATATCTTGCTTATTCATCACAAGTTATGACCTATTGTTTGACTTTTTATTATAAAAGGCTTCCCTGACTGTATATGCCGAAATTGTAAGTGACCCATTAATTTTTTTTAGTTCCAAGGAGTTTGTTTGTGTGCATCTCATGTTATTAACGACTTTTCGCAAAAGAGGTTAAGCGAGGTAAGAGGTAAGTTAAAGAGAGGTAATTAAAGAGGAAGTTAAAGAGGTAAGCAGGTCTAACTAGTTGTTTACATTGATCAGATCACAGCAAGTGTTTTGATATAACAGATCATAAAATTTTATATTAGCAAGTTAGAACACACACGAAGTTGATATACGAATAGCGGAGTAGAGTCATGGTATGAACTAAAATCGAACCGTGTTTATAATGCGTTAAATGTGAGTATGGCTTTTATGCTATCGACATTAGATCTAATCGCTATACTGTCCATGTTGGAAGATCAATTGAATTAAGCCGCCGCCGTTTATTGTCCAAGCTAATTTATTTGAAACACGACCAAATTAATACACAAAGATTTAAGTGTTAATAGCAAAATAAATAATATCCCATCCAAAATGATCTTATTTTTTTTAAAGAAATGGCAGGTCCGAATAGGAAGAATCGCTACTGTACACAAATAATGACTGTGCACAGTAGCGAATGTGATGAATTACTATTGTGTGGAATTCAGATTGTGCAGAATTGCGAATAGGAAGAATCGATATTGGCATGAACATCGAATAATTCATTCTTAAATCCATAATCTTTGCGCAACAACGTTAGAAAATTGGTGAAAACACAATGTGTGCCAGACAGCAGTGAAACTTAATAGTTTATTGTTTTCTAAATTATATTACACATTACTTTTAATAAATTTTTATCCTGACGTTTTTGCAGGGTCCGTGGTCACAGGAAGTCTGAGGTGTTGGTCGTCACATAATTAGTTAGTGGCTTGTATACCCTCATTTAAATTTAATCGGGTGCGTTCCGTTATAAGAAGAAAGAGCTTACAGTATCTTTTGGTCTGGCAGTATGATGTTGGGGCTGGGATTTAATATTTTGTATGATGGGATCCCAGGCTGGTGGTAAATTCCAACCATCTTTTCTATTGAAATTAGCATGTTTTTTAATTTCAATAGCCTCGCGTATCATCCTAGAGATGAATCGTTGTTCTCTAGCGAGTATTTGTGGTTTATCAAATCTGATGTAATGGTTGGGCCCCTCTAGGGCATGTTCGCATACTGCAGACTTATTTTTGCGCCTATGCTTGACGTCTGCTATTATGTTCTTTAGCGCGGGTTCCTACACTTCTCTTTGTTTGCCCGATGTAAGAGAGTCCACAGTCGCAGTCCAGTTTGTACACACCTGCATCTTGAAGAGGTATATTGCACTTGACAGGTCGTAAAAATTGGTTGATCTTCTTCGGCAGCTTGAAGTAAGTGTTGATTGAAGCTCGCTTTAAGATACGTCCAATCTTGTCTGTGACACCTTACATATATGGAAGTACAGCAGGTTGGCGCTCGACTGTGGTTGGTTTATTGCGTTTTCTGTGACGAAGCCGTGGTACTTTCAGTTTATTGTCCTGTTATATACATGCTTGACATGCTGAAGCTCATCAGCCAGGTATTGGGTGTCACAGATGCCGCGTGCACTCTGAAACAAAGATTTTTCTACAGTAGCCAACTGTCTAGGATGGTGGTGAGAATCACCATTGAGGTACCTATCTAAGGTTACTTTACGATACACAGTGTGACTCAAACTATGGTCCGGATTCCTGATGATTAAAGTATCCAAGATAAGCTAGCTTACTATCTGCCTCTAACTCCATGGTGAATTGTATTTTTGGATGATACTTTCACTATCCTACCAACTGATAAAGTATCTGCTTTTCTAGATCATCTCAACTCCATACATCAAAAGTAATGTGTAAAATAAACGCGAGTAGATCCGCAAAAGTTGTTTAATTTCATAATAGTTTTGTTAAATCCTTAGATTATGTATATAATTTAAGATTAAATCTTTAATTTAAATATCGCTTTTCTCTGGAATGTAAAACCGGCCTTTTGCTACCTTAACCATATCTTAGATGTCAGTAACCTATTTTATTGATCACTGCTTTCTGTTTCTATTGAAACGAATTACCTAATGAAAAGATTGTGTTAGATCTTTCGATTTAAATTTAAAGTCAGTCTATACTAGCATTTTTCCGGAACGAAAAACTTTATACGGATCGAATTACGTTTTTTACATATGAATTTATAGTGACGTTTAAAAGTTTTTGCAGCGGACGTATCTCATTATATTTCGCTCAATCAATTTCAAAATTGCTAATTTGAAAATGATACGGATGGTATGATAATGACATACAAGATTGTGCAGGTACTTGATATAGTTGGTTGCTTGTTTGGCTGTCGGAAGCTGCTACATAGGCTATTGCAACACCTTCCCCACACTCCCCACGAAACAGCCTCCGAGGAGGGAAGGCGCCCCTCTCACATCTGAGAGGTCAGACCGAAGGGCCGCATTGGAGGACCCTGAGGACCCCGCGAGGACCGCAAACAACTCCTTTGCGTACTCGGGGTTCGTAGACGGTTGACGTGCGGTTTAGTGGGTCGGTCCTATCATCCCAGCTGTGAGACGGCCTAGATGTAGATTCCGCGCGTAAAAAAGAGTTTGTTTGTCTGCCCTGGCTAGCTACCACCATTATCTAAATATGTATGCCTTAAAAATCAAATCGAATTCTGTTCCGGCAGCTAGTGATAAGATAGCTAGTACCTCAGTAGTTGCAGATTTCGGGTGAAGTGTAGTAACACGTATTTTTACGGGGACGACGTCACGGGCGGTCGCTAGTAACAACTACACACTGAAAATGTACTACAATCACAAGGGCCGTTGCCGTTGCTCTGAATAAACACGACGTTGGCGCCAAGGAATCATTAGCGTTAATTAGTTTAGTAAATAAGACTACGAAGGGATGCCAGCCAATAAAATTTATGAACATGCTGACGTCATGTCAGCTTTTGGACACTTTGAATGGGATGTAATTTTTTAACCTACCTACTAAAGTTGTGTTCTTTTTTATTCCACAACGGGGAAGCCCTCGGCTTTCATGTCACCGGATGGTGGAATTAGTAACCATTCGAATCATTTGCAGGGTCTGCGACCATCACAGAGACACTAAGTTGTCGCTTGTCTCATAATTAATTTGCAACTTTCTACCGTCCGTCAATTGTTTTGTGCGTTCCGTTTAACTTGCCACTGTCAACTGTTTTTGTATCCAGAGCATTTTCACGTTTTAAACCGTCAGTAGACCCATAAAAAGAGTTTGTATAGACGTGTGGTGTCGGCGTTAACTTCACAAAACAAATGAATGTATTTTTTAAGACTTCCAAGTACATATGCCCCCGTATAAAGAGTTTCATTCCTACGAGTGTTCGCGTAAACTTCACAAAACAAATGAATGTATCTTTGAAGACGTCCAAGTACATAATAGGCCGGACGACAATCACGCCGGTCGCTCCCCCTGCCTGAGTGAGTGCGGTCGTAACTCAGCCGGTTTATACTGCTGGTGCCCAGCCAACTCCAATAATTTCCGAGGCGTATCCAGTGCATCTGACATGGCGACACGTCAATCAAACGGACACGTCGTACTGGGTGAAAAGACTGGGCAGCGGTTATTAGGTATATACATAAAGCTTTTCGATATATAAAGCGTTGTAAGCAGATAAATGCTAGAGCTGAATGCAATATATTGTAGTTCAATATCTAAAGCTAGAATGGACATAGCTTAAAGTATTTTTTACGGGCCTCTCCTCCGCTTTCTCCGCTGGCCTACGATAATCTCATCGAGGAGAGGAGAACCCTAGACCCTACCCACTTAACCTAGTTCCTTCGGAAGGCACGATAAGTCCTCAGTCCCGGAACTAGTAAGATGGCAGTCCTCAAAATCTACCAAACAGCACTGGACCAGCTGGGTGGGGGTTATAAGGCGCTCTTCTGAGCGGGATCAGTTGTACCGATAATAGACTTACAATAATGCACTTTTCATACCATAGAATAACTCCTCCGTAGTAAGAATCTTCCATCGGTTACAAGTCACATACCAATTTGAGAAGAGCTTTAACGTGAAAACTTGTTTCAAACGTATCTACAGCTTCATTTAGATGTAAGCACTTAGCGGCCCGTCCAAAATAAACAATAGTTTAATGTATCCGTAGGTGTTGGAGTTGTAGCACCGAATAATGATATCATACACCTTGCAACAATGACGTCGTTTCCGCTTTTAAATTCTCAAATCTATTCAGAGGGATTAGTGTGAGTTATTTGTGACATTCGATCAAGTTAACGAAAACGAGAATTAGTATAGCATTGAAGCAACGCCTCCTGACGACGTACGAGAAGAGTTAAAATTTTGCCATACAAATGCTCGTTTTGTAAACGTAATCGAATGAATGCGGATAGTAAACAAAAGTCATACTAGGCACCCTGAAAATTACCGATTTGAAATTGCAGTTTATGTTCTGGTGCGAACTTGCATTTTTGTTTTCTTATGTTCCAGTTTCAACATTTGTAAAATATTAATTACTGTTGATTTATAAGCGTCCCTTTGATAGTGTGGATGGTTCAATGATTCGTTTCAAATTGGAGCTTTAGGATCTACTCGTAGTTGGAAGAAGAAGAGTTCGAAATTCTAAAGCTTGTTTCAAAACTTCCGTATATCTGACAGGGTTTCCAGAATTTATCTCTTTTATCCGGAAAGGGACCACAAGGAACATGCGTATAAAGGATATATACAAGGAACAAGGTATATTAAGTTATATAAGTCTACAGTTTCTACGTCACCCTCTCTCGAACCCTAACGTCTCCCTGGCGGCCGGCCAACCAGACGTCCTAGACTAGACTAGACTCCCCCATTCAATGCTCTAAAAATCGATTATAAAATGTAATGTTGAGCAAACGCACTACAAAATATGTCGTATTAAAAGACAGAAAGGTCTGTTGTTCTCCATCAAAAGTATATTGATGAGAATTGAAACAAAAACTGTAAATTGATTTTTCATTAATTTCATCATCATCTCAGCTAAAAGACGTCCACAGCTGGACAAAGGCCAAATTAATTAATTTCATTAATTTGATTCCTTATAATTATACATTTTCAGGTAGTGTGAAAGAATTAACCGTATATATTCTTAAAAAAAATGTAACTAAAATAATGTTGTGCTTAAAGTTTCATTTCCTTCAGTTTTTTTAGGTTAGCTACCAATTTTGAATGAAATTCACAACGTAAGCCGTAATCTACTTATTAAGTGATCCTCATTTGTGTGGTAATGGGTTGTGAAATTATTGGGTCACCATTTCTGATTCTGTATCACTCTCCTGGCGGCTGTCCACAAACATTTATTATGAGATAATCTTCCAAACTATTAAAAATAAAATATATTTATCACTTCGTTACGACGTTCTACAGAGCGAGTAAAATTTATAATTTGAAGATATGACATTTACGTTGAAGAATTGCTTCGATGAGAGGATCCTTACTGAAAAACTATATTTATGTTTAGTTTTTTCAGTTTCATAAATAAAATGTAAAATCGCAATAGCACAAGACTCCTATTGAGGATCTGCAGGACCGGTCATTATATTATCAATTACCTGTTCTTTTTAACACAGGAGAAAATGCATGCATGCAAGGTATGCCAAAGCGTCCTGGGAAGCACAGATAGTTAGGACTGAAAATTCACAATTATATTCGAATCTTAGAAAGGTAAAAATGATGACATAATAATATGCTTTAATAACCTAGGTACATGTGCCAAAAACAATAAACTTCAAAAATAAGATCGAAATAAATTACACAAGGGATTGTCTTACTTACAAATGACAATAAATTGAATTTATATTCATTATAGTGTAGGACGCCCTCAGACTAGGTGGAGTGACGATCTTCGCAGGGTGTCTGGCAAGGGCTGGATGAGAGTAGCCGCGGATCGTGCTCGGTGGCGTGCACTCGGAGAGGCCTATGTCCAGCAATGGACTAGTGAAGGCCGATAATGATGATGATAGGAATGACCAGTTTCGTAAATAAACAAACTTGATTATTTTTTTATAATCTTGATGTAAATAAAAAAAAATAAAAATAAAAAAAAATAAAAATAAAAATAATTTATTTCAGACCGAGATCCATATAAAAGTGTTAGTATACATAATATTCTTATAAAATATGTTAGTGTACAATCATGGTGTTAGTATACAATCTTATAAAAACTAGGTGTTAACATTAAATTATTTATTTGGATTTATTGATTAAAATTAGTTGGGGTGGTGATATATCACTCTCCGCACAAAGCTTTTCCACATTGGCGAGTCCCGCCTATCAGCAATAGTATTCAGGATGGCGTTCGGACTGTCCCTAATTCTGCCAACCTACAGATTAATTTGAAGGCATTTTACTTTAAAAACTAGAGGCTAGAACTCTTTGGTCACCCATTTTATAAAGTACTTTAAGATCTGTAGCTGCTGTCTATACGGTTGATTCAAAAGTAATCCTGTTCCATGGGTTCGTTTAATGTGATACAGAATAAGCGATCTCTATCATCAGGACCGTTTACTCCCATTACATCAACCACCACCAACAACCAATTATTCACAAATATCGCCATCAATTTCATGTATTATTACTATAAGCTGGAATATATCTGTCATGGCACCCAATACAGCTGATGCGCGCCCGCTGACGTCACCGCCCCCGCTTTTATCGCACGTACTTACGTCATCGTCCAATCGAGTTGTAGTCGGGAGACAAGCGAATTCGAATTTTCGAGGTCGACGTACAACCACGAGACACACGACTTGTATTTTCGAAAATGTAACAGTTGTATCATGATCGAAATAGCTATTGTTTTTATTATAGTTTGTTTTAAAAGCCGTTTCAGAACGACCTTGAGGTTCTCCGTGGAGAAGCCGATGATTTTCTATTGTAGTTACTACATTTTCTTTGCTTTATGTTTCTCTAGGTTGAGTAATGAGACGCTTAAAACGGCTTTATAGTTGATGGAGTTTGGTCATGGTTGTGGCCTTATGTGAAGAATACAAGTATCTGCTAACGGATCTGTATTTCTTTTCTTTTTTTAGGGACTGTGGTCACGAAGAAAGTGCAATCCACTAGTTCGTATAAATTGTTTCATCTTAATGTAACACAAATGTTTGCTTAAAGTTAAGAATATTATCGCCTACTGGTATAAGCTTATGATTAATTTTGCTTTAATGTAAATTGCAAGTGATATTTAGCGATTAATTTAAATAATTCGTCTGAAACCATTCTCATTTCGTAATGTAACACTCCTGAGCAGGACTCGTTAAGCACTTTGTAATTGGGAGTCGCGGTAATTGGTGCCAAACACTTCCAATACGGTTCGCGTTGCGGTTGGTTAGTGCTATTTTAGCGAATACGTGCAAATGGTTCTAATTCTAAATCGGTGTTGCGTCCGTTTGGTGTTCTATTTCGGAGTTATGAACGCTTTTCGCGAGAGGAAGCCGATTGTGAAATCATTAATGATTGGGCAATCTATTTTGGGGAAATACCAATTCAGTTTTTTTATAATATTAAATAAATAAACAAAATCTATGTCATATAACTATCCTTCAGTGGTAAACTACTAAGCCTTAAAACGCTAAGCTAAGTGTCGGTTTTTGCGTCAACTGTTGTAGTTAAAACTTAAAACTTTAAGTTAATACCTTTTTCTTCTTCATTCTTCTAATAAAAAAATCTAAGGATACATTCTTTTCTTATCTTCATTTATTTGTTAGCTGTTTCTTTAATGCATTCAATTAGATCGAACTCACCAATAATATGTATTTATATAGTAAATTTTCAAAAGAAGTGTAGGTACAAAGTCAACTGAAAATACTGAAGCTTCAAATCAGTTATTTGGTTTCAAACATTTCACCGCTGACCCGTTTTCTTTTTCTCGCGTATTGCATAAAATATTCCATCAACCGTATGAAATGATAATTTTTGACATACGCTACCAACTGCAGGCTATTTGTGGTTGACCTACATACGATTAGAAGCAATGAATGGAGTTTCTCAGAAGCCAGTGCACACTCTAAATATTACAAATGAGCTATTTGGCATAGGGCCCCTGAATTTGGCATCTGAAGTTGCTTATGACGACTAGCTGAAGTCATCACCTTTATTTGTTTGTTGACAATCAATAATTTGGCAGTGATGTCATTGATCAATGTTCTAGAGTTGCATTTGGCTACAATGCTTATCCTGAGAGATGTAAAGTTCAATTCAAAGTCAAAGGTATTACAAATCCCTTTGTGGAATCTACTATCGGTATTTGTAAGTGACTCAAAATTTTAAGTGACTTAGTTCTAGAATGACGTAGAAAGCATACAATTTTACTACGATTACATATTTGTTAGGGAGCCAAACAAATATAAGTTTCACTTAAAAGTAAGTTCATTTCCATTTTTCTGATAGGGGTATTCTACATTATTAAAACAATATTGGAGTTCTAATAAAATATGAATTATTTTATTAATCGTCAGTTGATCTTTTCGAATTTGTTATTTTCTTAGTGGTTGTATTCTTTTATCTATAAATTAATACTTGAAGCAAAAACTTTGTACCCCTTTTTACGAAAATTGCGCGGACAGAATGTTAATATTTTTTATAAAATTATGCATAAAAATATGATAAAAATACATCTAATAAAACAAACATTACACACACTATCATGTATTTGACACGTATTGACACACACGCATTTATACTCTTTTCAAAAATTTCAAAAATGGAAGAGGAGCGGCTGAGATCTGTCAATGCCAATCCAAACTCACATTCTATCTTTTTAATTTTTCATTGCTTAGGATACAATCCGTGCAGCTTTATAAAATTACGGTCGAATTGCGACCACTGGGTGACCACTAGTTTAAATAAATATAGCATGGTAGACGTGCACACAGAGGCTACCAGATCGACAAAGATCTACAAGATTTATTCTGTGTGCACATGTAGATAGATGCCAGTTAGATCCTCATAGTTCTGTTGATGCTAGTCACATCCAAACTGTTGTATCAAAATAGACTTCTTATAACCCACGTAGTGGGACCGGGCGATCGTTCTATATTAATAAACTTATATTTAGCTTTGCCTCATTTTATTTGAGTATTAGACACGTATTCCTCTACGTCGGATTGGATTATAGCGTTGCTGTTAAAATTTTATTTTGTTCTTAAACACGTGACAAATTGACTTGGTTTGGTTGGTTGTGTATAGCTTGGTCTTCTGCTCTGTCCGGCTGGCTAGCAACCACCTATTAACATGTTAATCTGTTTTAATAAATGTATGTCGCCATAACAACAATGTTAATAGTATTATTGTGTTCCGTCGGTTATGTCTAAGATAGCTTGTTCTTCTTTGCATTCGCAGTGACTGCACTGAACAAGAACTATGTTGTACAACGCACTGGCGTTGATTGAATGAAATGATTTGACTTTGAGGTGAAATTGGCTTTCATCATCCGCCTAATCGTTACCTTTAGATTTAATTACGACAAAGCGCTATCCCATTATAGTATAAAACAATAAAAAAGTTGTATAAATGTTGAGCACAACTTTAATATTAACAGTTTAGATTAACTCTACCATGATTCAATTTGTGGTAAGTCGAACAGTAGGTGTCAAATGTTGAACTAACTCGGGATCAGAATGAAAGGTATCGATTCACTTTTCTAGATTTTATTATTGAAAATCTTGCAACACTTTATTAGTACAGGCAACAGGAAACTCCACTACGAAGACGTCTACTTTAATAGTGTGTCGTAATATCTACGTGACGTTGATTATATCTAGCAAATTCTCTATTAATTTTTATATACTTACAGTGTCCAAACTGCCTCTTCTCCAACACAACTTTCCGTAGCGGCTACGAAAAGCTGAACTAACTAACTAAGCTCGACAAGGGAGAGGAGGCCTATCCACTAAAAACATAGTACCATTCCTTCTGTGCAAAGGAGAGAACCACGTAAGGCAACTAAAAAGTTCCCTGTCTTAAGACCGCTGCCTAACTATTACCATCCTATGTAAGCCCGTCACCATAATAAGCAATAAGGATGCTAAAATTGTCAGTTACTCGGTATAGTTTAATACTACAGATTTTTTTTTGGATAGAGTCAATAAAACAAACGATAAGCAATCGCTTCAGACGACATTTTCAGCTTCACCGGGGCTTTTTTGGGGGTGGCGAGAAACTTAAAGGCTTCCTCAAGCCGTGTTAAACGAATCATCTTCGGAGGTCTTCTAGAGGGATCACGCACTAGTGCGTGTCCCCGTGCCCTACTAGATTCTCGGAGGGGTTGGGATCGGATCGGTTTGATACTACAGAATTTCATGAAACCCCTACGAAATGAAATCAATCTAAATGAAGACGGTTTTCCAAGAATTTAATAAATAACAAGTCACACTGATGTATTACTACAAGAAAACAGAATAAATTCAGAAAAAAACTTACCCTATAAACGCCCACAACCATATATAATTAATAGACTTTCATCTCCGTCCGATGCAAGCGGTATTAATATATCTCCTGTTGATTAATAATGAAAACAGTTTAGTGAAATAATTTTAACAATTTCGTAAATCTTTAAAGGTTGTATGGAAAGGGTATACCATCCCTAAAGGGAATGAAATAATCCATTTTAGCTAATTTTAGTAGAGAGGGATTGCAACAGTTTATTTTTATGCATCCTCCTCTGGTTGACGTTTTCTCCAGAAAACCTTTATTTATTCAGTTCCAGTAACCGTTATTTGTCTAGAACCCTTCCGTTTCATAGCAAAAACTTGAAAAGTAGCAATAGGAGGTGTGGAAGCTCTTTTCATCCGGAATCCTCGTCTACTTAGGAACTCTCTACTTAATCTCCTAGCTATTGAGAAACTGACAGTGCTGCTAACAGTGTTGAAATGATAGACAAAGATAGTCTTACTGCCGTACTCAGAGACGTCAATTAAGTTTTAATGGCAATTAAGTCTCTTGCTGTCACTTTCTTATGTATAGTGCTAAATAGAGAAGGAAAGATATTTAATTGTCATTAAAACTTAATTGACGTCTCTGAGTACGGCAGTTAGTCTCTAAAGTACTCAAGCTAAAAGCGACCTTCGACATTCGACCGCAACCATAACTCGTTTCACTATTTCACAATAATTTCAAACGGGCCCATTATGCATACGTTTCTGAATATCCGTCAGTTGCCGCGGCCTCAACCTTACTTCGGTCACCGTTAAAAATAGCCACGGGACCACTAATCTCGCCCTCCACACTCCTCTATGCACGTGCCAAATATACATCGGGCTTGGTTTGGCTACTATCTTATGGGAAGTTCTTTTTTATTACACCTCCGCATTTTGTTTGCCTTCTCGTAATCTTTTGATCTCATCGTGTTTCGGAAGCCACGCTAAGCCGTTGATCCCAGTCATTATCGTAAAATGACAGTCGTTAAAACCTGCCTACCAACCCGCATTGGACCAGAGTCCAATCTCCTTATGACATAGAGGGGATAATAGTACAGACGTCCTATGTGCTATTTGTTTAGGTGGAGAGGCCAGAGAGGCCAGGCCCAGTAGTGGGATCTTTATAGGCTGATGACGGTGAAGACTGAAGCTGATGATTAACTAGCTTGATGACGCAGTGATTAACGCGCCCGGTCTGATTGCTGATGTTAAGCAACTTTTGCAAAAGCTGGTCATCGGATAGGTGACTAAAATGAAAAGTATAATTTTGAGCTCTTCCTTGCTTCGCAAGCAACTTAAAAGCCGTTGATCCCGGCTGCATTAGCAGTCGTTGAAACTAATCCACACTAGGATCTCCCGCCCAGTGTAGATAGGCTTACGAACCGATGGCATAATGACGTTCATAAGAGCTATGAATGTTTTTATATATGAGTATGTCAGTTCTAAATGTTATGTATGTCATATTGATTATTATTGTTTTTGTTATTATTATTTGTTACAGTTGTAGTATGTTTATTGTCCTGTGTTTCTTGTGCCAAGTTGGGTCCCACCAGAATACCAGCGCTGTAGCGGCTTGTATGTCGTTGCAGCACAAGCAGAGGTTGGGATCTAATTGGCCACATGCACGTTGTGTAATGTAACTTTTATTTTTTTTTGTTTTCATTTGATTTCGCCTTATCTTTTTTTCTCTCTCATGTGTATCTTCTGTGTTATATAAAATTAGTGCTTGTGGTCAATAAATGTTTTTTTCTGTTTCTGTCTCTATTTGTAGCCTAAACTGAATAAATGATTTTGAATTTTGAATTTGGAATTTGGAATTTTGAATTTTGAATTTTTTAGGCCCGCGTGTTGGTTTCTGGCCCGTTTTGTCTGTGGTGTTTCCAACCATAGGGAAGGCTCGTGCCCCAGCAGCGGGGACTTAAGATGAGCTGATGATGAATGAGTTACTATTTGTTGCATGTTGTTTAGCTTTATTACCTTTACTTTTCCCCAACGAGCTTTAGAGGCGCCTTAAGGTTCCGCTCTCGTTAATGACACCGGCTTCCCGGAGAATCTAGTAAGGTACACGGTCACCCATTAGAGAATCCTCTGGGGCTTGTTTGGCCGTAGTAACCACATCATTTTCTCGCCGCCCATAACCTTAGTTCCATGTGAGTTTTAATGTTCAATCACTTTCTCTGAATAAATTTACTATCGTCCGTTATTGTTTCTTGATTAATTTTAGAACCATAACCAATGTGTTCATTAACTTTTATCCTTTTTCTTTTAAACTAACAAAAATCTTTTGAGTTTACGAGTATTCTGAAGACTATAAAAATCCCTTTCACCTATACGCTGTCCCCAATTTCAGTACACCGTCTGTTGGTTAGTGTGGCGAGGTCAATGTCCCGGTTGCCAATCTCCGGGAATAGTTCTCAAGCGACGTGACAGAACGCGGTCATCGCGCATGATTGACACTTCTATCTTGACCATGCTATTTGCATCGGACCGGAGTTACTGGGCAAATATACATTTGGTATAGAGAGCTTCTTTTCTGAACTTTATTTTTATTTTTCCCATAACGCGGAATTATATCGTCATTATTATTATCATTAGGATGGTAACATCACGAGCCACACGCCACGCTGGCCCAGTGCGGATTGGTGGTTGTTAACGACTGCTAATGCAGCCGGGACCAACGGCTTTACATGTCTTCCGAAGCTCGGAGAAGACCGGGCTGCTTCACTTCTGCCACCGTATACTGAGCGTGTTACCACTGCGTCATAGAGCTCTTCTCTATAATGTTTATCTTTAATTTTATTTACTTTATTGATAACTAGCTGACCCGGCGGACTTCGTACCGCTTCGACAGTTTCCATGACAACAAAACAAACAAATCATTTTGTATTGGAAAATTAAATCGTTTTTAGTATTTAAAAATAACTTTCTACCCCTTTTTAACCCCGTTAGGGAGGATGAATTTCAGTAAAATACGAAACACGTCTTCCATCAATTCTGTTAAAAAAGGTTTATACAAAATTTGAAGTAGATTGGACCAAGGAATCACGTTGTCTCATACAAACTTTGGCCCCCCTTTTTCACCCTCTTAGGGGTAGAATTTCGGAAAATCCTTTCTTATTGGAAGCCTACGTCATACAAAGAACACACCCTCCAAGTTTTAGGTCTCTACGATCAGCGGTTTAGGCTGTGCGTTGATCTGCCAGTCATTCAGGACTAAGCATTTTATATGTGTGTCTATGTGTGTGTAACGTCAAAAGTGGACAGGACAATACACAAAATAATCAGCTATTGAAAAAGATGAGGAAGAAATCAAATCTTAATATCACCACTTTCCAATTAATAATTCCAACGATAATTTATTATCTGTATGAACATATTTCAATTATTGCGGTGTTGGTCCTCTCATAAATAGTTCACTGTCAGCGTCATTATCTCGTAATAAATTGTAATCGTTATATCGGGTGCGTTCCGTTTCACATAAAATAAGCTTTTATTATATTTTGGTTTATAAAATATTTTTGTTTTGTTTAACGCAAATTTTGTTGCGAACAAATTACAAACACAAATGTTGAAAAAATTTCCACGAGTAGGATTTGAACCTGCACCCTTCTGACATACCGGGTCAGGTGCTCTCCCAATTGAGATATCGTGGTTCTAACCAGCCCGCCGAAATTTTTTAACACTATTTACTTTTTTACTTTGAAAGCCAAAGGCGCCCATTCAATGTCAACAACTACCGTCATTAACATCCGATCATAATATTTTTACAAAGATTAAAGACTGGTTAGAACCACGATAGCTCAATTGGGAGAGCACCTGACCCGATATGTCAGAAGGGTGCAGGTTCAAATCCTGCTCGTGGAAATTTTTTCAACATTTGTGTTTTTGTAATATTTTGGTTTTATATGATGTTGCAATTGGGATCCCAGAGTCTGACGATGATTGTATCGTGACGTTTTGAACCCTTCATAGGAACGATAAAATATTGTAAAATTAAACACGAGTAAGTACATTTCTAAAAACTGTTTGACGAAATATAAATTAATTTATGTCCATGCCTCGACCTCGCTGTATAATTATGGGTTGAATTCCCGGGTCCGGCAAAGTGTGTTTCGGTTTTTCAATGCATATCCCTGGATTGCGATCACTCACCCACATTTGGCAAGTGTGAAAATCGGATGTGTATATATTGTAACGCTGTTCGTTTCGATGTGGATCTATTTTCTGTTTCTTTAAATGTATTTTCTTTTCAGGGTGTCGCCAACTCTGAGGTCCCGGGTTCGATCCCCGGTCGGGTCAATTTAGAAATTATTGTTTTTCTAAATTGTCTCGGGTCTGGGTGTTTTCTATGTTTTTTTTTTGTTTTAAATATTAGAAGGAGGCAAACGAGCAGGCGGGTCACCTGATGGAAAGCAATCACCGCCGCCCATGGACACCCGCAAAACCAGAGGAATCACAGATGCGTTGCCGGCCTTTAAGGAAGGAATAGGCTCGTTTCTTGAAGATTCCTAAGTCATATTGGTCCGGAAATACCGCCGCTGAGAGCTGGTTCCACAGCACTGTAGTTCGTGGTAAAAAATTACGTGAGAAACGCACAGTAGTAGATCGCCATCCATCAAGATGGTGTGGATGGAAAGACAGTCGATTGCGTGTAGTGCGGTGAAGGAAATCAGCACTCCCCATGATAAAGGCGATAAAATATACAGAGAGATGCAACGTCTCTCCGAAGGGCCAGTGGATCGAGCCGACCAGAGGTTACCACGCCGCCGACAACTCGAGCAGCTCTGCGTTGAATGCGGTCAAATGGGAGGAGTTGGTACTGGGGCGCTCCAGCCCAAAGATGGGAACAGTATTCCATATGAGGCCTGACCTGTGCTTTGTAAAGCTGTAAGCGATGGGTCGGCGTGAAATACTGTCCCGCTCTATTGAGCACACCCAGCTTTTTCGATGCTAATTTAGCTTTACCTTCCAAATGACCGCGAAATTGAACGTCACTCGAAATATCGACGCCAAGGATTCCAATGGTCGGTTTGGTATCAAGGGGAGCTCCTTCAAAGTTTAGAGATACGACGAAGGGATGTTTTTTAGCGGTATGTATAATAAGTATGTATTTAAGTATTTTAAGTATGTTTATCCGTTGTCTAGTAACCATTTAACGAGTTTCATAACGAAGCTTCTCTTGGGCTAGATAATTGGTGTGAGTGTAGGAAAGTTTATTTATTTATTTATTTATTAAGAATTAAATTAAAAACATTTTATAAAAATAAGTAAATTAAGTTGTATGTTTAATCAAAGTAAAGCGTATTTCTGGAACTGTGTTTGCTCATGTTGTGTCTACGTAATAGGTTTCAGCTATTGCACGATAATTTGTTAACATTTATTCATATGTTTAAGTTAATTAAGCTTGTAACCGGTTTTGTAGACCTTAAAACTAAAAAAAAAAGTGTGGCGATTGAGCTAATTTCCATCAATTGCAGCGATGATTTTATCTCAATGGGAACAGTATACATTTAAACTATTTACTACTTACAAAGTTCTTGATTAGATGCAGTGATGATGTAAGCCCTGGGTCATTTCGTTCTAACTACTGATACTTTTATGGCCAGCCCCACCTTGGCGGTAAGTAGCTGATGTCATCAGTTCCAGTGAACAGCATAATGCACCCAATGCATGCAATGGGCACAGTTTCAAGTGCCTAAAAAGTCGCTTCCAGAATACAACTTTGTTACGTAACAAGTTAACCGCTAAATGTCAAAACTCGTCATCTCTCATTTTAGATGTTACTAAACTAATATCCCTAAATTCCTGATATCATTAATAGTAAGTAGCCTTTTAAATAATATTTAATTATCGGAAACGAAAAACAAAAGTGAAACTAGAAGAAGAAGGAGAAGAAATACATTTATTGTTTACACTGTACTACAAAAAATAATAACATTTAAAAATAGTAGTTACATTCACAATAAAAAACAGGAGACAAAGTGTTAGAAAAAAAAAATATTAGAAAAAAAAACTGAACTCACGCTCAGGCAATCTCATGATATGAACATGAAATTTTCTGTCTCATATTCATAGTCTAGTCCATTTAAAAGCAACGTGTGATTGTAATTTTAGATTCTGTACTTTTGTATTCATTATAATTGGTCGTAAACACAATGATTAATATTATTATTTTGTTTCAGGTATGACGTGGGATGGCGCTGTATGCGACAATTGTAACGTGAGTAGTTAGTTGCAAAACAAAATCCTTTGAATGATCGAATCAGCGTCGCTAAACAACTAAAATTCTATTGTGTCTGTATTCACGGCAAACTACGACTTAAAATTAACGGGATAAAGTACTGTCTCCAATTTTCCGTTTCGGAGGTTATTTAGGTCTTGTCGAACTAAATCGCTCCAGCGGTACCTCATGCGATCAACCAGATGCTTTCCCGTTGGTCTCCACTTAGAATCACCTTCTTTCTTTGTCGAATTATCCTTAACGAACATTTTTATTATACGTATTTTTAAGTCGAACACCTCAAGAACCTCAAGAACTTGATTTAATCGTGCTCTATACCTAGAACGGTCCACACCGTCATTTGCACAGCTCGTTTGGCCACACCACGCACTCCTGTATGTGCCTGCGCCGGTCGTACGTGACTCCTAGCCAGTTTATAGCACGAACGCGTGAAAGGATATACCGATTGAAGAATGTTTGTTAGTTTCGTTACGTGTTTATGAATTAACAGAGAGCTATCAGATTACAAGATGAAGTCACTATTAATCCAACTCATACTGTAAATTGACCGCCTCTGTGGTCTAGTCAAAACCACCTTCTCTAAGACCCAAAGGTCCGATCCGATCTTCGCCGATCCGATCCGATCCGACCGATCTTCGCGTCTGGACTCCATTTCCACTTAACATTAGCTGGAGTGGAGTATAGTTTTCCGCGCTACCTACAAAAGCTGGGATATTCCATTTTTAATTTTTAATATATTTTTCCTGATTTGCAAATAAACCAACACACCACAAGTCGCGGGCGTACCACTAGTGCAGTATAAATATATGTTAGGGCAACAATAGTGCAAATGCCTAACATGCGCTTGCGCAGGTTACAAGAGGGTGACCTAGTCTATTCCCGTCGACAATGGCCGCTCAGATTTCCAGCCTGACCGGTCGGCGCGGCTTATTTGCTCTTGTTCTTGACCGGTCCAGCCCGTTGGCGGCTGTAAAAATGTATTATATGCATAAAATATACTATTAAATACGTTTAGAAGTTACTTGTTTGTTTACTTCATCAAAGTTATGTTTGCGAATATATAGTTAATTGTAATCAGTTTTTTTCAGGTTTGAATTGCTACGCTTTATGTGAAATGCAATAGTTTTTAATACGGAAGATGCGTTATCTTTATATTATTTTCAAAAGCTATTTTACGGGTAAAATAAACTACTAATACGTTTAGTAGTTACATGCATGTTGTTTTATTGATCTTTGAAGTTGTGTTTGCGAATTAGCTGTGAAAAGACATTATACTGCGTCCTCCTTCTCTCTCCTACTAAACTATGCTAAACCCTGTCGGGTTCATAAATTTCAGAGTAAAAACATCAATTGTATAAACATTAGGTATGCAGTAATGTACCGAGTAGGTATAACTTAGTTAATCATAGTTATCTTGTCTATATCAAAGTTGAGTACGCTTACAAAAAAAAGAGCAAAAACAGCAACAATAGAAAAATAACGGTACCCCTGCTGTGCCCCCACGGAGACCCGGTACGACTGATGTCGACCGTGAAGAGAACCCGGGAAAAGAGAAGCATCTCGCGACCCGTACCGGCTTCAAAACAAGGGCCGAAGAAAACAGCAACAACAACAACTACACAGAGAACAATTAGTTTAGTAGTAGTAACTAATACGCTGGCAGAGGTAGCTGCCAGCCTTCTTGTCACCGAAAGCCTCAATAAGGCGAGCACTTAGTTCTTTAACAAACTGCCTTGCCTCCGGCCCCCATGGACCCATTGTTTCCACGTTTCCACCGCAAAGGGAAGAAAAAAAAAAAATTCTGATATAATATTCTTTAAATAACTTACGGTTTCTATGGACAGCATCATTCACCATCATTACCAGCTCATTGTTTATGTTCCCACTGCTTCGCCTTCCCTATGGATGTATAGGGAGAGCGGATCAGAAACCACCACGCGGGCCCAGTGCGGTGCGGTGGTTGTTAACAACTGCTAATCTCTAAGCTGCTAATGCAGCCGGGACCAACGGCTCTACGTGCCTACCGAAGCACGGAGGAGCTCAAGATGATACATTTTTGGTCACCCATCCGATGACCTGCCTTTGTGAAAGTTGCTTAACAAACAATTTACAAACAAACTTAATAAACAGCAAAATGCAAATAAATATCTTTGTACCTGGCTCCGAACACCATCCTAGTATATATTTGCAATTAAAATAGCAATAAGACCGGCTTATAGCGACGAATACCAATAGGATGCTTATACAATTTTAACGAAGGTGAAGTATCTTTTCGGGAAGCCGCTGGATGCGAGCAGCACAAAACCGGTCGTTGTGGAGATCCTTGGGGGAGGCCTTTGTCCAGCAGTGGACGTCTTTTGGCTGAGATGATGATGATGATGAAGTATTTATTTATTTATTTAAACTTTTGCAACATAAATATTACATGGCGGACTTAATGCCTGAGGCGTTCTCTACCAGTCAACCATAGGGTAGTGCTGAGATAACATTGGTAGGTGCAATCAAGATTTATTATAAATAATTTAAATGTAAGTATATAGTACTTGCACAAATATTATACATGCATATACATTTATATATGCATATAAACATGTGTATTGTAAATACGGAAACTACAATAAATAATCATACATAAAATACATAATTCTAATAGACGTTATTGAGATGATTCTGCCATTATTCTATCAAACAAGAGCTCGCGGACTTTTTTTTTAAAAGCGTCACGACTCGTAGCCATCCTGATTTCAAGAGGCAGCGCGTTCCACAGGAGAATGGATTGAATGTGAAAGGAAGAATGAACAAAACCAGATGTATGGGAGGGACAGAGAAGGAGAAGATTAATGTAATAAATGGTGTACGAATGCTGGGCAAAGGGAATTGTTCTGTTTACTAGGGCGCTTTGGCTTATAGTGAACATTTACTAAAATTATCAAAAATTGGTATTTTTAATTCTTTGTATCTAAAAGAAAGTAATTATAGCAATATAATAGTAGGAAAACGTAATATGTGTATAAATAAGCAAGTTTAAAGTTCCTGTTAAATGCTGCAATTATTGCTGAAACAATGTAATTATGATAACAAAATAAATGACTAACCATTGTTTTAATAATGTTTAATATATTATCTTACATAAAATGCTACAATATAATGAATAAAATATGAAATAAAACAAATAAAAGTTTTGTTTTAATAATTTTATTCTGAATCATCGTAAGTAAATAGGATGTGATCTAAAAACTGTGCTGGTGGCCTAATATTGTGTTCGTGCCTTGACCAGCTTAAATACCATATAATTGTCATTACATGAGCAAAGCAACCGACTGTTCTTCATCCTGCAAGGCAATTACAATCATTCCTGATATGCTCACCGTAATAAGATCTCGCTTGCTTCAATTGATAGGTATGTTCCACAGCTAAATAAAATTAATTCACGGTATGTCATTCTTGGGAATGGTACATTATTTGTTTAGAAAAAGCAGACGAAAAAGTAACATTCACAGTACACGGAGGCAAAGCGAATACTTTTTTTTACATACGTCATCATCACATCAATGCCATCAATATTTACAGGCTGATGTTGTCATATAAAAAAAAGAAAGTAAAATCAATACAGGAATAATCTTTTTTTTCTAATTGTCATGTAAAACAATTTGTAGTAAAACATAGTGTTTTGGCGGGTTGTATGTGATTTAAAGGTAAATAATTAAATTAATTTGCGAAAGTTACTTGATCGTATTAAGTCTAAGGAGAATAATTATTTTTATAATCGGTAATTAAGTATCGATTTCTTAATAGCAATTAAAGATTTTTATTCCATATTTGTTGTTATAGCAACACAGGAATTAATGGTGTGACTTTTCTTCAAAAAATACTTTTAAAACTAATTAATTTAGATATTTACTTTCCTGCAACGACAGTATCAAAGATATTTTTCTTATATTTATTTATATTTTACTGTAAAAATACATTTTAAGAAATAACTTGTTCAAGAAAAGCCGAAAATGAACAATTCCCTTTGGATCTCTATTTTTGAAATCAATAAAAAAACTTTATTATTTACTACAGGTAGTTTTTACATCAGTGTGGGTCTCTTCTGTTAAGTTTGATATATCAATAGATTATTTACATTTACACATAGGTACCGATAAACCTGAACATTCTTTACCTGATATGGGAATTGAACCCTTGACCGGGCGCTTTGCAACACGGCCACCGAACTACTTAGAACTATAACATAAAAGTTCGACTTTTGTGGTAAGTCATACAAAATTCCGGCGGTGTTTTCTTTTTGAATAGCTTTTCTCCGTTGTAATTAGTTTAATTAAATCAAATATTACATCATTTTTTTAAGCATATTAAGCTTATTACGTCTGAGAAGGCGCGAGGTAAGTTTCAACTCCAATTTCACCGAAGCTTCAATCGAACTTCAAAGTCGCTGCTTTTAAATGTAGTTTGTACATTTCGTAACCCCCCGTTTACTATGTCATCTATATATATACATATATATCAACAGATGAAGTGTATTCTGTTGTCACCATCGAAAAAAACATACTATATTTTTAGTTTCGTGAAAAGTAATAAAACCGCCAAATTTAATTTATTTTTACACCTTTTTAAACTTGTAATTGTGTGGTATTAATGTGGCATATTTGATTTCCTATCCTACTAATATTATAAACGCGAAAGTTTGTAAGTATGGATGTTTGTTACTCTTTCACGTAAAAACTACTGAATGGATTTGGATGAAATTCGGCACACAGATAGTTTATAACCGGGAATAACACATAGGATACTTTTTATCCAGATATTCCCTCGGAAACGGGAATCACGCGGGTGAAACCGGGAACCACGCGGGTGAAACCGCGAGCGGCCACTAGTTGTTTTATACTAGTGTCGTGTCACCAGTGTTCGACAGGTAGCAGTGATCGACAGTATTGTCCTTTAATCGTTGAAAATAGAGATCAGCAACTGATTTTAGTCTTTAGTAACAATTTTAAACAAACCGATACTTAGACAAAAGATAAAAGATACTTAGTAATTAATGTACAATATGATTTGCAATATCCTTGCAGGGTCATAAGTTGAGACTATTAGTTTAAGATCACCACCTATGTACACTTATGAAGCAATAAATGTTATTATTATTATCTCTCTATTTATTTTTTTACATATTAATTTACATTTTTAAATATTTTCTAAAAAACAAAACAAACATTTAAAAATATAAAAAATAGGGGTCCACCGGCATCGGGACCAGGGTCCAAACTACTTAAACCATCTGCTCCCTAGCTGTCATCCCGTTAAATTTCAATCAAAATCTATATTTTTATTGACGACTAGTGGACCCGGCGGACTTCGTACCGCTTTGACAGTTTCAATCAAGTGATTAAATGCTCTTTGGTTTCCATGACAACAAAACAAACAAATCATTTTGTATTGGAAAATGAAATTGTCCATTTTAGTATATATAAAGTGTGATTCCCGTGGAAATATCGGGATAAAAACTACCCTATGTGTTAATCCAGGTTATAAACTATCTGTATGCCGAATTTATCCAAATCCATCTATCCGTTGCAGCGTGAAGAAGCAACAAATATACGAACATATATACACACAAACTTTCACATTTATAATATTAGTGTGATGAAAATTGTGTTAAACACTGGTGCAATTACCCTAGTACATATTATTATGGTAATTGGTACCTTTATGATCATGCTGCCTAAAAATAAAAACGTCTACGTGAAATTTGACCTAAACCTTATATTGACTATGAAGCAAAATGTCTACTGGCAATATGACTATGCAGCACTTGAACTACAGCTGTCTAACAGCTAAAGAATATCTGTCAATGTCCAAGAAATAACATTATACTTTTATTGCTCGAAATCAACGAATGCATATTTGCCGAGTTGGTCCACTGTAACACTTTTGTTGGGGTGAAAGAAACATTACTTGTACTAAAATGCGTAATGCAGTGCTGATGCCGCAGTCTGTATATTTTGCTTTTGGCTCGAGTGGACGTTCGGTTCGTTGTAGTACACGAAAAATCGCCGCATTGAGACCGCACGTACAACTCGGGCACGGGGTCGTCGAACTTTTAGGACTTGCTCAGTTTTCATACATCACCCATACCTACACATAGGGTGTATTAGATCCAAGCCCTTTAATTTAAGGATTTCTATAGATAGAATATCCTATTTAGGGCATATTTCTAAATCCTCTATTGATATCGTATTTCTTACCACCGATGTCTTGGATTCGATTTCTTGAGAGGAATTTTGTTTTCAGTTTGTCAAGTTATCTTAATGTTTCAAACCCTTCGCATGGATATACAAGCTGGTGATGATGACGATGAACACAAATTCCTATTTGAAACACGTTATACGCACCTTTCTCTGTTTAAAGTGTTTCATTCCAATAGTGTTTGCGTGAACTTTGGAAAAATCATTTCTTGTGTCTATGCACTAACGACCATTAGGTTATAAATAACCTCACATACCATGGCTTACGGTAACCTCTACCCCTAAAAACTTAGGGGTCGATGAAATCAGGCATGGACCTGCAGCTATAATAACAATGTTTCGTCAGATTATGGTATAAAATATGGCTTGTTGTATACTCACCACACTTGAAAATTCACCACACCATTAAAATTAATAATTACATTTTAGCTCACAAAAATTCACCACAAATGAAAATTTAACGTCAGCAAACAAATTTTGAATCCTTTGACATTACTATAATATCGCCAATTCCTCAGTGATGAGAATTCCGAGTAAAGAGCCATCTTCTGCCTTAGCATCGCTTACCATCAAATGATATTAAAGCAATCACTTCCCAGTACCACAGAATAAATATTTATACTGTGCCATTCAGTACTGCTGTAATATGTATTATTATAGTCACTTGATTTTTTCTATTTCTATTTAATTTAAAAATGACTGTTATTTCCTGTATCTTCTGAACATTTCCATTTGCTTAATTACAATATTACATACAGGTAGATAATACTTTTATTGCAACACCATAAACACTTACATTTAACATAAAAATTTTTTGGCCGTCATGAATGTACGCTTGTTACCGTGCTTCCACGGTGGGGAGCGCTCTCAATATTTTGACGTCATAGTGACTACATCCTATAATATAAAAAAAAACTTAAAATAATTAACAGGTTACAATTTGGTGGTCTTATCGGTTTAAAGCGCTTTCTTCTAGACAACTAGTTCCGGAGGCCCTATCTCCCCCCCCACACAGTTCCGGAGGCCCTATCCCCCCCCCCCCCACACACAATTGATATGGCAGCGAACTTAAATTTGGATTTACCCCAGGGGGGTACCTACACCTCCAGTGTAGGAGAATCCCCCTCTGAGCGTCCACGCTCAGGCTGCCCTACGTATTCTGGGGAGGGCAAAAGTCCGCTCGTATCAGCACATGCTGCAGGCAGGAGTAAGGCAAGACATTCGGCACCCCCTCCTACGCTTCGCGTGGACTTCTGCAACATCAGGGGAATTCACTCCAACTTAAGCGCCGTCCATTACCACCTTGAGACGGAGAAGCCGGCTTTGCTTTTCCTGACTGTAACGCAGATATCCCCCCCTCCTGACGTCTCCTACTTGCGCTACCCGGGATACAATCTGGAGCATTCGTTTGTGCCACGCGCCGGTGTTTGTGCTTACGTCAGGGACGATATGTGCGTTCGTCGCCTCGGCAATCTTGAAGTTAGGGACCTCTCCATCTTATGGCTGCACGTCGACTGCGGACACCACCCTCGCGTCTACGCGTGCCTGTATAGGTCCCACAGCGGTAACATTGAGACTGACCAACTTGTCGAGAGCGTCCAAACGGCCACAGATTCCCTTCTCCAACGGATCCCCTCTGCCGAGATCGTGGTGGGGAGACTTTAATGCCCACCACGTCGAATGGCTTGGTTCACGCACTACTAACCATGCGGGTAGAGCCGTTTATGACTTCGCTTTGGCCTACAGTCTGTACCAACTGGTTGCCGAGCCTACGCGGGTACCAGATGTGGAGGGCCATTCACCTTCCTTACTGGACCTCTTGTTGACCTCGCACCCAGACGGCTATCAAATGTCCGTTGATACACCACTAGGCTCATCAGATCATTGCCTGATTCGGAGCACAGTGCCTCTCACGGAAACTTTAAAATCGCAACGTGCGGTCAGCCGTCGGGTCTGGCATTATAGATCAGCGGACTGGGATGGGATGCGAAGTTTCTTTGCGTCGTACCCATGGTGGCGAGTTTGCTTCTCGCTGGATGATCCTGATGTCGCCGCCGATTCTGCCGTTGATGTGATACTGCAGGGAATGGAACTCTTTATTCCAAACTCTATGGTTCCCGTTGGCGGCAGATCCCAACCATGGTTTGGTCGATGTTGCAAAATAACATCTCGCCAGAAGCGCGAGCATTACCAAGCCTGGGCTAATGCGGTGTCATCAAAGGATCCAAGTACCAGTGTGCTCAAAAAGAAGTACAACTTTGCTGCCAGGTCTTTTAAGAAGGACATTGCCAAGGCGAAGTCATCATTTATAGGTAGAATTGGGGAGAGGCTAGTGCGTCTTCCTTCGGGTACGCGTGCATTCTGGTCTCTCGCCAAGGCTGTCTTGGGGAATTTCTGTCGACCGTCACTTCTACCACTGCACAAGACCGATGATTGCCTTGCCCATACTGCAAAAGAGAAAGCCGATCTCTTGGGTACTCTTTTCGCATCAAACTCGACCTTGGACGATGGGGAAAACTCGCCACCAACAATACCGCATTGCGCTTGTTCTATGCCAAACGTTCGGTTCCTGCAAAGGTCAGTTCGTAAAGCTCTTTTTTCCCTTGACATTCATAAGTCGAGTGGGCCTGATGCAGTCCCTCCCATTGTGCTTCGGACGTGTGCTCCTGAGTTGGCGCCGGTTATAACGCGCCTCTTCCGGCTCTCTTACACGACTGGCGTTGTCCCGAGTTCTTGGAAGACAGCCCTTGTCCACCCGATTCCCAAAAAAGGTGATCGCTCAGATCCGTCCAACTACAGGCCTATAGCCATCACCTCTTTGCTCTCCAAAGTAATGGAGTCCATTACAAACGGCCAGCTCTTGAGGTACCTAGAAGAGAATCAGCTACTAAGCGATCGCCAGTACGGTTTTCGCCGCGGTCGTTCGGCTGGTGATCTTTTAGTGTACCTCACTCACCGATGGGCGGAGGCAGTCGAGAGGAAAGGGGAGGCACTGGCAGTTAGCTTGGACATAGCGAAAGCCTTCGACAGGGTATGGCACAGGGCTCTTCTCTCGAAACTTCCATCATACGGGCTCCCTGAGAAATTGTGTGCGTGGGTCGCCAGCTTTCTTTCTGGGCGTAGCATCAAAGTCGTAGTTGACGGATCATGCTCTGACCTGAAGCCCGTGAAAGCTGGAGTCCCGCAGGGGTGTGTGCTGTCGCCTACACTGTTTCTTCTGCATATCAATGACATGTTGCATAACAACAGCATTCATTGCTATGCAGACGACAGTACTGGGGATACGCTTTACACCGAACGTACTAATATTTCTCTGGAAAGCGTCATCGAGAACCGGAATAAACTTGTGACTGACACTGAGAACATGTTAAGTCATGTCTCGAATTGGGGCCGACTTAATCTAGTCCATTTTAACCCTTCCAAAACACAAGTTCCTGCTCCCCTTGATACCAAACCGACCATTGGAATCCTTGGCGTCGATATTTCGAGTGACGTTCAATTTCGCGGTCATTTGGAAGGTAAAGCTAAATTAGCTTCGAAAAAGCTGGGTGTGCTCAATAGAGCGGGACAGTATTTAACGCCGACCCATCGCTTACAGCTTTACAAAGCACAGGTCAGGCCTCATATGGAATACTGTTCCCATCTTTGGGCTGGAGCGCCCCAGTACCAACTCCTCCCATTTGACCGCATTCAACGCAGAGCTGCTCGAGTTGTCGGCGACGTGGTAACCTCTGGTCGGCTCGATCCACTGGCCCTTCGGAGAGACGTTGCATCTCTCTGTATATTTTATCGCCTTTATCATGGGGAGTGCTCTGAGGAATTGTTCGGTTTGATCCCTGCCGCTGATTTCCTTCACCGCACTACACGCAATCGACTGTATTTCCATCCACACCATCTTGATGGATGGCGATCTACTACTGTGCGTTTCTCACGTAATTTTTTACCACGAACTACAGTGCTGTGGAACCAGCTCTCAGCGGCGGTATTTCCGGACCAATATGACTTAGGAATCTTCAAGAAACGAGCCTATTCCTTCCTTAAAGGCCGGCAACGCATCTGTGATTTCTCTGGTTTTGCGGGTGTCCATGGGCGGCGGTAATTGCTTTCCATCAGGTGACCCGCCTGCTCGTTTGCCTCCTTCTAATATATAAAAAAAAAAAAAAAAAAAACAATTACTAAACAGGAGAGAGCCGCTGTCTTGGCAATGTACTTAAAGGTCAACATTTTAAGCTATGTTTCGGTGTACGATCTAACTCTTTCGAAAGGCTTGTAGTTCTGTCGGCCCTAAGTACACCAGGCTACAAGCACGCCGTCTGTACCTCCGGTCGGCAACCCGAAGCGCCATTGTGTGATTGTGTATTGCGAGGACAGTCGTAACCAAAACTGTTTAGCTCTTTATAGTGATTTTTCTTATTTTGCTTATAGTGTGTAGTGGCAAAGCGTTTGGTCCGATATCCGGAAGTCCTGATTTCAATTTTCAGGCCAGCAAAGTGTGCTTTAGATTTCTCGATGAATAGCCGGGGATTGCAAACACCAACCGATTGCTTATTATATTATTACTTAACTAATTCTAAGTCAAAATATTGTAGGTATATAATATGAATTGCTGAGTAACTAAAATGTAACAAAATGTCGTTATTTTATAAAATTGCGTTTAGATAAAGTCGATTGAAATTTTATTTTGTGAAGTCTCGATGTTACGGGATGTCCCGGATCTTTGATCTTGGGTGGTCTCATATCCCAAGACTTCCCAAACCCTAATGAAGGGTTGTACTGAAAATCAACGCGACGGATAATCCGTAGCTCATGCTGAGTGCAGACCCTGTTTGACTTTGACGACACTGTGCATGCAGCAACGTATGCATATGCATAACTAGAGAATGTGTCTACTGTTTCATTTTGATTTTTAAAACATTTTATTTTCTTTTTGTAAGCTTTTGTTTATATGAATGTTGAGTGTACAGTGTTAGTCAAATAAATACCTATTCTATTGTTCTGTTCTATTCTATTCTATTCTAATGGTGATTAAGCCAATACTCAACATTACTCCTATATTGTTTTTATGGGGACATACTTATAGCAGCTATTGGTAGCTAGCCAGGAGGACTTACAAACATGCACACTCCGCTAGATAAATAAGGGTTACTGGAAACTCAACGTATTCCTGGCTGAACGTGATAGGGCAGCCAAATTACAACAAATTTAACCTACCTTATGGATGGCCAGAAGTTAATAGTTTTCGGGATTTTTTAATTTTAAGATTGTTACGAAAATACCCAATTTCAAAACTGTTAAGTAATTTCGGGTACTTTATGACTTTTGTAGCTTTATGTATAAAAAAGAAGAACGAAATTCCATCCCATAAGCAAATGTTTTAAAATTTCGGTAAAAATTGAGGGAATTGGGTATTTTCGTAAAAAATCTTAAAATTAATAAATCTCGAGAACTTATTTACTTTCGGCCATCTATATGGTAAGTTAAATTTGTTGTAATTTGGCTGCCCTATCACGTCCAGCCTCCTGGCTTACTATAAAGGTTTACTGGAAACTCGACGTATTCCTATACGTCGAGTTTAGTAGTAGAAGTAGTAGAAGGTTTACTGGAAACTCGACGTATTCCTATACGTCGAGTTTCCAGTAAACCTTTATGGATAACTAGCGGCCGCTTGCGGTTTCACCCGCGTGGTTTCCGTTCCCGTGAGAATATCTGGATAAAAAGTTTTTTATGTGTTATTCCAGGTTATAAACTATCTGTATGCCGAATTTCATCCAAATTCATTCAGTAGCTTTTACGTGAAAGAGTAACAAACATCCATCCATACTTACAAACTTTCACGTTTATAATATTAGTAGGATAGATCAAGTTTTTAGAAGTCCCCTCTAAAACAATCAAAGAGTTGTTTGTTAAAATCTGTTTTGCGCAATTTTTGTTGTTGTTTATCTTGTGCGCTTCCAAATTCGGCCTTATCATTACTCAACATTACGTGAGACGATGGTCAAATGCTTACCAGTAAGACATAAAAAGAGCACTAACACGTTTTTGCACTGACTGTACATCACATCCCACGCGTGGGCGTATCCGCAGCGCCGGTTATAAGAGCAAGATGTGCGACAACCTTTGTAATAACAATACTTTTGCATAATATGGAATTAGGAGAGTATGAGTAGCTCGGAGATAGAGGCTTTTTACTTTTGTAAACGGAAAAAGGGTACGTCAGAGTGCCTAGGGCGAGTTTAATTTGGCATTCGATCACCTTAACGAAAAGGAGCAAATCATTTCGAGCATGGTTTTTTGTTTGGTTCATTGGGAAGAGTTAAAATTGTGCAATAAAATAAAGATCTCGTTTGCGTTAACGAATCGAACGGTAAATCAAATTTGCTCTAAGCACTCTCGCCGTTTATCTTTTTTCTCGAAATGATTATTTCTGGTAAAGAATTAGTTTATTACATGATCGAAATATTTTTTAAACGTTCTTTTTCATGTAGAGACTTTAGTTTAGCATTTTGTTTCTACCGTGTTTTTTTACAATTGCATATTTTACAGTAGGCTTTTTTCTTATTCGCATATATTTCTAGACATGATTTTGATATTTTTTTTACTCTTACATTAACCCCTTTTTAATAAAAGTGTACTAAGCTAAAACTGATGTTGTCTCTATATCTGCCTTTAGGTTTAAAACTGATGCGGTTTAACTTTAGTTCCCTAAAGTAAAACCGCATCAGTTTTAAACCAGGTATAATTTTAGTCCACGTTTACTAATAACATGGTTAAGGTTATGGCTATCAAAGTCTATAACAAGCTGCCAAAGGACTTGAAAAACTTCCCATTAACACAATTTAAAAGAAAATGATCGGAATTGTTACTAGAGAAGTGCTTTTACTCATAACATGAGTTTATTTTATAATATTGTAATAATAATATAATCATGACAAAAAATACTGAAATTAATGAGTAATGTATAAATAATAATTTAATTTAATAATGTTACTTTGATATAATAATGTTAATTTAGTTAAATAATTTAGTAATTTAATGTTAATTTGATAATTAAATAATGTTAATTTAATTGTATATTTACGTTTCTGTAACACCCTATTCACTATGTTCTAGTAAATAAAGCTCATTTAATTTAATTTAATTTCGAATAAGGTTAAGGAGTTTGCAATGCTATTGTTGTTTTTGAATATGTTAGCAGTCTGGCATGCAAAGCGGGCTGATTGGGACAAGAGTCACGTCCCTAACGATGTGTCCGTCGAAATAAACGCAATTTGCAGTTTTACGATGACACGACTGAGCGACGCTGAATTAACAGCATCTAAACGTACGCCTTTGTTACTTCAAAGCGTAGGCTTAAGGTAATCCTGGTTTAAAACTGATGTTGTCTCAGTTTTGTGGTTTTTATAGACAAGAAGGAAGGAAGAAGAAGCGTTTGGCCCGCGCAGTTTCTAGTCCTAGACCAAGGAAGCGTTCTCCTATAAATTTTATTTTATCGGCTTAGTGAAACTTACAACACAACATTGAATACAATTGACATTATGGCAATGCGTCCTAGTTATAGGTATATATGTAATGTAGGTATAATCTAAAAATAATTATAAGTATGTATATTAATTCATTAATAATAAATAAGTAATACTTACTATTTAAAAATGTTATTTTATCACAACTACAGCAACAAGAGTTTGTCACAACAACATATATTTTGTATTTGTTTTTACTTTTAATTTATTTTTTTATGGGTCCAGCTGAAAATCAGCGTCGTGGCTACAAGTTACAACATGAGCTGAGCTGGTCAGCCCTTTCAGTTGATTCTCACTATACCTTAGATATAAGAAACCTATTGTAACGTTTATGTATTGGAAGCACTGAATAAATGATTACTTACTTACTTACTTACTTACTTACTATTTAAAGTATATTCTAGAAAGAAATAAAATAATAAGAACATTAATGTAAGAATACACAAAAATAATGAGAATGTGAACTACTTTACTTTCAATTCAAAATTCAAAATCATTTATTCAATTTAGGCTACAAATAGCTCTTATGAACGTCATTATGCCATCGGTTCGTAAGTCTATTACTCTGGGCGGGAGATCTTGTACTGAGAAGAACCGGCAAGAAACTCAGCAAGTGTCCAGCTCTTTTCTCCCTTACAGCGTCATAAATATTGGAAAATGCCCCATTATAAAAGGACACTTTCCGTCACAAATAAAAACACAAAATATAAAGGACAGTCACAACATGTAAAAAAACACAAAAAAGGAAAGAAAGAAATAAATAAAATAGGTATTTAAGTTTGCAAAAACATCATTTACCAGTTTAATTTTTTACAATGTCATACAGTACTAGTAAAAGTCAAAACCTGTATAAGAAAAAACAAAGTTAAACTATAGTTAATAATAATAAAAATAAGACAAGTACGCTAGAGCAGACCAGCCTCCACAGGCGGCACCCGTTCACGAGTATATGACATATGAATCAGCCATCGCTTCACTCAACCATACTTTAGGGAATGTAACGACCCGACGCACATGTTTTTTTAAATATGTAATCTGGTAAACGAACCTGGTGGCTCGCTCCGCCCCGCGGCTCCTTTACCACCGTCCCGCAACCCGTGGGCCACCCTAAGGCCAAGGCCACTGTACGCTGTGGGAGCTTACTTTAGGTACAATGACACGCTGTCCCGTGAGCGAAGTCTCAGTTGGAATGATTCGGCCAGCTACGAGATGGGCCCCCAAGACAGCTGTGACAAAATGCCCAATACCGGTGGCCAAGATGCTAGCCGAAAAGGGTAGCATTATTGTTGGTTGGGCCACCGTGTTAGTGACCGTTCTGGATCCGGGCCCTACTAGGTGCTTCAAGTGCCTAGGAACGGGACACACTAAGTACGCGTGCCCCTCGAAAGAGGACCGTAGTGCTCTATGTTTCAAGTGCGGGACAGAGGGACACAAGGTAGAGGTATGCCCCGCTTTGGAGTCCTATTGCCTGGTGTGTGCTGCTAGCAAACTGCCGGCTAAGCACGTAATGGGGAGTAGAGCTTGCCATCCTCCTCCCGTCAAGAGTACGACCCCTCCGTGGAGATCTGTCGTACAGGATGTCGTGCCTTCTCGCAACGAACCTATGGAGTGTACAAAAACGGGACCTAATGTCGATACAGCCTAATACCACCATCTTGCAGGCGAACCTCAACCGCTCTGTCGCCGCACAAAACCTGCTCGTGCAGCAGATGACAGAGTTGGAGGTTGGTGTGGCTTTAGTGGCGGAGCCACACTCGGTGCCGACCGGGCCCAACTGGATCGGGGACACAAGGGGGCTGGCCCTTATCACCACCCCCTCAAACAACAGAGCAACCCCCATTCTTCTGAGAGAAAGGGGTCCAGGCTACGTCGCTGTGACTTGGGGCGACGTAGCACTGGTAGCAGTTTATTTCTCTCCCAATCGGCCGTTGCGAGAGTTTCGACAGTTTGTGGCACAGCTCCTCGGTGTGGTGCGGCGTTTGTCCCCGCTACAGATCGTGTTAGCGGGTGACTTGAACGCAAAGTCCACCACATGGGGATGCCCCAGAACGGACCACAGGGGGACGGAGGTCGAGGAGTTCTCTGTTGAGAGTGGCCTTGTCCTCTTAAACAGAGGAAACGTTAGCACGTGCGTTCGATGGCAGGGAGAGTCGATAGTCGATGTGTCCTTTGCGACCCCTGCCGTTGCTTCCCGGATAACAGAGTGGAGGGTCATGGAGGGGGAGGAGACCCTCTCCGACCACCTGTACGTGTGGATGAGGATCCCTCCCGTCTCCTTGACCAGACTCCGACCAGGAGCGGGTTTAAGGACGGCTCGATTTAGGAAGTGGGCACTCACTTGTCTGAACAGAGAGGCGGCAAATGAGGCGGCATTGGTGGAGACCTGGTTTTCAGACCCCCCATCCTCTATGTGCGTGGACCTGCAGGCGGCGAAGCTTCAGCGCTCGTTCACCCGCGTTTGCGATGCCAGTATGCCTAGGGTCGGGGACAGGCCTCGTCAGAGGGCAGTGTACTGGTGGTCACAGGAGATTGCGGCCCTGCGGACTACCAGTATACTGGCGAGACTAGCTTACCAGCATTGCCGTAGAAGGCGTCACACGCAGGCCGAGGTGGATCGCTTTTATGGCCTTTACAAGGCAGCTAGGAAGGAGTTGCAGGTCGAAATTCTGAAGGCCAAAACATCGGCCTGGAATGAATTCCTCGCAGATCTCGAAAGGGACCCGTGGGGGAGGCCATACCGTACGGTTCGGAACAAGTACCGTAATTCGGCCCCCCCTACGGAGTCTTTCGACCCGGTTCTTCTGGGACGAATAGTGGACGGGTTGTTCCCAGCTCGTGATTTCACTGCGGTCCCATTTGATCCTCCGGAACTCGACGAACTAAACGATGTGGAGTCCATTCCCCGGATCAGTGCGGAAGAAATGGAAATTGCTGTCGATCGCCTCCGCCTAAAACGAAAGGCACCTGGGCCGGATGGCATCCACAGCAAAGTGTTGGACATCGCTCTCCAACATCTGATTGCTGTCTTCGCCAGGGGAAGTTTCCCAAGGTGTGGAAAGAAGGTCGATTATGTCTTTTGAGAAAGGACGATCGTCCACCGGACGCGCCGTCGGCCTATAGGCCGATCATCCTGCTTGACGAGGCGGGCAAGCTTTTTGAGCGTGTGCTCGCTGCTCGCATCGTCGAACACTTGGAGGCCGACGGGCCTAATATTGAGCCTTCTCAGTACGGGTTCCGTCGGGGCAGGTCCACGGTGGACGCAATGCTTGCCCTTCGGCGTACTACCGATGAGGCAGTAGAAAGAGGGGAGAGGGTGTTGGCAGTCTCGCTGGATATAGCGAATGCATTCAACACCCTCCCCTTCAGCTGCATAAACCAGGCCCTTATATACCACAGAGTGCCCTGGTATATCAGAAGGGTCCTGAAGGACTACCTCCAGGACAGGATGATCCTCTACCTGGAGAAGGGCGCGGAGCGCATTAGTGCTCGTCGTATGGTGTGCGGTGTTCCGCAGGGGTCGGTCCTTGGACCCCTTCTGTGGAATATCGGATACAACTGGGTCCTGAGGGGGACTTACCCCCCTGGGACGGGCGTCATCTGCTATGCGGATGACACCCTAGTCACTGCGTGCGGCAGTGACTACCAGCGTACGGCTAGACTGGCGTCAATCATAGCCACTATGACCGTATCGAGGATACGTTTGCTGGGAATGGAGGCAATCTCTTCCCAAAACGGAGGCAATGGTCTTCCATGGCCCCCGCAGAAGACCCTCCGGCAGCTGGAGTATCTCAGTGGACGGAATTGAAGTCAGAATAAAGTCCCAGATGAAGTACCTGGGACTTACCCTCGACAGTCGCTGGACCTTTGTGCCACACTTCACCGAGATGGCGCCTCGGGTAGTGAAACACGTCCACTGCTGGACATAGGCCTCTCCAAGTGCCTGCCACTGAGCACGATCCGCGGCTACTCCCATCCAGCAACCTTTTTCTTGTCTGATGGTTAATTGAGGTGAATTGTGTTTCCACTTCGACTTAACTATTATTGAAAACTTATTGAAAAAATGTCGTGTAATATTGTGTCGTGTACAGTTAGTCCAAGCTTTTAGTTTTCAGTTCCTTCATTACTGAAAGGAGTATCACGTATCATCAATTAAATGATGTCTGATTTTGTTTTACCCTAATAACTTACCTCCATACGTTAAAGCTGACAGACGTAAGGTTATACCTTATCTTGACTCAAAGCTTTATGTTCTAAACGTGGTCTAGACTCGGTCAAGGCGGTTCTGTTTGCACTAGCAATTTACCAAGATATATAGAGACAACACGCATCCTTATTCAGTGTATTTTATCTTAATTTTTTGTCCATACCAAAGAGTAAGAAAGGGCGTAAGGCGCTCCGCAGGCAGAACAACTTTAGTTGCAGAAACTATCACCTTAGTTGAAAAAACTGTTAACTGTTTAAAAGTTTTCGTTTAAGGTTGCCAGTTGCAGTAACAAAAAGACCTAGCTTCCGTTTGCTGTAATTCTACTAATATTATAAACGCGAAAGTTTGTAAGTATTAGGGTTTCTATTTTCCCGACCTTTTTTTTTCTCGAGTTTCGGGAATTCTCGAGGCCTAATTCTCGAGTGTTCTCGGGTCTCGAGTCTTTTAATTAAAACTGTTGAAATCTGTTGAAATTTAATAAAAACATAGGTTTTTTTATCTTAGATAGGTACTTTTATTGCACCACAATCCACATTTAGAATTTGGTGCCTCTTATTTGGGTAAGGAAAGCAACAAAAATTAAAATCTTACATATTATTAACTAATAATCATAACTTAGTAATTAACTAATATGAGAAATAGTCATAAATATGCGTGTACTTTAAGAATAAGTAACAATAAAAATCTGGAGCTACATATAAATACAATTAAACAAAGAAAAACATTTTTATTTTTTTTAACGATAACGACGTGAATAAATACTCTATTGATGAAGTTAGTACCTAAACCTAACCTAACAAACAGTACACTAATTTTTCAGTCTTTAAATCAGTCGGTCAAACAAACATAATAACATAGCATAGGTGTACTTATTAGTTTCGATTGAGATCATTACTTGCAAATCAAATCAGTTAAAAAGTAAAGATTTAGACAACGTAAACCTATTAAATAATGAAAAATATTCGCGCGTCGCGTCTGCCACGATTCAAATTCGAAACTCGGGAATTCTCGAGCTCCGGTAAGTTTTTTCTCGTCTCGAATGAAGCCAATTTCTCGAGTTTTCTCGAGTTCGAGAAAGCTCGGGCAGAAACACTAGTACTTTAGTAACTATGGATGGATGTTTGTTACTCTTTCACGTAATAACTACTGAATGGATTTGGATGATATTCAGCATACAGATAGTTTATAACCGGGAATATCACATAGGATGCTTTTAATCCAGATATTCCCGCGGGAACGGGAACCACGTGGGTGAAACCGCGAGCGGCCGCTAGTTCAGAATAAACTTTTAAAATCGATGGCCAAAAGTTAATGTTTGCCAGTTGGGGAAACCAGCAACTTGACACAACTAGTACAAATTGCTAGTTGCGACAATTTTAAGCGGATTCTATCATGTAGTGCAGCTACTAAAAACTTTTGTTGATCATCGAAACCCGCAACTAGAGTTGCTGTCTGCGCAGTTTCTTTAGGTTATATGGAAACACAACTCGCTATTCGTGCTTGCCATTCGTGATTCCGAGCCGTCCCAGTGGCAGAGAAGGGATGATACTAGGTCCTTAGTGGTTACCTCCCTTCCCCTTTTCGAACTTTTAGTAGCTGGACTAAGAAAAAGGAGGAGAGTCCTACATAACCCGGCGTCGCTCCTAGCTCTGGTGTATGCGTAAAGCATTTTACCTAGTTAAGAAAAGATTATTTGGAAACAGCTAGTGGCGAGTTGCCTGTTGTAGCAAGACGGAGATCAAAGTTGCTGTGCCTGCGGAGTGCCTAAAGCTGCTTATAAAATAATTATCATTATCAGACTTTTAGTTTCCCACTACTGAGCTCAGGGCGATCCAGATTCTATGAAAATAGCACATGTGGAGATTGCACCTCAGTCATAGAAGAAATAATAGTACCTACTCTTTAGCGCACTACGATGACCTCAAGAAGGTGGTCGTTTCAATGACAGCCACGTTACGAATGCACGAACCTTTTGAAGATCGGTGGAGCGCAAGATATTTTAAATTTGGTCACCCATCCGGTGATTCAGCATTGAAAGTTGTTAAGCATACCCGATCGCGATCCGAGAGCGCCAATTACAGCGCCATCGAAGTCTATATTTATTACTTCGTTTCAATGTTTAGTAAGATCACGTAAGCTTTATAAGGAACACTGTGATTGTTATTTTTTTTATGTTTTCTGGAGTATTCATACCACACTGACACAAAATAAACGAAGGGAAGTAAGTAGGTCACAGTCTGTTGCGCAGTTCCTCATTGCGATCAAGGGCAGGGCTTTGGCCCTTTGAACGAAAAGGACAGTCGGGTACAGACAATGGTTGAGAGTGAGACAGATATACATTAAACTGCAGTAGGTTTTCGTTGATTATCGGGTATGTTTTCTCTGTACAAATTGTTCTTTGTATCAATTCGCAGTATCGTGTAACGCCGTGATACCGATCAGCAGTTGTATAATAATTTATTAAATTCTTTTGTTTTTGCTAAAGGTTGATGCACACTTCAGCCGATATCCTTAGCTTATCTTTTACCGTTGGAATGCAATTAAGTTTTGCTGGCGACATACTTAAATGATAAATAAATAAACTTTCCTACACTCACACCAATTATCTAGCCCAAGAGAAGCTTCGTTATGAAACTCGTTAAATGGTTACTAGACAACGGATAAACATACTTAAAATACATACTTATTATACATAGAAAACACCCAAACCCGAGACAGTTTAGAAAAATAATAATTTCTAAATTGACCCGACCGGGGATCGAACCCGGGACCTCAGAGATGGCGACACCATGAAAACCGGTGTACAAACCACTCGACCAAGGAGGTCGTCTATAGGATGGTAGTAGCTAGCCAGGCAAACTTAAGAGCGTTTACGCCGCACACTAGCGCCGCCAATGAAAAAAAAAACATATCTAGTAATTAGAGATAGAATATCAAATTATGCTCAACAAACTATCTGAATGAAGTAATTTAGCATTTTTACGTCACCTAATGAACACCTGACATGTTATGTTTTAGTTAAATATGGCGTTATAGTTAAAAGTGGCCGTAACGTCTTAAAAGGCCGTAAAAATGCTAAATTACTTCATTCAAATAGTTTGTTGAGCATAATTTGATTTTCTATCTCTAATTACTAGATATGTTTTTTTTTCCATTAATGGCGCTAGTGTGCGGCGTAAACGCTCTTAAACCAAGCCCTAATCATATACCGCTATGTATAATGTAACGTGTACCTATCGTCGTTGAGAAACGGTTCTTTTTGGTCTTAACCCGTGGTTTTATCCACTTTAAAAAAATATGTTACGGTTAAGGTAAGCACTTAATGGCCTTTATCTCAACTGATGTTAGGTGATGATAAGGCTGAAGGTGAAAGCGCACTTCACCGGAATCCTCGATTACTGAGGCACTGGCTATCTTATCTCTAGCTGCCGGAACACAACAATGCTACAAAAAACCCACTTAGTCCTACCGGTTGTTATAAACAATAACTCTAAAAGTATAGATGTACCTAATGTGATACTTTTAAAGTTTTATTTAAAAAAGCACACAAACGCCTGGTCCGTTTAGATGGGTTGTTATGGCGACATATTTAGAGAAGATGGTGGTAGCTAGCCAGGTGGACAAACAAGCCCTACCACCAATCAAACTGAGTACATAAACATGTATCCCCTGGGAATCGAACCCGGGACCTCTGGGTGTCTAAACCGGTGGTTTTATCTACTAGACCACAGAGGCGGTATAAAATGGCTGATTGCTATTTGTTTTAATGTTTTTTTTTGTATAATAATAATTCTTCCTTGTAATTAGTTTTAATTGCAATAAAGTAATAATTTTGCAATACAATCTTAATCTGAATCGATCTCGATATAATTATCAGATTATATTTTCAAATGACAAGGGACCGTCTCTCTACTTATAAAATTAATAAAATGATTTTTATAAATTGTGCCGGAAGTTTTTCGATCTGTTTGCGATCGTATGAAACCGATCACCTGATGTTATACCATCCAGGCTTAAAATGCTAGCCAGGGTTGTCAATTTAAGACTTCTAGTTTTAAAGGGAAAAATAATTATTAAATTTGGCCTATTACTTTATCTGTGCATTGTGCATTGGTTTCAATAGTTTTATTCATGATGCGTCAGAAATTCTTTTAGTCACTTTATTAGGAATGTTAATTATTAAAAAGGATATATTTGTAAAATGTTTGCCTTGAAAGAAATGAAATTTTGTTCATGGTAAACTAGATCTATTTTAAAAACTATCCTATCCGTTAATCTATGCCAAAAGGTAAAGCAAACGCTCTACCAATTTCTTTTTTATTCCGTTTCATATGTGTAAGCATAATCGAAGAATAAACGTGATCCACAAATTTCACAACAATATAGCAAAATTAAATAATGAATATAATTAATCCCTTATTGTATCTACATAGAAAATAAGGAGTGTAACACACGCGTATATAAGATTTAAAGGGTAGATTAACTCTAGGAGAGATCTTAACAAAAAATAGCTGTTGTATCAAGTTTTGGATAATTTAATTAGACAGTTCCTCATCCTTTCTCTTGGGGCATACTTCCTTATTTATTTTAAATTGAAACATTACAGGCAAGTTGAAGGGCAGGACGTTTGTATTTCAAGAAACAAGAAAAAAAGCTAAAGCCACCCGGGACCCCCGAGCTAGCAGCTACTTGGGCCAGCTTAAGCCTTGCTATCCAACGTGGCAATGCTGCTAGCTTACTGGGCACTCTGCCTGATGGGGATGATTTGAGGCAATTTTTTTATTTATAGTTAGCAGTAGTTATAGTTTATAGTTTTTCTAAGTTTAATTTTAAGTAGTTTCAATTGCTTGTGATTTTCTTTGTTTGTAAATTATAAAAATTAACTTAATTATTGTTTAAGATTTCGACAACCCTGTTGTTAATGTACATAACCGAAATATTATCTTTATCTTGGAGCGGACATATCAACTTTCGTGAACCGGTACAATCCAACGGAGATTGACTAGTGTATGTGGGTCACCCCCGAGCTATACGGGGCGTGTATTGTCATGGTGACTGTACATAAACAAAGAGTGTAATGATATGAGATGCTCACTGAACTGGTGCTCCCCTTTATTGCATTTTTTGGATTTAAACGACAATGGGTATTAAGAGTGTCGCTTGCTATATTTTTTATTTGAACGTCACATTTATTCACTTGTTTCTTCATCCTCATCAGCTTATTAATGTCTCACTGCTGGACACAGGACTTCTCACATGATCAATAGTCCACATGGCGATCAAGCCATTAGCAGTTACTCTGGCCCAAGGACCCAATGCCGACGTGTAGGAAATTAATTACTTAGTACTAATAGTAGACTGCATTTTATTCAGGTATTCTGTTATCTAATCTATTTTATTTATATACACCTTATCGAATCAAATTAACTTTTTTTAAAGATAAGAATTATTAAAACTACTTTGGAAAAATAAGACAACCTTATAGGTACTTGAAATTTAGTTATTGAACCCAGTCATTGCTCGAATATTTGAAATGTCATGTTTCGAAATTTTCGGCTTCAAGACGTCTACTGCTGGACACTGGTCTCTTTCAAGGGTTTCCTTAGTTACAGCTAGTCATGCGTTTCCCAACTGCCTACATCCGCTACTAGCGCCATTCACGTATTAAGACAACATTACCGAAGAGCAACCGATATACAGCTACCAGGGCTGCAGCAGCGGCCAGGAGGTCGCAATCGCTAAGGTTCAGAAGCACCCTAAGCTCGTCTGGGGCCCGTCTGGCGCGCACGTGGCGCCGCGTCGTTCGCCAGTATCGAGCGAGCCTCCGCACAGGCCGGTCATGTTGCAATGTCTGACGGCCGCGACTCCCCGTCGCAAAGCGGTCTCCGCGACCGCGTCTCGTTCTTCGAAAAAGTGTGGGCTGGCCAAGCCGGCAATGACGAAGTCGATGCTACCACGGACGTCGACGACCTCGAGCGCCGCATAGAGCAGCGCAAACAACGTCCCGAATCCCCTAAGATTGAAGTTAAGCTTAAGCAAACGCGCGACACCGAATCTCCCACGAGAAGTTATGAAAGTTCGTTTCCGAACTTGAAGTTGAGGCATGTTGAGCCTTCGAGGGAGGTGGAGCGGATCGAGAGGCAGGTCGAAGAGGGCGACCTCGCTTCTGGAGTCCGCTTCGTTAAATTCGAGAGGGTCACTGTGAGGAAAACGTTCACGGAGAGTCGGGAGGAGCGAGCTGAGTCGCCACAGCACGAGTGGTATTCGGAATACCAGCAGCAGACCTTGCACACCGCTCCGAGGAAGGATTACATGAGGAGCAAATCGGAGTATGATTCTCACATTGCAGAAATACGCGGTAAGTGAAACAGTTCTGGAAAGTCAATGGTAAACAAACTTGACATCAAAAGAGAAAATAAGTAATACAAAAGTCGGTTAGCTCTCTACATAAATAAAAACGATAAGCCTTAAAACTAAAAAGGCGAACCTAAACCATCATTGTACACTTTAGCTATTTTAGTATTCTATTTATTAGGTCACAGTATTACAATAATGCCAAAAGGTCGCGACCTTGTCCACAAAATGGATGTAAACAAAGTTACACAACACGGTTTTAAGTAGTTTTTTGTTGAGTTGCCTGCTAGATAACAGTGTCATCTTGCTCGTGTGTTTTAATAGCTTAATTTGTTAGATAAACAACATTTGCTACGTACATATCTATTTCTAGATAATAAAATCACATTTTCGATGCTGTTCCTTTAATCATCTGAATTTATAAAAATTCACGTTCCTAAAAAATTTTTCAAGGTCCCGAAAGTTTTTTTTTCACTAGAACAATCTTGTTTTGTAAATTTTATGAAATCAAATAATGTTTTCTCTCATTTCTCTCTTTGTGCAAGACGAGGTTGAGATTTTGGTTTGTAGAAAGTTCCTGAATGATCCCTGTTAGCGTATTGTAACAATCGTTACTTAAATCTAAAGATAAATATAAAAGAATCTCGTGTTTTTTTAGTACATATACTTTTAATCAAAGGTCATTCAACATTTGAAATCTCAAGGAGAAAGGCAATGCTTTCAGCAAAGCTCCTAATGATTATTTAGTGACAGACATGATTTGTGTATCTTTAGAATTGATTAATGAACTATAGTTACTATAGAAAGCCTGAGTCTGTCGTCTGCAATGAGAAACAAATTGATATGCAACAGATCTAAGTATTTACTAAGAGTCTTCTCAAGGAATTGGCTATGCCAAGTTTCTTACTATAGGTCACAGTGGACTCTAAAGAACATTAACATGTAAATAGGAGAACAAAAAGGAAAATACATTTTATGAACTGGCTACACAGAAAGTAAAAAAGTATTTTTTGAGAAAAGACAAAGTGTTGAAAGAAAATACACCAGCGGGATTCGAACCCGCACCCCATGACATGCCATATAACCATTATCATAAAAAAAGTCTTGTTTACATGTATGTAATGTGACAAGATATAACGAGGCAAATTGAGGTGTTGTTTACGTCATTGAGACGAATCTTAAGACTATCTTCAGTTGGAAAAGAAGTAATAAATTCAATTTATTGTATTAATGTGTCTTTTTTATAAAATGACGAAGTGTACCAATTAATATATTACCCGATTGTTCTTATCTCGGTATTTTTACATTCAATAAATTACAAAAAATCTATACCACTGGAAATGTTATCATCCACGTAACAGTTCTTGATAATCTAAATTGCACATTTTTTGTCCGTACATCCACTGTCCATGTATTTTACTGATATAGTTACAATTTCTTGGTATATTTTTATATATTTTGGGGATGGTTAGTAAAAAAGCCAGAGATTCAGTTGTTTCTTTAATTCACGGTGCGTAGTGAGAGTTTCATTCGCCATTTCATACGCGGCTTCTTTTTCCATTCGATGCTGTGCTTGTTTACGATGTGATCTTTTAAGGCCTTTAAAGTGCATCCGCCATCTCGTTGCCATGGATTCCCATATGGCCTGGGACCCAGATCAATCACACCTTGTTATGTCCACCTAGCTTGTTTAGTTTCGGTGGTTTCTAGAACAAGGCCAGAGTCGATCCGGGGCGATACGAGTGACTTGAGCGCAGCTTGGCTGTCACTCAGAATGAATGAACACCGTCACTACATCTGGAACTTATATATCCTATAATATTGTCTCCTCTTTTGTTTGCAACCTTCATCAACTCTTTTTCAGAAAGGCTTTCTACTTCTTACCACCTATAAGCAGACGATTTACAAAATATATATTGTCAGGCACAACTCGTCAATGTTTCCGAAACTATATTGACCACCAATGCAAATTTGAGACTTATCGTTGATAGTTAATCATGGAAAAACGCAGACTATTGTAGTTGGCAGTTCCAGATTGCTATCTAGGGTCGACTGGGAAACCCTCCCCAAAGTTAACTTTTCGTCTCTGGAATTCGCTTCCAGTTGCGATCAGGCGTGCGAAATCCATTCACAGATTTAAAAAGCTCGTGAAAAAATTCTACCTTTCCGATTCACCCTGTCTTACTGCAAAACTGCCATATCTACTACTTTCCTACCTGAGACTACTAATAAGGAAGAGATTAGATAGACTGTGCTACTATTATGTTTAAATAGGTTTATTTATATATTATATATTCATCATTATTATTATATTTTTGCTTCATTTATAAAAGAATGAATATATTATTAAAGACGCCTGCCCCTGTGCCCGACTTCATTTTTTATCCGTCGGTATACCAGATTAGGCTGTCTTTCTCCGGAGACGGTGACCCTCGTTTCCATTCGACCCTGGTTGGAACATAAACTTTAATTTTCTTTTCGAGCATGCATATAAGTAGGGGATATTTTATCACACCCCATTTCCATGATCCTGTCAGAAATGTCACTTGGTTCCCATTTTGTGTCTAGTTAGAGGTTTAGATGCGTCCCACAGTCCGGCCACTTTTAGTTTATGTAACGCTTTCTTTGCCTCTGTTTTTACTACAATGTGCAGGGGTGAAAGGTTTGTTAAGACCTCCAGCGCTGCCGTTGGAGTGGTTCTAAGAGCATTCTTACCGATCATCAGCCTGGTTCTGGGCTACCAGACAATGCTGCCATATGTGAGGATCGGTCTCACCATCGTCATGTAGATCCAGCTAATGATTTTGGGGTTGAGTCCCCACATCTTGTCTTAAGTAGACCGACACATGCCAAAGACTCTGTAAGCCTTGGCTACGGTCTTGGTCTACTATTACTTTATTATTTTTTTACGTGGAAGGCCTTGACGGAGATGGCGGGATGAGTTGGGCTCCCATTTGAGGAATTGGGAATTTAGGACGAACTAGTTAAGGATAGAGATAAGTGGAAGGAGGGAGGGGGAGGCCTTTGCCCTGCAGTGGGAAAGTAGTGGCTGATATTAATAATAATAATAATTCTTTATTTGCTTGTGAAATCAAATTATCTATAAGTAACCATATATTTTTTAGCAATTTCTTTATCTGATTAAACAGCGAAGTTCGGTAGCGAAGTACTATAAGAATTATATTATAAAACGGTGTAGCTGAAGTTGTAGGTACATAGGTAGGTACACCTATATAGATTTTAAATCTGTTTGTGTATCTAATCGCTGCCGTTCACACTTTAGCCATGTGATAAAAATTGCACACAATTGCTGACGTGTACGTGTGACCAAAGGTGTATTACAAAAACTGACTTATACCTAGTAAATAATGATTTATTTATCAATATAAACAGGTACACTCGCAGCTACTCGGGCAGCAACACACATTAAACATTATGATACAACTAGCGGCCGCTCGCGGTTTCACCCGCGTGGTTCCCGTTCCCGTGGGAATATCAGGATAAAAAGTCTATGTTTTAATCCAGGTTATAAACTATCTGTATGCCGAATTTCATCCAAATCTATCCATCCGTTGTAGCGTGAAGAAGCAACAAATAAACACATACATACACACAAACTTTATTCGCATTTATAATATTAGTGTGATAATTAGGTACAGTTCTGATATGTGATCCATTTATGAGTGACATATCATTTTGAATGAGTTAGATGTTAAGTTTATAATCGAATAAGTTTATAATTAGTAACAAATTATATAGGTACGTTTTTTGTTCACAATTTCCTTTAAATTATTTCGAAAATTTAAAAAGGAGCTATGAAAATGTACGTCGAGTACATCCAGCCGTCTGTAAGACAACATTAGCGTGCTGGCCAATGCGAACATTGAACATTTGAACATTAGCGTAGATGAAAATCTATGTTACTTTTTGGCGACGAAAACTATGTCCAACACTGGGCAAGTGTAGGAACACTAAAGTTTTAAGGGTGCGCAGAGCAAAAAATGCCAAAAGTGCAGTCACGGTTAAGTTGATATAATTGAAAATACTATCGTATTACATAAACAAAATATATATTTAGTATCAGAGAACGTGTTTACAATTAGTCCGATCCATTAATTCATAACACACTATAGTTTTTTCTACAATATCATTTAAAGTTGGGCAAAAATCATGAAAACGAGTGGCGGCGTTTAGTTGATTTCTTATAAGTAGTTAATCTAAATTGTTGTACCTCCGATTTTGTCTAAACAATGACCAATGGCTATACTACAAATCGTCCGTCTTAAATTTTCGATTTATCAAGCGGTTATTTAAATTATTATTTTTCAAATTAACACGTTAAATTCCCCATACAAAATTAGTATGGCCGCGCGGCATCACATAAATGGACGAAGAGACATTTCATATAAAATATATGACACTTGTCACTTACAGACGGGGTGACAGACAAAAAAATCGATCAGTGGTTGGTTTCTGTAGAACTCTGTTGGCATTACCCTATAGGTATCATTGTAACATGTGAGGTGTTCATTAGGTGACGTAAAAATGCTAAATTACTTCATTCAAATAGTTTGTTGAGCATAATTTGATTTTCTATCTCTAATTACTAGATATGTTTTTTTTTTTCATTAGTAGCGCTAGTGTGCGGCGTAAACGCTCTTAACAATTACGTATATTTTTTTACAAATCATAAAGAGAATGCGGTAAATACTCTTTAGAAGACATTTGACAAATGACACAATATGTCACTTAGAATGATAATATGTCTTGTTCTTAATATCGATTGTAAATTTACAAAATGGCGCGCGCTTGCGCGCTTCCCTGGCTTCCTGTCACACTGTTACGTCCAACTTCCGTCACATTTTACAAAATCACACCCACAAATCTATACTAATATATAAAGCTGAAGAGTTTGTTTGTTTGTTTGTTTGAACGCGCTAATCTCAGGAACTACTGGTTCGAATTGAATAATTCTTTTTGTGTTGGTTAGTCCATTTATCGAGGAAGGCTTTAGGCTATATAACATCACGCTGCGACCAATAGGAGCGAAGCATCAGTGAAAAATGTTGCAAAAACGGGAAAAGAGCCTAAAAAATTAAAAATGCTGCCGAAAGTCACTATTCCACGCGGACGAAGTCGCGAGCACAGCTAGTTGTATATATAGAAGGCAAGCGGAAAGATGTTACACATCAAAAAAACATTGCGTATTATTAAAATCATATATCAGTCTAGACACTCTAGCTAGGACTCTTACACCCGAATATATACCACCTAAGCTTGCAAAAATAGTTCTGTGTGCAAAAACATTGATATCTATAATTACACCAAGTATCCAAAGCTAGCCAAATTTAAAAAAAAACATTGCATTTAAAAAAATAACTGCGTAAGTAAATAAAATAATTGCGCTTAGGCTGCATTGAAAGACGACGAAGAAATCTTCCCTCGCGTCTGAAAAACAGTAGTTACAGTTTTTCTTCAGGCAATTACAGTTACTTGTCAAATCTCTAATCCGATGGCATAATGACATTCACAAGAGCTACTTGTAGCCTAAACTGAATAAATGATTTTGAATTTTGAATTTTGAATTTCTATATAGCTTTATTTCTACTACGTCTAACCCTAAGCCTAAGTCTACCACCGATTGTATATGTATATCGACTGGTACCGGTGAAAGGACCTGAACACGCCACTATGTATACCGCAAATGGCTCGTGCCATAAAAGGGGGTTATGGAAAATGCTCCGGTTCGCCGCAAACGCATCGAGTGTCATGTGCAGCGGATCAGTGGTAGGGGCTACAAAAGATAAAATGGAAAAGGATATAATTTGTTATTTGTAAAAATAATAATAATAATAATTACACCTTTTTATTTTCTAAGTTTCCTCATTTCAAGACCGTGCAATTTGATAAATTAATATACTCGTAGCCAACTGGATGTTCACGCTAACTCACTTGACATGATTAGTTTTGTTGAAATAAGTAATTAATGAAATATTGTTTTTTTTATTACAACATGTAGAGGACCTAAAGATTTCAGTCAAACTTTCAAACATCAAATTAATTAAGCTATTATACCAAAGAAGTGGCCAGCAACGCCCGCGTAGTGGTTTACGTCCCGTACTCCCCGTGGTGCTTCCATCCTTAAGGAAGGCTCGTGTCCCAACAGTGAGGCATAAAATGAGCTGATAAGCATCGAAGCCGGTACCTCACCACAGAGGTAATCTCTCCTAAGACTATCAACATGTCACATTTATGTGGGACTCGCCCGTACGGCTTTCCTCACCCGGCAGTACAAGTGAGTGCCCGGGGATGAGATGGAAGGGGGAGGGGGGGTATCCTCCAATACCTTAGGGCTTCGGTGGCCGAATGTCAAAGCGCTCAGCCCGATACCCGAAGGTCCCGGGTTCAATTCCCAGGTCGGGCAAAGTGTTTCGGAATTTTCGATGCATAACCCGGGTTTGTGATCACCAACCTGCATTTGACAAGCGTGGTGATTAAGCCATTACCCATCAATTGTAGCGATGACTTGATTTCAATGATGGAGGCCTTTGCCCAGCAGTGATACAGTTACAGGCTATTTACTTTACGTGGGGGCAACCCTAGCCGCCGCGACCGCAGGCGCACGCGCATGAGGCGCGTTGAATCGTGGTCAATGATAAATAAGCGGTTGTGACGACGCTGCTGAGCAATTGCGGCTATGTGCGGTTGTGTTGTCTTGGTCTCTTTATAGCCGATGTTATAAAAGAAATAAGATTTTTGAAATTAAACCACTTCTCTTGTAACATGGGGACTGTCTCCATGTGATACGGATCCTGCAAAGGATTCGAAACGTCAGAATAAACATTAAAATTAATGAATGTTTAAAATAAACGCGAGTAGATCTGTACTGTGTAGTCTAGTGTTCGCGTAAACTTTTAAAAAACGATAAGATTGTTATTGTACCGTAGAAATAAATGAAAAAATAATAAAATGTCTGGCTCTGAATGCATGACACAAAACTTGAAAAAAGGAGGATTTACTATAATATATATACAAATGGAATACGCATAATATGCATTGATGTCCAATGTCAAATGGTGTATCATATACTTTGCATATTTAATAACATATTTTGTGCATCTTTTATATACCATCTTCATCAAGAATTACTTGTAAAAAAAATCTTTTATTTTTGTTCCCGCATATATTCTTAAAAAGGCTTGCGCTTTCAAAGCGCATCTTGGCCAATTAGGATCTTCTGTTCAGCTCCGTACATTTTTCTCATCGTCATACCGAAATATATTATAGCAACTGGCCGGTAATTCATAGATTGTAAAGGCAAAAACAAAAAAAAAATGAGTTTACAATTTTCGGAAGAAATGGTAGATTTTGAATGGTAACAACGACAACTACTATGAGACTATTCCATTTCCAGACTACTGCCATGTCTCGTTATTGATATTGATATGGCGGACTATCAATTTTAACACACTGCTCAATAGAATGGCGATGGAATATGACTGGATTGGAAATGGGCTAGAAATATTGGTTATTATACAGACTCGGGGCCCAGATGGTGCGAGTTGTAATCTCGCTCGTTTTCTGAATTTATTGTATTTCAATAATTGTACCTGAAGAAAAAACAAGATGATTTAAGAATAACAATTTAATCTATCTGACAAACACATTATTATGATTACATGTTTGGAGATTGGTATATATTCATCCATTATTTGTGATAGCACGCTTTGTACTTAGATAATAGTTACCTACCTGAAAAAGGATCATCATCATCATCATCAGCCTATACTAGTCCACTGCTGGACATAGGCCTCTCCAAGTGCACGCCACCGAGCACGATCCGCGTCTACTCTCATCCAGCTCTTGCCAGCCACCTTGCGAATATCGTCGCTCCACCTAGGCTGAGGGCTATAATATAGAGTCCTACATTATGTAAAAGAAGAAGGGTGAATGGAACAAATATCGAGGGGTGAAAGGCTAAGTGAGTTAAGCGACATTTTTGCAACTTTACAGTAGAGCGTTTTAAAGTTTTGAGATTCAGAAAAAAATTCGTAGATATTCGGTTTTTTAATCAAATTAGAATTTAAATATACAGTTTTTTAAAAAATCAAACGCCTCATCAGATGTTTTAGTTTTTAACCTAATGAAACAAAAGGCTGCAGTAATAAATGTCGCTTAAAGCAACAATACCTCTTGGCCCTTTTTTTCTAAGCAAGGAAAAACGACTTAAACGACGTGTCCCCTTGTTTCCGGAGTAAAACTAAATGTCTTAAGATACAATGACTAGTAAAATTAGCATACGCCAAAAAGGCTCAAAGGAATAATAAAGTATATTTCTTGTAAAGCTAAAAGATTGAATTACCTTGCTACAGATCTAATAGATATAGGCTAATGTACTGAAAGCCCAATTCTGTCTTTGAGTACCTTTAGGGAAAGTAGCTCAAGCAACGATCAACATCCTAATTTTGTTAATTTAAATCCTCATGATTCAAAATTTTATTTAAGGTTGGTTGTTGAAACCATCACTATAACCTTTGTACCATGAAAATTTTAGCATGTATCTGACGAGTTATTTGATTTTTATACGATTAAAATAAAAGAAAGTAAAGTCAATAACGAGATTTTATTTTAGAGATTTTTTTAATTAATCTCGTAATATGTATGTTTGGTGTAGGCACATGTAATTAATAATCTTACCAAAGTAGATATTTGAAATAAGTTTAAATATTACTGTTTCACAATATTAACTGTAGTTAGTGATCAAAATCAAACTACCTACTTTTTACGATTATTTAATCAAATCTATTATTTTAATTAATAACTACAAAATGTTATCGTAGTTAGTAATCAGTACATAGACTACATTTTGCCCAAGACTGTAATAAAACAACAAACAATGCGGTGATAACAGTCTCAATATAACATAGGTATAATCTCAAAGGTCTCAAAAATTTTCTCAAACGCGGCTCAAGTACAACACACACGTACCGCCTCCTTTACTATTTGGCACCGACTGAAGCGCCCCGCGCGAGCGCATCCCTTTTATTATTGGGTAATTTTAAGGTAATGAAAACATTTTGAATAGGTTTTAAACGACATTGATTTTAATAGTGTATAAAATACCATGTTTGCTGAACGCACAGTACTAACTCACTCTAGTTTAGGAAAACTGATTCGTGTACAAAAGTAATGTATAATTTTTGAACTAAGCGACCGCTTTTTGTAAACAAATATAGGGACTAATAGATCAAACAACGAATTCACCTAAAAATTGTAAAAAGCTAATTAATTTATATAGATAAAGATAAATATAAAAGATAGATAAAGATAAAATAAGCGAAAGCCAAATAATTCAAGGGACGAATTTATTTATTTTTGCCACCGGCTAATTGATTCAAGCGACATACTTCATATACTTTTGTGGAAAGCTATTTGCTTTAAAAGACAAGCTTAATATATTTTGTCGCAAGCTATTTGCTTTGAGCGACATTGGTTGTATATTTTGAAGCAAGCTAAATAATTTAACCTACAAGTGCTGTTGTTATAGATATTGGAAGAAAGATTTAACAACCGTATGAGTTTAAATGTGAGAAAGGAAAACTGGTTCAAGTAACAATTGGTAATGTTTTGATATAACTTAAGTCAAACACATTAAGAAAATGGCAAATTCATGCGTCGGTTCAGCTAGTAGCGGAGTGGAAAAAGCGTCAAAACCTAATTGACTTAAGCGACAAAAAATAGGTCAGATTGACATGAAACTCGGCTCATTCGACGCAGAAAAATTTGCTGATTCCGAATATGTATATAACTCAATATCGCCCATGATGTCGCTTGAATCCATTAGCCTTTCACCCCTCGATATGAAAATTATATTGAATTTCGGATATACGATAACAATATTCAGTTCTACAACTATGTCAGGGAAGGGCAAACTTTTTCATTCGCGTGACAATATTTACTAACAAAATCCATAGATTTTAGCGGGACAGGCTATTTTGCTGTATTGTTTTTAGTAGTATTTTATTTAGTTATGCATTTTCTGAAACACACACGCACTTGAATGTTTGTTTGATGGTCGCGGGCCGGATTTCGATCATTCACGGGCCGGAGATGGCCCGCGGGCCGTAGTTTGCCAATTTCTGATGTAGGTAGGTACTACAAATATGTCTACGTATATCTACACATGCAAATAATCAAATAAAATAAAAAGGAAATAGGCAATATAAGGAAATATGCGAATCATTGAACTGTTTTCCTTAAAGTCAAAAGGGTTAATCATTGAAAAAACCCAAAGGTTTATTCAATGTCCTTCTATCATTTCTGATTGTTACCTGTTTCCGAGCGAATAATAATATAATACTAATCATTAACGCCAAACCGACACCAGACATTTATTATTGTTAATAGTTTTATATAAATAGAGCATTTGTGATTTCCTTTAATTAATGAGGCATTTGATTCTGTTTTTTAACCTTCCTTTGTAGGTGTGTTTGTTTTAAAACTTTAATTTAGATATTTTTTTATAGAATACGTCTCCCAAACTTACTTCATAGCAATATTATGTTTTTAATATAACTCAACTCTCAATGAAACTTACTTGAGATCAAAAAAGTCGCCTACTATGAAAGGCTTCGATCAATAAATGTACTTAGTACATGAAAGGTTTTTTATTAAATTAAATAAAAAGTAATAGCAACTGATAATAGCAGCTAATAATAGCAGCTTCATAAGTATATAGAAAATTCGTTATTTGCTGTATGTCTAAATACAAGTCTGTTAATTTAGATTAAAAGCTGTGAATTTTGAAATACAAAAATAAAATAAAATCTCTGTATGTTCCAAGCGTAAAAAGTTTCCTAAGAATTTTGACTTATTATTTTCAAAATATTGTAGGTACTTTAAAGTTTGTATGGGATGTATGAAAACCCGTAGGTAATAGGTAAAATAAAAAAAAATCTCCAGTAACAACAGGAACGTGATAAAAAACGCGTAAATTTTACGAGGCATGGAATGGAAGGAGGTGACGTCACCGTACCGCCATTATCATTAAATTACTCTGTTTTGTAATAACGAGTAGATCGATTGCTATAAACAGTTCTAGTGAAGAAGGCTAAACTCTGATTAACTAAATTAACGATCCTTTAAAAATAACATGGTCACTTAAATTTGCGTAATCAATAACGGGAAACTTACCATGATTTTTCTGCATTGTTGTTTCAAAAATTATATAAAGACATAGTAAAGAAACATGATCCCGTTGTAATTACTCTAACAAATTAACAACAACAACAACATTATTAACATTTTTTATTTATTATTTTCATTGTGTAGAAATGTCCCATAGCTGGGTTCTAGATGTAGAGTGCCATTCTAGATGCACGATATAAGTATACTGGTAGATCAGGCCATGACCCACCACGCTCGTCCAATGCGGGTTGGTGGGGTTTTAACGACTGGTAACGACGGGTACTGGCTCTCATGGCAGGAGCCAATGACTTGCTTTCTGAAGTGTGGAAGAGCATATTTTACGGTTAAATTTTATTTTACTTTATTCGGGAAATATTCACTATATTTGTTTAGGTAGGAATATTTAAAAAAAAAGATTACTCAGATATAACAGTAAACAGTAAAGTTTTCAGTTAATACAAGCATATGTTAAGTTATATAGATATAGCATTTGCAATATCTTTTACAAATCCTTGCTATTTCCAGTATTTTCCTTCTTATTTTTTGGAGCTTTGTTTGTTTATGCATATGCACTAGCATCAACTAGTGAAACTACAAAATTAATTAGAATTTTAGTAATGTTTAAAGACGGTACAACAAAAAAAAAATATCGCGTTTGTTTGCACTAAACAAATAATTTATAAACTACATCTCTATATGGTTATTCCGCTTACATACCTTTAATTGAATGATGTATTTCATCAACGTTTATAAATGTTATGCTAATCAGATGTTTTACAATACGCTTCCCAAAATCGTCCTTGCCGAGAGGACATAGCATTGTTAGCACTATTTCGCGTATTCAACGTTCAAACATAGTTAATTGTATGCAACACAGCGTCACGGCACGAAATAAGAAGAGCCAGGAGGTCAAAATTCAAAATTCAAAATTCAAAATCATTTATTCAGTTTAGGCTACAAATAGCTCTTATGAACGTCATTATGCCATCGGTTCGTAAGTCTACTCTGGGCGGGAGATCTTGTACTGAGAAGAACCGGCAAGAAACTCAGCAAGTGTCCAGCTCTTTTCTCCCTTACAGCGTCAAAAATATCAAGGTCAGCTCAATACATACCGCCAAGGCTCAAAAACCGGTTAAATTTTCAAACCGTTATCGCCCTAAGTAAATAAAAACAAAATAATTTCGTTTAAGTTCCTTGAAACCGGTTTCGAGAACGTTATTTTCACAATAAAGTTTTCGGTTACGTTTGCGTTCTTTACCGGTTAATACCGGTTTATATCGTGTGGAGAAACAGCGGCAAGTACCCGCGCATTCATACTTGTCGCTGCAGGTTTGAGGCTGACGCGGGGCGGGCCACGCGCCCGGGGTGTAAACCGGTTTATTTTGGTTAAGGAATGAAATGGATTTCGGTTTCGCTCCGAACGGAACGTTATTGCGGAAAACGGTATATAGAACATTATTAAAACCGTTATTTTTCAAACTGGTTCCGAGCCTTGCATACCGCCCTCAACGCACCCCTTGCACTGACACGGAAAACGGAACAGCTCGGAGCGCCTATTGTGAGTTTTGTTTACTATCCGTATTCATTCGATCACGTTTACGAAAACGAAAATTAGTATGGCATTAGCAGCGCCTCCTGGCGACGGACGTACGAGAAGAGTTACCATTTTGCCATACAAATTCTCGTTATCGTTAAACGTGATCGAATGGCGAATGAAACTCGCATTTGGCACCCAAAGCAGTCCGAGGTCCGAGGGCAGTCTTGCGAGAGTCCGTACCCGTGAGAGGTTGTCTACGTATGATGGTGATGAATGTTATTAGATTTGAGAAGTGAGAAATGATATACCCCCAACCCTTCACGTATTTCAGTAAAGATGTGGGGCTTTACTAAGTCTTCACGCGGACTTCTAGAGAGAATATGAAAAGTGACGATGCACTGTTTTGTTTCATTTGCCAACACTCATGCACACTCACGAACACTTAACGGTTAATAATCCACCATTATTTCACATTAATATTCGACATAACACAAATTTTAGAAAATAAAACAAAACCGGCAGACTTGACTCTTCACTTTCCTGTGTTGCTTGTTGCTTGTTTATAGCTTACTTCCTGCACTGTTCTTACTTTGTGGTCTTGATAACCGGAGTGATTACGAGTGACTAGTTTCTGCATACGTTATTTATACGTCGTGTGAATGGAATTCTAAATAATGTTCATTATCGATGCAGAACGATTTGATTTGACTGAAAATTATGAACGTACTTATCGTGTTGTGCTTTTAAGGCGAGCGTTTCTGACTGTGAGATTTCCAAGGCGTTCCGCTCGGCATTGAATGATGGCGCGAGCGTCGAACTAGGCAATAATGTGGATTTTATTGAACGTTTACTTATTATTAAATTTTTAATGGCCGACAACTATTACATATTCAAAGACAATTGGTTTGGTATATTTTTCTTTGTCTGAAACGGTGTATAGCCTGAATAATATGATGTTTAGTTTATTAATAAGACGTATGTTTGATATTATATTCGATGCAGGAAATTGTAAAATATCGTGAAAATACCAGCCGAAATTACTAGATAAAAGGCCAATGAATAACATATATTTTTTTTGGATTTAAAATCCTTATACATTTCGAATAAAACTCATTTAAAAACACCGTTTTTTTGGAAACCCTCATCTTAATTAAGTAAATAATTGTCGATTTGGTTCGTACAGAGTGCTAGGTGCCTAACTGCCAAGTGCAACTTTATTCGAATATGTTTACGAAAGGGGGACGCTGAAAAGGACGTTACTATCCGTATTCATTCGATTACGTTTACGAAAACGAAAATTATTTGTATGGCATTGAAGCAGCGCCTCCTGTCGGCGATATACGAGAAGAGTTAACATTTTGCCATACAATTTCTTGAATTGCGAACGAAACTCGCACTAGGCCTCAGAATAATAACTAAAGCTATAGAAACCGCACTAAAATAGCAACACTCATTCAACAGTTCGAACTATTTTAACTAATGAACCTAAGTATGTATTGAAAAGAGATCGATTGTCCCTTTTCTTTCTTTATTTCGAAGGTGTCACCTGATTTGTGACGTCATATTTGAGGTAATGTAGTGAGTGACTTTATAAAGGACTCAAGATTTTTTTTGATCACCGATTGTCTGATGACCGTTTGACATAACAATACAAAAAATAAAAACTAAGTGTCAACCATTTGTCGCACTCCAACCTCCTTTTCTAGCCATAAGATAGAACGGAACTAAACATAGTTGCACGATTTTTATTTTAGCAATCCTTCTATAGCTTTAGTTATTGTTCTGAGCACTAGGCACTCTGACGCCATTTGCAAACTCTCCGACAAAAAAGAGAATTTGTATGGCAACATTTTTACTCTCGTCGTATGCCGCCATGAGGCTTTACCGTAATTCCAAATTCAAAATCATTCAGTTTCAGTTCAGTTTAGGCTACAGAAACTAGCTCTTATGAATGTCATTATGTCATCGTAACGGCATTTCTATCTCTTTTTATTTTACATCGTCACAATTTATTGGAAAATGTCCTCCCTGTCATTGAAAGACAGGACACTTTTCAAAGCCATCTATCACGTTTCGTCAACTCAATCGAATCACACTAATATTATAAATGCGAAAGTTTGTGTGTATGTATATTCGTATATTTGTTGCTTCTTCACGCTGCATGGATTTGTATGAAATTCGGCATACAGATAGTTTATAACCTGGATTAGCACATAGGATAGTTTTTATCCCGATATGCCCACGGGAATCACACTGTAAATATACTAAAAACGACAATTTAATTTTCCAATACAAAATGATTTGTTTGTTTTGTTGTCATGGAAACCAAAGAGAATTGAATGACTTGATGGAAACTGTCAAAGCGGTACGAAGTCCGCCGGGTCCACTAGTGTTGAATAAAACTCGCACTATATAGGCACCCTGATGAACGAGAAGGCGCGAGTTGAAATGTTGCCACATTCTCGATTTTGTTGACGTGATTGAATGTTGAATTACACTTGCAATCAGCATTGGATGAAATATTTGACATTTAACAACAGATAACGGTAGGTAAGTACGGAAAGTTAAAACTGACCCTGGGGGAAAAAAAAATACAAAAATTTTTAGCGACTGATTCTGTCAAAACGTTGTCGGGTATAAAACGTCTTGACGCTTGAACTTCACTTTTGCAAAACGTCGCCCCAAAAATTAGGTTCTTTTCGCAGAATGTCACACTATGTAAGTGAGAGCTAATACTAACACAACGAAAAAAAACCCAATTACATCTTTTTAACAATAATGCAGTAAAAATTTAATCATCATCATCATCAGCTCATTTTATGTCCCCACTGCTGGGGCACGAGCCTTCCCTATGGATGGATAGGGAGAAAGGGCCATAAACCACCATGCGGGCCCAGTGCGGATTGGTGGTTGTTAACGACTGCTAATGCAACCTGGACCTACGGCTTTACGTGCCTTCCGAAGCACGGAGGAGCTCGAGATGATACACTTTTGGTCACCCATCCGATGACCGGCCTTTGCGAAAGTTGCTTAACCTCAGCACTCGCAGACCGGGCGCGTTAACCACCAACCAAAAATTAAATATTACAATTTATTTCAGTACAAAGTAATTTACGTAAAACTTTGTTAAACTCCATCAGAGTTGTATGGGCAGCTAAAATAAGTAATGTAGGTAATAACGTTCTTATTAATAAAATAAACTCGGGTTCATGAATAAGGCAATACTCCAGTCGTGCGGACCCTGCCTGCCTAGATTGTAGATGTGCCCATATCTATTGGAGGAGATGCATTAAACATGACATTAACCATTTACATTATGTGAGTAGGTACATGTGCCGACATTTCTGTGCAACGGATTGCGTTAACTTTGACGGTGGTTGATAAATAACTTGATTGAGTTTATCTTTATCCCATATTTGGAAATCAATAATAGGTAAGGAATATGATTTTTTCATTATTGAAAAATACACAATAATAAAGCTTGAGGAACATTGAATCACAGAAACACTGCACATACAGTTATTACCTACTCGAATGTATATCACACTAATATTATAAATGCGATAAAGTATGTCTGTATATTTGTTCCTTCTTCACGCTGCAACGGATGGATGGATTTGGATGAAATTCGGCATACAGATAGTTTATAACCTGGATTAATACATAGTTTTTATCCTGATATTCTCACGGGAATCACACTATAAATATACTAAAAACGACAACTTAATTTTCCAATACAAAATGATTTGTTCGTTTTGTTGTCATGGAAACCAAAGAGAATTTAATCATTTGATGGAAACTGTCAAAGCGGTACGAAGTCCGCCGGGTCCACTAGTATATATATAAAACAAACAAAAGTGGAGCTTTTATAATTTTGTTGATTTCTATTAAAAAAAATAGATTTTTACTAGGCGAGTTTTTATTAGGCATTCGATCACAAGGGCAAAATTTTTCTTCTCTTTGTTTGTCACTAAGAGGCGCTGTTCAAATAAAAGTCGCACTAGAAACACTGAGTTCGCTAAAGTAACGAAACGGCCGTTGGAGGCACACGGTTACTTGCTAATGACCTACTGAGTTGAGCTACGCCTCGTTAGTCAGCTCGGTAGAAGATTGGCCCCAGGAGGCTGGTTGATTTTTTCTAGTTAAAATCCTAAAATAATAAAAATGCGTAGCACAAGTTTAGACAAGCCAATTATTATCTTATTATATGATATTGCCATAATAATAAAAGTTATGAATTATGGTGTTCCGAGTTTCCGACAGTTAGAGACAACTTCACCCGGAACACCTCTTTCTTGTGTTCTGCGCCCGGAACTCGATGGCGCAGTGGTTAACGCGCTGTCTGCGATTGCTGAAGTTAAGCAACTTTCGCAAAGGCCGGTTATCGGATGGGTGACCAAAAATTTATCGCCTCGAACTCCTCCGTGCTTCGGAATGCACGTTGAGCCGTTGGTCCCGGCTGCATTAGCAGTCGTTAACAACCACCAACCCGCACTGGGCCCGCTGGTTAATGGCCCGTTCTCCCTGTCCATCGAAAGGGAAGGCTCGTGCCCCAGCAGTGGGGACATAAAATGAGCTGATGAAGGATGAAGGATGATGTGGGGACATAAAGAAGGTGCCCGGAACCCTCCCGCGGGTGACGGACGTGCGCTTCCACCTTCGACCTTCTTAGCACTTAGCATCAGATAATATGAAGGCCAAATGTTTACCAGTAGAGAAATAAAAAAAATCTGTTAAAATAAGATTTATTAATTATTCATTACGTTATGTAATGTATTTTTGATTCACTAACCATGCCCAAGCCCATTAAAATTGAACCTAGTTTTAATTTTGCATTCAAGATTTTTCATCGTAGCCCCAACATTGAAATTGATCAAAAACCATTATTATAAAACAAAAAAAAAAGGTCCAACACTTATTCCAGATTCTGAGCAAAAACGTGTTTCAGAATTCCACGACCAAAATTGGCAAACACTGTCCATTTCACTCAGACGTATTTGTTGCTCTGTCGTACATTCCTATGCTTGTATGTTAAGTGTCCAGTTCAAGTCTCAGTCATATGTTCATTGAAATAGAGTGCACATTTGATTAGCCAAGTATTTTGTGTGAGCCTGATGACCTCATCCAGCGCAAGCGCATTGCGTAACAAAGTTGACTTACTGATTCATTTCGATGATCTAACATTTGCGCTGTAGGTTAACGTTTATTATTGAATTTAAAAAAAAGGGTTTTGATTTGTTCTGTCACAAGGCTCCCAAATATACTCGTATGTAAATAAGAAATAAAATCAAGCATCTAATTAAATACACTGTTGGTTAATTTAAACTGCAAGTTAAAATTAAAGTTTATGCAAAATAAACTTTATCTTTTTTGTTTTAGGATTTGCAATCCATCGCCTAATGAAAGCATGTCATTAAGAAAATTACGAGTAATTATGTGTTTACGTTTCCAATCCGGGATTCGATAAAGAAAATTTGGTGGTTTTGACCACTCTTAGTCATGTCTTGTCAGCAACTTTAGGTATTTAAGCCCCCTTGATGCAGATCACTGATTATGACCAATTTAAATAAAACGTTTTTTTACCGGCACAAAATGAAACAACACATGCCACAGTAACCATAGTGTGTGCCAATTCTTCTTGTTTATAGCGCCCATTCTTCTCCACAGCTAAAAAAAATAGACGTCTTCAATGGGTACCTAGTAGGTAAAAATATGTTTTGGACGATTCAAAAGCATTTTTCTTAAGTTTATTTGAACAAAAAAATATCACTTTGACTTTGAAATATTTCAAAGTCAAAGTGTATGTACCAATACGGACTATCAATCTGTATGGTTGTGATAGGTTGAAATGTTACCTAAAGAACTCTAAAGATATCTAATAAGTAGGTAGCTAGATACTAAACATCTTTCGCAATGACAGCATAAAATTAATGACACTATAAAACGACGCATTAGAAAATAATTTAGGTCTGACAGAGTTTTAAAGCATCTGCATTAGTTAGACTCAGGTTCGGTCGGTACAAGATCTCATGAGTGGTCATAACGAAACCTAACTTATCCAAATTGTTCCTTAAGCTTTGGACTTAAAGTTTCTTTTTAAAGATACTCTGTGTGTGCCTATAAAGGCAGACGCCTTGGAATTTATAATGGAAGATGTGGTATAGTGATGGTCTGACAAAAAGTTAACTCGACTCATTGGTACATAACTTAAAGGGATCTAAGTGCTTTAATACTGAGTGTGATAATAAATACTAATTGTGGTCGTCCAGTGGTCGTAATTCGACCATAATTTTATTAAGGCTGCACGGATTGTATCCTAAGCAATGAAAAATTTAAAAAAAGTTTGTAAGTTTGGATTGACATTGACGGATTTCGGCCGCTCTTCTTCCATTTTAGAGTGGTAGTAGTAAATACATGGTAGTGTGTGTAATGTTTGTTTTATTAATTTAATGTATTTTTACAATTTTTATTCATAATTTAAAAAGAATATTAACATTCGGATAACCTTCTCTATAGGTACTTATAAACTATAAGTGTGCGAAATTTCATACTCCTCCGTCCGCGCAATTTTCGTAAAAAAGGGGTACAAAGTTTTTGCTTCACGTATTGATTTAAAGATTAATTAATTTTCTTTTTTATCGTATTTACATTGTAATGGTGGAGCTCTAGATGTTTATTGCTAGTTGTTGTCGTAACAAACTCTTTTTGTTTAATTGCGATATTGCTTTATTTAGAAGAATAACCAGCTCTTTTTCTGTACAACCGTATCAATACAATTTTTGTTTGAATCTTTAGTTAATGACAGCTACGAAATTTATTTTTAACGAAAAAGCTTAAGTACCCATTACATCGAGATCAATGTTTTGCTAAGAAGAAGAAGAAATAGAGACTACTCTATTTCCTTTGGATAAAAAGAAGAGTGCCTCTTTTTTCATAAACTCTAACAGCAGTGTTATAATTTCTTTTTTATTTCTATCCCTCTTAAAATAGTAGATGGTACAACAAGAGCATAAAACGAGCCATTTTACCCGAGCCGTGCATATAGCCACACGAGCCGGAACGAGCGAGGGTGGATAGTCACGTCGTTGAGGGTAAAATGGGTTTATACTCGAGTTTTACACTCTGCTTTTCACTTCGATTGCATGGAAATAAAACAAACCGCAACACAACACAACAAAAGCTAGTTTCTAGTTTTGTTTGACGAATAATTAGCTTCCAGCCACACAATTTTTCTTAATTTTTTGAAAATTTTCAACTTTATATGTGACGTTTGACTGACTATCTGAGCCGTAACGCCAAGTTTTTATAAATATTTGCGTTATATTTTTTTACGTAAATGCACGCCCGTATTAATTGTAAATTTGTATTTAGATAGTAATACATAATTGTGTCGTAATTAAATTAAGATATAACCTAAATCTCATAAAAATATATCAATTAAATGAAGGTGTATTTAATTGTGTAACTGGCTGTAAGGCCTAATTGCCTTAGTCTTAAAAGAAGAAATTACTTTATGCACAAGAGCATAAAAACACATTTTATGCTCTTCTCTCGACATAAAGAACAACTTTACGATCATGAAAAATGAAAAGCTTTTTATAATATTTGAGTACCTACTAAAAAGGTACTATGATCCCAACACTAGTCACAAATGCATAAATCTCGCTCAGTGCATGCGAAGTGGCTAAATATAGCGCGCTGATAGCCCTCTGTTTACAGCGAGATGTGATTAATTTATAATTCTCAGAATATCTTGGCGATACATTCGCAAAGCCTTTGCATAATAGCTATAATTAGATTACACCGCTTACATCTGTTGTGAGTTGAGCACGTATTATCGATTACATAAACAGTATGTTAGAATTATTAATATTTGTAAATTATTGACAGCGGTACCAACCTGGTCCTACCCCCAGCGCATCTTACGCTATATAAATATGGATCGTATTATAATGGCCATTAAAGTGTATAACCACCATTTGCCAAACTGCATCAAAAACCTCCAGTGTACTACCCTAAATATAAAACTAACTTCATAATTACAATTTAAACTAACTTCATAATTACAATTTAAACTAACTACAATAATTAGAATTTATTTTCAAAATATTCTTTCATGTTGTAAAAAGAATGAGACGTATACAGAATATTTTTGAGCTCCCTTTAAAATTGTCGTGCCCCTGTTCAGCGTCTCCGGGCTTTTTTGGGAGCGGTGGGAAACTTAAAGGGTTCCTCAAGCCGTGTGAACGAAACACCGTCAGAGATTTCTAAGAGGGTATGGCATCACGCAGGCTGTTCCCATGTGCTATTTAATTAACCAAGTGTGAGAAGGCCTAAGCCCAGCAATGGGCTGTTTAAAGCCTGATGATTATGACGACGATAAGTATATTTGTTGCTTGTACAACACAAACACACGATATGCATAGAGCCCTGCTTTTTAGTTAAAAAGAAGATTATTTAATAATTTATGTTGGTACCATATTACCTTTTTACTAGTACTTATTATTAAGGGAGGGGCAGTCTCCGAATATATGGAGCCTTCAATAAACCGTATAGATAAGGAAAACATTGTTAAAGAAAATTAAAAGAAATATAATATTGTTTATTTTTTTATGACGTCATTTATTGTAGTTGTTGTTGTAGTCCTTTGTTTTCTGTATGCCTGAAACGTAATTAGTCTAAATCGCGTTATGCCTAAACTTCATTCGCCTACATCGCCTTCGGGCTACAACGCTTTAGGACTAAAACGGTTTTTTACATGAACTATGATGTTTTCTATGGTGGCTCGATGTTTACAATACCATCTTATTGCTAGGCACGCTGGTAGTTCAAGGTACTATTATTTATTCTGTGGTTCAAGTAGTGAACTGTACCGTAGAAGTACAGTTTAAAATTAAACAATGACTTAAGAGTTGGAAACTTTTGTCCACATCACGTCCAGTCAATAGCCAACTAACTCAGTTCGGTCACGCGACAATTCTAGGGGTGACCTCACGTATTCAGGCTATTGGAAACAATGGAAAAAACACCTTGTTCTAACACCCTTTGGCACATTTTTGAAAGTCGCGCTCGATTAAGTAAAACATTTCGTTCATAAAATATGTGTCGGTGATGCAAGCGTAGCTATGACTGTAAAATTGTGATTACTCTTTACTCTTACATGCGTGTACTAACATTCGTTAGAATTTGATTAAAAATGTTCTCAACAGTTTTCTATGATCTATGTTTATTATGTTTGTACATGTTGCTTTTGAACAATTTTACGCGACTCAATTTAAATTCGAAAAATGAAAAATTTACAGAAACTGTACTCAGCCTCACAATGACCACGGACCAAGAACCTTGTGAAATGGCCCGAATAGATCCGTAAAAATTTTTTTCATTTCAAAGTTTAAGTAATAATATTCATGCATTTGTTGAGTAGATATTAATAAACTTTTGATTCGTTCATTCGTCATCATCATCATCAGTTCATTTACGTCCCCACTGCTGGGACATGAGCCTTCCTTAAAAATAAATAGGGAGAACGGGCCATAAACCACCACGCGAAATAGTGTGGATTCATTACGTTCATTCAATCAGCCATTCGTTCAATATGTAAAAAAATACGTTTAAAAATATAGCTCGGTAATTTTTTTATTTCTTTGTCGATCTCACTCATAGTAGGTAGTACTATTATTTATTCTGTGCTCATAGCAAGTTGCAATTACACCGTTACAGCACAGTGGGCCATAAAATAAATCATTCACGTTCAAATGAGCTATAAGCAATAAAAGTTCAGCGATAAAAAAAATAAGACTAACATTGAATTATTGCAATTTACTAGTTGGTATTACGCAAATAGCGTGGAGGCTTAGCTTACTCACTAACTAAAAAACATGTTTTTTTTTCAAACACCGACAATTAGGTATCAAGGCTATACTAATTATATTTAAGTTGTAAGCACCATATCAATTTAAGGCCCACTCATACACTTAAGGCGACGCATTGGAAATTTACGTGGCGGGGATCTTGATTTTTCCCAACAATTACAAAACATATGAAAGTGATATTTGATGACATGATTTTTCATTTAATTGACTTCATTTTGCTAGTTGCAGAAACACGATTTGTCAACTTTTATAACAGAGAAAAAAATATCAAAGTAACCTCTTTTAAAACATAGATTCGCATTTTACAGGCTAACCAGACCGATTTAAGCATCAAAATTTTCTTAGTAGATTAGTCTTAACATACACTTCAATATTGTAGTTCATTTTTTTTTTTAAATTTGTAGTTTTAATTTGAAGGAAAAAAAACAGTTTTTCTTATGGTACGGGGTGCAAACGCTCCGTATGAAATTTATTGTTTAGCGATGCGTCGCCTTAATTGGAAATATGCAGAATTTGAATGAGTACAGGTAATTGGAATATAGTAGTGGTGTGGCACGCTATTATTTGGTGGCGAGTGTTCGTCAGTTTCCTTATTAGCTTAAATTTTACGAGATGACAGCTAGAAAGCAGATGAACAGTATTCAATTGCTGCTTAAGACCTAAATCAGTTGCTGACGAGGTTTTTAATAATAAAAATAATAATAAATGTTTCCCACACTCACATCAATTATCAAGCCCCAAGAAAAGCTTCCTTAAGAAACTCGAGAAAATGGTTAACTAGACAACGGATACACACTTAATATACTTAAATACATACTTATTATACATAGGAAACACCCAGACCCGTAACAATTCAGAAAAACAGGTATTTCTAAATTGATCCGACCGGGGATCGAACCCGGGACCTCAGAGATGGCGACACCATGAAAACCGGTGTGCAAGCCACTCGACCAAGGAGGTCTAAACGAAACAATATCGATCATTGCTTCCTGGAGAACACTGGCGTCACTACCCTTTATATTGTTAATAGTAAAGTTTAAACGAATCTGAAAAACTTCAGGTTTAAAAAAGGTCAAATAAGACTTGAGTTTATTTGTATAAAGTTAAAAAAATATAGCTTTTTAGCTATCAAAACTTCATTCTACATTTGTGTTGTACAATTTCCGTGTTTTCCTTGACCGCTTCCACACAAAAAACAACTCTAATTATTTATGTCGGAGGTGAGAAACCTTAGTAACCACCAAATGTACGTGTATTAACTCAATTATTAGCTACGTCTGTGTACTCGTATTGCTTTGTATGAGAACAGAATTGACTAGGAATGGAATAGCAACGTTTATAGCTACGATTACATTCAAAAAGATATACGATCACCTAAAATAAACTTAAATTAAAATATAGGGACAAAACAAAAATGGCTGCGGATACAACCGCAACGGATATTTCTGTTGATAAGCTGGTAGAATTAAAACCAGTTTAAGTTATGTATATGACAAGAATATCGGAGACTATACCAAGGTCAAAATGAATGGAATCAATAAGACGGCAAAGGTGACATTTAAATATCTGTTTATATACTTCCCACAGCTGGGCTTAGATCTTTCCGCATTTATAAGTTTTTGGAGGAATCGGACCGTAACCCACAATGCTAGCCCAATGCAATTCTCATCTAACGGCAAGAATCGGGATCGACGGTTAATCGAAGCAAGGAATGGTTGGAGATAATTTTATTTAGCCACAAATCTTGAGCTGACCCAGTCTTTGTGGAATTTGCTTAAAAATATGCTTCATCATCATCACCATCGTCAGCTCATTTTATGTCCCCACTGCTGGGTCACGAGCCTGCCCTATGGATGGATAGGGAGAGTGGGCCATAAACCACCACGCGGGCCCAGTGCGGTGCGGTGGTTATTAACGACTGCTAATGCAGCCAGGGCTAACGGCTTTACGTGCCTTCCATGCCAAAGGAACTCGAGATCTAAATTTTTGGTCACCCATCCGACGACCGGCATTTGCGAAACTTGCTTAACCTTAGCCATCGCAGACCGGGCGTTAACCACTGCGCCAACGAGCACATCAAATATGCTTGACCAGGATAGAAGTAGCAAGTGGTACTTTCGATTTTGGGCTTCTTTACATCTTAGAGCAAAAATTACAGCGGTCTGTTAATATCTGTTCATGGAAAATGCTTGTGCTGTGTGTTTGAAAAAATTTCGAAGAGCGAGACCCGAACTTGCACTCTTATAATTCGTGTCATGTGCATTACAAATTAGGATACTTTTGGCTGTGCCCGACTTGTTAAATTTTTTTTTCAAATTTAAGAGCGTTTACGCCGCACGCTAGCGCCACTAATGAAAAAATAAACATATCTAGTAATTAGAGATAGAAAATCAAATTATGCTCAACAAACTATTTGAATGAAGTAATTTAGCATTTTTACGTCACCTAATGAACACCTCACATGTTATGGTTTTGTTAAATAAGACGTTACGGCCACTTTTAACTATAACGCTATCCGGTTTGACGTAAAAAAAGTTCGAACAAACACACTTACGCATTTCTATTATTAGTAAAAATTTAAATGAAATGACCCAGTTCATGAGGTAATTCAAACAATTATGTCACCGGATTCGCACGTCATCGCTTCGCCAATCATCAGCTACCTATTTAATGTTTGCTTCAATTACCAAGAACATGTTCAATATCTCAAGAGCTGCTAAAAGGAGACGATGATAAAAGTTGTCCTTTAACATTCAGGTTTGTTTATATAATAACAATTTCTTAAAGTCCATCCTAGTCTTTTTCGTCTGTGGGAGCTGAATGAACATTATTATAATAAATATCAAACATTATTTTAGAATAAAGAAGGTTTTATTTAAAAAAACCAATAGGTATGCCTTTTAGACTAATAATTGACGGGATTCTTACCATGTTTTTCTAATTTTGAATATCCGATATTTCGGCACAGCTGCATGCGCAAGAGCACGGATGTAGGTACTGAAGTTGCTAAGGTGGATATTTATGAGCAGAAAAAGGATCTACCATGTTCCTTAGACTTTTTGCGTTCGAAACCTAACATAAACATAATAATAAAGTAAAACATAAAAAAAAACATGTAAAAAAAACAACAACACCAAGAATTCTGTTAAAAATTATTCTAATGCCCAGTCCAAATAGATCTGTGATAATATACGCATAATTTACTTATAGGTATTTAAAGGATTAAGCAGTTCATTATGTTAAGCCTGACGCCAATAAAATAATCTATTTTGATCTATAATAATCCTCAAATCGGATTATAATTGACAAAGGTTTCTTAGAAAACTAGACTCGAAAATATTCACTACTGTTTTGGTACAAATTTAATGAATTCAGTATGGACCCACCCATTATAGACTGATTTATTTTTAGCAAAAGGTATGCAAACGTGAGGTACACGATATGTTGATGATGTCACTTGTTAGAATTATGATGTTTTTCGTAGCGGACTCGTCGTTTGCTAAGCGACACGTTTCAACAATTATCCTTGTGTTGTCAATTTGTCATTATATTTGTATCAATGACTTGTTGTTTGCTCCTAAGTATTCTCTGCTTTAGGTATATGATGTTTAATGCTGTTTTTTTTTATTCTCCTTCCTCCAACATGATCGGAGCTATTTTAATCTAATTCTCTTTCATACCAGTTCTATCTCTTTTCCTCTCGCACTTTCATGCCACATACTTCACATTCATACTTCATCTTTCATTCCTAGGCAGTGGGTGTTCTGCCTCTTTCGTACTATTCTGAATTTTTTATTTATTAACTATTTAACAAGGTTTGGGTAAATAAGTTTTTCAGCATCGTATCTTGTTGTGAATGGGACATTTAAAAAAAATTGTACTCTTGTTATAACAGGCTTTTTTCCCTGTTTTGGGCCACTTTTCATAACATTCTAATCCTTATTTTTTTTACAAACTTACAATTTTTCAACAATATATATTTTAAAATTAAATGATTTATCATGATGTTTAATACTTGTGTGAAGCTACTCAATGGGAATTTGGGAAGGTTACTAAACAAAGTAAAGCTTAGCCTAGCTAGATACTATTCCACAGCTGCTAGGCAAGGGCATCATTGACATCAAGGCATCCCTACAATATATGGGTAGTTGCAATAGAGTGAATATTCTTCACTTTACCAGGGTTTCTTTACGGTGCAACCATTCCATCACTTTAACGAAAACAAGAATTCGTCTGTCATCACTGAGGATACCAAACAATTCATCGCCTTCGCTGTGTCTTCTCTCTGTGTTGCAATGAAAACCTTTACCAGAGAGTTTAAATTGTGAAGTACTGTGCCTATTTCCTACGGAGCCTCTGCGCTTTAGTGGTAAGGTCCGGTCTTCAAACCGGAGGTCCCACCGGGCTCGATGGCCAGCACGGATAGTTGCTATACTCGTTTTGTTGATGAAAGACCTTGTCCTCCTGCAAATTTTTGTTTCGTTATCATCATAGAATGTCAAATTAACTTAGTAGCCAGATAGCCAGTTTCATAGTAGTGAGGATTCTGGGTAAATTGATATCAGCCTCATTCTAGTCTTCACCTACCGAATCTGACTAACCAGCCACCAAAGCCGTACAAAGTTGCAGACTCCGTACATATCCCCCAAAACTACCTGTACCAACTTGTTACTCAACACAATCGGCCATTAGTTCCGCCATACTTGCGCGGTGACGTCACGCGCCAACGACCGCCAAGCGCCAAGGGCCCGGCTTGAACGGACGCCAAGGTTGCCGGAATATAGGGCAGGTGATGCTGCCATTTGTTTTGATATCTATTCCGAAGGTGTTATGATCGTGTTTATGTGACAAGGTCTCAAGTCTGGTAACTCAATAGCGTCTCAATAGTGTGTCGGTAGAATGCTTATATATTGAACATTTTTAAAATATTTAAATTTATTGAGAGAAAGAGAGCAATTTATAGACATTTAAATATATATTTTTAATTTATTGCAACAGATACTTAAAGGTTAGCACCGCATGCCACAAGAGCTTTAGTACTAATAACATTTTCTAATACAACATTTATGAGAAACTATAGGAAAATTGTGGTATTATTGTGAGGCTTCGGTCATCGATCCTATTATTTTAAACGTGTGTCTGTGGCCTAACTTTGACCAGTTTCCCGTGCACATAGTCCTAGATAGTCCTTGTATCAAAATCAATCTACTGACACTAACACTGACACACTATTGAGACATTATTGAATTATTAGACTTGCCTTGTTTCTGTATAAGTCGTCATTCGATCACGTTTACGTACTTCTAGGAAAATTTGTATGCCATAGAAGCAACTCATTTAGAGTGCCTACTGTGAGTTGTGTTTACTGTCCGTATTCGTTCGATTACGTTTACGAAAACGAAAACTTGTAAGGCAAATTTCAACTCTTAAACGTAAACGACATACGAGAATTTCGCCTAGGAGGCACTCGCTTCAATGCAATATTAATTTGAATGAAAAATGAAATGAAATGAAATATATTTATTAGAACACAGTACAAACTTATGTAGGTACTTAAAACAAAACAAACAAATTATAATAAAAATGTGTGTTCTAAAAGGACTCCACTCCAGCATTTGTTGCAGTAGTGGACAAAAACTACAACGCTGATCTTCCGTGGAGACCCGTTTTGTCTAAATGTGCGCGGCATCGCGCTGTACATAACATTAATTAAAAGTACACTGACAATAACATCAGAGCACATACATAGTTACTAGTTATAATACTCGTTACTGTTATTAGAGGTATCCCAACAAATTCAGTTGAATTCAACTGAGATAAGATTAAATTAAAATCTAATCCGACAACTTACACATTATCAGTTGTCTGCAAATTCAAAAAGTATCTCTTTGTGTGTGTAATTTCGTTTTCGTAAACGTGTTCGAATGTCAAATTAAACTCACACTAGACACACCCGACATAATACGAATTCTAGTTTTCGTTAACCGATGATAAAATAAAAAATAAATAAATGTTTCCCACACTCACACCAATTATCTATCTAGCCCCAAGAAAAGCTTCCTTAAGAAACTCGAGAAATGGTTAACTAGACAACGGATAAACATACTTAATATACTTAAATATATTGTAATTTTAATATTTTAATATGTTTTATTTTTTTTTAAATTTATTTTCACATTGTAATTGTATTGAAGATCGATTAATAAATATATTATTCTTAAATATATACTTATTATACATAGGAAACACCCAGACCGAAACAATTTAGAAAAACAGGTATTTCTAAATTGATCCGACCGGGGATCGCACCCGGGACCTCAGAGATGGGACACCATGAAAACCGGTGTGCAAGCCACTCGACCAAGGAGGTCGTCAAATGGATGATTGAATGGTAAACAAAACCCCACTTGTTAGGCACTCAGCATTCTGTATACGACACTTTGATGGGGATGAAGACAGGTGCTAGGAAATCTGTGAAAATTAGAATAGTGAACATTGTAAATTCAATAAATTTATCGCACTGTCTTTTTTTTTTTAATCCTAAAAGGAGGCTAACGAGCAGGTGGGACACCTGATGGAAAGTAATCACCTCCGCCCATGGACGGGTGTCCATGGCAAAATCAAAGTTATCGCAGATGCGTTGCCGCCCTTGAGGAAGGAGTTGGATCATTGCCAAAGCATAGACATAATAATGATGAACGTAGACGAAGGCCGCTGCTCTGCTCGTTGTATAAAGAAACTGGCAGCCCGTCCCGGCTTCGCACGGGTGGACATTTTGAATATATTTTTTTTAATATAACCTATGTTACTCAGTGTTAATGTAGCATTCTAATGGTGTAAGAATTTTTTAAATCGGTCCAGTAGATTTTGAGTTTATTCGTTACAAACATACACTTAGGAATCTTCAAGAAACGAGCCTATTCCTTCCTTAAAGGCCGGCAACGCATCTGTGATTCCTCTGGTTTTGCGGGTGTCCATGGGCGGCGGTGATTGCTTTCCATCAGGTGACCCGCCTGCTCGTTTGCCTCCTTCTAATATATAAAAAAAAACATACAAAATACAAAGTTTTCCTCTATAAAATATTAGTATGATAGAGTTATTCCGTTCGGATCCCCAAGAACTGATGATACCCTGGTGGATCAGATATATTTTAATATTTTTTTTATTTCGTTCGGATCCCTTACAACAGATATCTGTACTGGCACCATTGTTAGACACTTTAAGCCCAGCGTTGGACAGAGTTTTCGTCACCAAAAAATAACATAGTATTACATTGAAATGTTACCGGATGGCCAGCAAAGAAGCAGGTGGTCGATATTAAGGGTGCGCCGAACAAAAAATGCCAAAAAATCAGTCATGGTTAAGTTGATATAACTGAAAATACTATCGTATTAAATACACAAAATATATATTTAGCATCAAAGGGAACGTGTTTACAATTAGTCCGATCCATAAATTCATAACACACTATAGTTTTTTTTCTACAATATCATTTAAAGTTGAGCAAATATCATAAAAACGAGTGGCGGAGATTAGTTGATTTCTTATAGTTCATCTACATTATTGTACCTCTGATTTTGTCTAAACAATCACACAATACCACTTTCTGACTGTATACATATACATACATTCATACATACATACATACATACATACATACATACATACATACATACATACATACATACATACATACATACATACATACATACATACATACATACATACATACATACATACATTCTGTATACATCCAACATACGTTTCCCTCCTTCCTATACCGTGACTCTGTTTCTGCTTGACATCAAAAAGAACGAAATCATATGCAGACTCTACAATAAAAAAATACCGTGACCAATGCAATGTAAATGATTTACCTAAGTTAAAAAAATATATCAAAACAGATGACCACAACACGTTATCTTTGAAAGTCAACAAATGCAACGAACTGTGACGATAAGCAACATAATGATGTATGTTTGTGTGTTCTGCTATATCTTAATACACGCGAAAGTATTTATAGCTATGACAGTTTGATAGCCAAGGTCTACAAGTTGAGATTTGATAGCGGAGTCGGGGTTAGGAAAAATTTTATAGTTAATTACTATGCCGATGGAATAAGAAATTGTATTGAGGACTGGCGTCATATCTTTTTTGCATTGGACGATAATGACTTCATTATCAATTGTATTGGATGAGTAGGTACCTACCTACTTAATTCGCACTGTTTGTGTTGTATTAATTCACTGATATTGACCGCATTTTCTGGTGAAGGGCGCGGGTAGCCGCTGGATGCGAGCAGCATAAAACCGGTCGTTGTGGAGATCCTTGAGGAAGCCCTTTGTCAAGCCGTGGACGTCTTTTGGCTGAGATGGTGATGATGACCGCATTTGAAATGTCTCTTATAACCACTTGGTTTTGGTGCTGATTCTCTGTGCTAAGACAGTTATCTTAAAAATTACATTACTTACACAAAAATTATGCACCTAAAACGTTATCCGCAGAACCGATAACCGATGGGGTAAACGTGTTCTTGAGTGGAGACCTCGTATCGGCAAACGTAGTGTGGGACGCCCTCAGACTAGGTGGAACGACGATCTTCGCAAGGTGGCTGGCAAGAGCTGGATGCTGAGAGTAGCCGCGGATCGTGCTCCAGTGGCGTGCACTTGGAGAGGCCTATGTCCAGCAGTGGACGTATGTAGGCTGATGATGATGATGATGAAAACGCTATGTTAATTAGAACTAAAAGCACAAAATAAACAAAAGCTAGATTTTATCTGCTCAAATAGAATTTCAAAGATGAAAAAGTATTCGAACATAAGTTATCAACTTTACGACTAAAACATCGCCTAAAACTAGTCCTTTAATATAATATTGTAAAGCTGTTTTTCCATTGCAGGGGAAAGACCTTCTCTCTTAAGACTTTGTGTTTGTGTAGTCTCTAAAATAAGTTTAGTCATTAGCTTTAATGACGTCCTGACGCCTAAAGACTAGCCCTATTTAAATATTATATGAAACTAAATTAAATTAATATTACTATGCACATAAAATAGAGACCTGTGTGGTGCCGGGGATAAAGAATTGCACCACCCCCTCTCTTCCCGTGGGTGTCGTAAAAGCCGACTAAGGGACTATTCCAGAGGATGGGCAGCAGCATCTCTCTGAGGTTACCCTCAACCTACTGCGATCGCCAACCCGCCTGCCAAGCGTGGCGATTACGGCAAATACCCCTCATATCCTTGGGGGAGGCCTTTGTCCAGCAGTGGACGTTTTTGGCTGAGATGATGATGATGAAAATAGAGACATTAGGATGTAGTGTAATAGGTATAGAGCAGGGTGTGTGAATTTTAAGACCATATTCTAAGTGCACCAGTCCCTTTTCCCAATTATCTCTATTCATTTAGCCCTACAGTATACAGCGACTTATAGTATACTGAGTATTCTCGCCAGCATTTAGGAATCATCGACACTAATAGTAAACTGTGTAGTATTGTGAGTTGTGTTGTGACACAAGTTCCGTGCCAAGGCCGCGTTAGATCATCGCCTGTGGTCGCGGGCGCACGTTTGCTATACTCTTTATATTTCATTATCAGTGTGAAGGTAAACCTTGTTGGATCTCGGATTCAACGTGGATTAACGTTTAACATAAAAATTTGAATAGAACATAAACTTAACCTCAATCTTGGCTCTTAGCTAAGCTGGCAGAATTATAGGAGGTAATTTTAATTTCTAGCCTATTTCACTTTTTTACATAGAAACAGTAACTTTTGTGTATTTTCTCAGTGGAGACATCTGGTGGAATTTGTATGAAACCGAGGGTTTTGGATTTGACCATTATTTGACAATGACCTCCTAGTACCTTTATTTTATTTTTTATTTACAAGTTGTGCTTGATCTTACCTGGGATTCGATTCTACTATTTTAAAATGTCCACAATTGTGTCGCAGTGGCCTGATTGTGACAATTGGAATATAGGGAATATCAGAATCAGGTCACGAGACGCGCTACGCTACTCTTATAATGATAAGGCTGAACGTATTTCGCTTATTTGACTTGAAGTTGAATTGCCGAATTGTACAAAACTTTTAACTCATCAAATATTTTTTTGTTTTTTTTTTATTCGAAGTTTTCATTCATGCTTCCTTATCTTAGTCAGTGTAGTGACAATGTATTAGTGCTCCTTTTGTAATAGTTGGCTGCACATGAGGCAACACACATTTTAAAACCTAACTAACCTAAACCTATATTTGACGACCTCCTTGGTCGAGTGGTTTGTAAACCGGTTTCATGGTATCGCCATCTCTGAGTCCCGGGTTCGATCCCTAATCGGGTCAATTTAGAAATTATTGTTTTTCTAAATTGTCTCGAGTCTGGGTGTTTTCTATGTATAATAGGTATGTATTTAAGTATTTTAAGTATGTTTTTCCGTTGTCTAGTAACCATTTAACGAGTTTCATAACGAAGCTTCTCTTAGGCTAGACAATTGGTGTGAGTGTAGGAAAGTTTATTTATTTTATTATTTATTTGTCTCTTTACTGCACTTTAAAACGACGACGTCATGACCGTTACAACGAAATTTCTTATTTCTATCAAAAAATATATGTATGCCGGGTGAGCAAATCGAATGGATCAGAGTTTTTTCGACCACATTAACGGATACAAGAATTTAAATGACAAATTGGCAACTCTTCGCGTTTGTCAGCAGGAGCCGCTGCTCTAACGGCTTACAAATATCTGGTTTTGTTGACGTGATCGCATTGTGAATATAACTAGCAGAGGCACCCTGATCCATTTGGTTTGCTCACTTTGTAAACAGGACGGTTGGAAATAAATAATATTAAGAAATATTAATATTTATAATATATATTAAGTCCTTACCTATGAAATTGACGTTTTTTTTCTCACTTATTAATAAGTGTATTACTTCTATAAGTCAATACCGGTTGTTAATATTATTATACACCTTTAATTAGGACTATGTCACTTAGGCTTCAGTAATAACAATGATTATTAATTTTGTGCCTTTATCGCCCAAATTTTTTTTTAATGGGCTAACTTTTTTGTTTGCGGAATATTGTCCTTTTGTTTCATTGTAGCTTTGAAGGGACATGATTTTTTTTATATTGTCTGCTATATTTAGCTAGTGAAACAAACACATTACTTACTCTACATTTTTTTAGTGTCAAAAAAACGTTAGTATGAAAAATAAAATTTTATAAAAAATCTTCATACAAAACGCCAATTTCATAGGTAAGGACCTAATATTTATAATAATTGTTGTGTTTGGCAGCTACAGATAAGATAGCCGGTTCCTCACTAGTTGAAGATCCCGGGTGAAGTGCGCTTCTATCATTGGCCTTATCATCACTTAACATCAGGTGAGATCAAGGCACTGTGCTTACGCGTTAATATAAAAAAAAATGTGTATAATCTCGAAACATAGCCATGCACCCAATAATAATAAGTAGATTAACTTTTTCATACAAAAGATCGAATTTATTACTTAACTACATATTTATAGCTTACCCGGCGGACTTACCCGCGTTGACAGTTTCTATGAAAACCAAACAAACAAATTGTTAAATAATTTATGCGTGAAAGCGGATTAGTTTCGTTTCGGCACCTTCCCATTTCGGCACCCCAATTTCGTACATCTTAAAGTACAGTCCTTTGTATTATCTTGTAGTATCAAACAAACAAACAAACTCCTATCGTATCGTATTATTATCCTTTGTCTTTGATTATACTCTTGAGAATATGACGTGTACAAAATTTCATGATGATCGGTTGCATAGTTTATGCATTAAAGTGAAACAAACAACAGACAAACAAACATACATTATTTTTGTTTAACCATAACAAGTTTTGACTTGATTTGATATGTACAATACATATAATTTTACGCAAATATTGTTGCGAACAAATTACAATTTGAAAAAAAGACAAAGACAAAATTCCACGAGCGGGATTCGAGCCCGCACCCCATGACAGCCGGGCCAGGTGCACTGCCAACTATGCTGTCGTGGCTCAATCCAACTCGCCGAAATTAAGCCTTTGGCTTATAAAGTAAAAGTAGATTGTGTTGATTAATTCGAATCCCGCTCTTGAAATTTTTTTAACACTGCCTTTTTTTTTCAAGTTTTGACTTTTGTTTTTAACGACTAAGAACTTGTATCAGCTGTCACTTTGTAATTTTACTTTGTAACAAAGCCAGTAACGACAGTGTGCATTATATAGGCATATCTCCTCAGTGTGGGCTTCGCTGCTCCGCCCTTAAATGTGCTCATAAGTGGCTTACGTTCCCAATTTTGTTGGAGAAGCTACGAGCGCGTTTTGGGCATGTCAGTACCGCGTCGACGTAATGGTAGGTGATGGCCGCAGGCGGTCTGGCCTTCAGATCATCTCGCTTCCTATCCAGGTCTTCGCAACGCTCGGTTTCAAAGTATTTCGCTTTATTTTGCACCGTTTCATGTGCCTTTTCAGAACATCCTTGTATCTCAGGTACTGGCCACCGCTTTTACGCTTACCGTACTGGAGTTCTGAAAAGAAGATGCGCTTCGCCACTCTACTCTCAGACATACGAGACAAGTGCCCGCACCAGCGCAGATACGACTACAATATCTTGGCCGTAAGGTGCTCTTCAGGCACGTTCGTAATTTTCCGGGGTTCTATGCACAGTACCCTACCTACATTACATTTATATATCCAAACAACCCCTGTATATTAATTTACCCTAACGTTTCAAACTCGTTGCAGGGTTCGTTCGTGGTCAGGGTGCTGATCGTATTGATATTGCCCATCTACGTGTAACAAAATACTTTGATGTTACTTAACAATTCACAGTTCAATGCACTGTTGCAAATAACATTGTCAACCTTTTTATAATTAATTATAACATGTCGACAGTTAGGTAATGTTTCAGGCAGCCATTCTTGAAATGACTTGTACTACTCAAGGTCAAAGACATAGATTTGAGGACAAAGTCTCGATTTAGAGCAGATAGGAATAGACAACACTAACACTTCATCATCATCATCTCAGCCAAAAACGTCCACTGCTGGACAAAGGCCTCCCCCAAGGATATGAAGGGTATTTGCCATAATCGCCACGCTTGGCAGGCGGGTTGGCGATCGCAGTAAGTTGAGAGTTAACCTCAGAGAGATGCTGCTGCCCATCCTCTGGAATGGTCCCTTAGTCGACTTTTAAGACACCCACGGGAAGAGATGGGGTGGTGCAATTCTTTAACTAACACTTCATCTAGGTTTAATCTTTACAAAGGACATCTACGAGTATAGTGTGTTGATTTTGACAAAGTTATCAATTTATGTAAAAATAAAACACGAGTCCAAGTATTTTTTTTAAATATCAATAAACAAGTCAAAATTGTATGTAGTTTGCTCTTGTTAAAATGAAATGTCGAATAACAAAATTCTAAAGGTCGAATTTATTAGTCGTAAGTTTTATGATAATCATACATACCTAAAACGTAGGTGGAGATGGCAATTTAGTAGCTCGGTCAACAATGTGGGGTCAATTTGATGTACGAATTTGATGCTGGCAAATTATAGCCACCCATGCGACACCTTATCAAACATGACACTTCTATAGGTACTAGTCTATACTAATATTATAAAGATGAAAGCTTTGTTTTTTTGTATGTATGTATGTATGTATGTATGTTTGTAACGAATAAACTCAAAAACTACTGGACCGACTTCAAAAATTCTTTCACCATTAGCGCTGAGTAACATAGGCTATATTTATTACTAGAAAAAAAGTGCTTAATGATAAATAAATAGAAATACGATTTGTTTGTTTTGTTGTCATAGAAACTGTCAAAGCGGTACGAAGTCCGCCGCAGGTAGATAATATTATATAAAAGTATACTTACGCAAAAAGTACAGACGCCTGCACATCAACCTATCCAAAACTGACAAATTTCTTGTATAAATGTTCAAACATATGCCGTATACATAACAAAAAAACTTAAAATTACATATTTTAAGACTTTAAACGTGCCCCTCGAGATAATCCGCTCTAGAATGCATCGCAATGCCTCGGAGAATCTAGTAGGAGTCGAGGACACGCTTGCGTGGTGCCATAACCTCTAGGAACCCTTTGAAGAAGTTTGGTCACTTCGGCTGGTCCCGCCCGATCCTCTAAATGACAGCACACATTTTCAGAATACACTAAACATGCACACTAATTTAGGCCCAAGACACCGTACTCGTAGAACAAGGGTACGAAGAAACGGTTCACACGCGCTCTACACCAGGTACAGACATGTACCTGGGCGCTTCTCTCCTCCCCCACGGCCCGTTTTACCCGAGCCGAGGTCCGTGCCTTTAGAGGCGCCCTCGGGTGGTTCCGCTCCCCGATCCGATCCGAACCCTTCGGAGACTCTGGGAGGGCACGGGGACGCGCACTTTTAAGTGTGCGATGCCGTACCCTCTAGAAATCTTTCGAAGGTGATTCGTTTCAACACGGTTTGAGGTACCCTTTACGTACCTCGCCGCCCCTAAAACCCAGTCTCTCTCAAAAAAAAAAACTTCGTCTGGTAGAGTCCTAACTTCTCGTCACCCAAAAATCTCGGTTACTCTGCTAAGGCCAATAACGACCAGAAGCTACCCTTTCCCGAAAAAAGCTGCCTCAGTAACATTAAAAAAATATTGTGATAAGTGATATTGCATTATCCTGAACACCAGGGAAACGTCGCGAAGATGGCCGCTGATAACAGACAGTTTACTTTGCCGAGTTCTGCCGCACGCGAACGACCGCCCTAGCAGGTACATCGTTTTAGCAATTATGCCAAAGGGCAGGGTAGGGTTGGCACTCGTAGTTCGGTACAAACAAGTGGTAGAGCATGTTTGATTTTGAATGACCCTAAGAAGGTCACTTTGGATCAGAGCGGCAGGAAAATCGAATAAAATTAGTTTATAATTTGGCAGATAGCGTAAGAAGTTGAGTGTGACAAAGTAATGAACTCCTAGAAGTAGGTATTTATTTATGCAAGCATTTTATTTTCTTTATTTTTTTAATAGACGTAATAATTTCGGTTCCTTGATATAATAGGTCTTTACCTATGAAATTGGAGTTGAAGATTTTTTATAAAATTTTATTTTTCATACTAACGTTTTTTTAATTTTCTTAGCATCTATTTATTCTAACACTTTATAAATTGTAGAGTGTAGTGTTCGCTTCACTAGCTAAATATAGCAGACATTAAAAAGAAAAAAAAATAAGTCCCTTCAAAGCTACAATGAAACAAAAGGACAATATTCCGCAAACAAAAAAGTTAGTCAATTTAAAAAAAAAATTAGGCGATAAAACACAAAATGAATAATCATTGTTATTACTGAAGCTTAAGTAACATAGTCCTAATTAAAGGTGTATAATAATATTAACAACCGGTATTGACTTTTAGAAGTAATACACCTATTAATAAGTGAGAAAAAAACTCCAATTTCATAGGTAAGGGCCTATTATTTGTAGTAATGACGCAGAAAGTAGACTGTATGTGACGCTTCTACTCGTAAATGATCATTAAGCTTTCTGAAGTCGATATTTGGTTAGGTTTGTATAAGCCTTATATGAGTTTTATTTTAATGGTTCGGCTTGATCCCTGCCGCTGGTTTCCTTCACCGCACTACACGCAACGACTGTCATTCCATTCACATCACCTTGATGGATGGCGGTCTACTACTGAGCGTTTTTCACGAAATTTCTTGCCTCGAACTATAGTATTGTGGAACCAGCTCTCGGCGGTGGTGTTTCTGGCCCGTTACAACCTTGGGATCTTCAAGAAACGAGCCTATTCCTTCCTTAACGCCGGCAACGCGTCTGTAATTCCTCTGGTTTTGCGGGTTCCATGGGCGGCGATGATTACTCTCCATCAGGTGACCCGCCTGACCGTTTGCCTCCTTTTGTTATAAAAAAAAACGAGCGAGCCTACAATAGTCGCATATGATGTGTAACATAAAATACGGAAACTTTTCCATTAAGCAGTGACAGAAATTAGCCTCAAAATTTAAAAAAGCTATATACTGAAATATTTTATTCGAATAACTATTCATTACTAGTTGACCCGGCGGACTTCGTACCGCTTTGACAGTATCTATGACAACAAAACAAACAAAGACATCAAATGTTTCACAGCTAGGAACATTTTGTATTGGGAAATTAAATTGTCGTTTTTAGTATTTTCCGTTACTTATTATTTTCTCACCGTTTTTTAACCTTCCCTAAATTTCCACAAATATTTCAAAATCAAAATTAGCCAAATCGGTCCAGCCATTTTCGAGTTTTAGCGATACAAACGAACAGCAATATTTTGTTATATTATATAGATCACTTACTTGGATTTTTTATCAATGATCTGCACTATAATGATACTTATTATATCAGTAAATATTTAATAATATAGTTTAAAAGTCTATAACACACGAAATGGTTGAAATCAATATTACAATAGAAAATATAATATAGAATTAACAATTACGTATAAATAGTGTAAAAAAATAAAAAAAACAGTGACCAAATTCAGCGCTTACGTCAGCCTTCCCGGTAGCATAGCGGTCAGTGCAGCCTCCCGGATTGCGTAAGGCCCAGGTTCGATTCCTGGCTGGAACGGGTAGGCGTTTAATTTTTTCACTGCATTTTATAAATTTTATAAATATTTAGTTTAGCTTCAGTGCAGCAATTAGCACTTGAAAATAAAAAGTAAAAATTACGTATATTTTTTTACAAATCATAAAGAGAATGCAGTAAATACTCATTATAAGACATTTGACAAATGACACAATAATATGTCACATATATTAAAATTTACAAAATAGCGCGCGCTTGCGCGCTTCCCCGACTTCCTGTCACACTGTTACGTCCAACTTCCGTCACATTTTACGAAATGACTCCCACAAAGTGTATATATAGAAGTCGAGCGGAAAGATGTTACACATCAAAAAAAAACATTGAATGGTGAATAAAAATAACTCATCGCACCTTGCTAAACGTTTTTTATTCACATATTCAAACTTTGTTAACGAAAGTTATTACTATTGAATTTTATGATAACTTAATTTCGAAAGTATTCTCTTATACTTAACTTATCAGATAACTTATTAGACAACCCTGCTAACTTAGTTAGGCCTTTAACGGTGCCAGGGAGTGCCAAGTGCGTGTTCGGTGCCCGGATGACGTGCTGCGTGACTGACGCGGATCCTACGGGAACCCTCAGCTATGCTTCAGCGGGGATTATGGGAATGACGACCGAAAAATTCAGGAAGTTTCATATTAAACCGTATTGATCGGGAATTAAAGCCAAGGGAAGGGAGGACAAATGTAATGTTTCGTTTATTATCAAGCTCGTAATATAAAACGTGAAACATACCTATAGCCTTATAAATAAATAATTTGAGTAATAATAACAAGATAATAAGCTTCGAATACTTATTTTATGTTTTGTCTCTTTCACTCTAAATAGAAATGAAGTTTACACGACGGAGACTAAACACGGGAAATCTATTCCAAGCTTGTTCTCCGTTTGTTTGTAAGGACCATTATGTTAATGCTGGTTTGCATATATTATAAAGTGAAGAGTCATGTCTGCGGTTTTGTTTTATTTTCTAAAATTTGTGTCATGTCGAATATTAATGTGAAATAATTTTGGATTATTAACCGTTAAGTGTTCGTGAATGTGCTTGAGTGTTGGCAAATGAAACAAAACAGTGCAACGTCACTTTTCAAATTCTCTCAAGAAGTCCGCGTGAGGACTTAGTAAAGCCCCACATCTTTACTGAGATACTCGAGGGGTAGGGGTATATCATTTCTCACTTATCATTTCTATTATCATTCGTCATCATCATACAGGAAGGAAATATTGTTTATTTATGTATTACTTGTAAGAAAAATTACTTTGACACTGGCTAAATGTGCTAATCGCACGAAGCCATCAACTAAAAAAAAAAGACTTGCGCGTCAGCAAGGTGAGGACGGGTAGCGAGGCACAATCCATCTCCACTAGGTAGCTGTCTTCGCATCTAGACTCTGCTTCCGCTAACATCAACAGAGCCTCTGCTCTACATTTGCAATGACTCTTCATTTGATGCTAATGGGCATTCCTCGGTTCTATAGTGCATCAGGGATGTTTGCAGAAGCCCGTACTGATGGATTTCACACCATTCTACGCAAAAGAAATTGTCTCTCTGATGCACAGAGTAAGGTGCATCCCCAATGGCATCCTGATAGCATTAACAGATAAACCGGATTGCCTTATTTGAAGGCACTGGGATACTGCCCACGCCAACGTAAATTAGGGGGAAAAAAACAATGTAATACTAACATAGATAATAAATTTTATTTGTTACTAACACAACTTATAGGCTATGCCTGAAATAAAAGAATAAATGTAAAAAGAAATGCCAATGTTTCTACAAAAAAAAGCTAGACTATTTTTCTGCATCGCGGGTTAGAGTTTTTTATTGCATATTCATATACGAGTATATGTAATGTACAAGATAAAGTGATACATGTTGCGCATAGTGCCAAATTCATGCGTTTTTCGTGATCAAACGAACTTACCTGGAGTGAAGTTCGATCATCATTTTGCCTAAGGAAAACTGTTTATATGTGAAGAATGAAGCGGCGAAATATAGTTAATATTATCATTAACGTATTAGGTTAGCTTAAGACCTATCTACAGTAAAAAATATTTTTAAAGTAACTCTCGAGATTATTAGATCGCTTTGACAAGTGGACGACCTCATAAACTAGAAATAGATCGCATTACTTTCGCGTGCGTTGCATTTGGCGAACATCCTCACAGACATAGTGCAGTGAACTTGGCAGACGGCTCTGAAACAATGAAAGTGATTCACGGTTTGATTTAGCCATTTTGTGATAATTCAGACGATGAACGCAGCATAAGCGAAGGTTTGTCAGTTCGGTTGTACAGATCGGATGTTACATTAGATATCACGTTGTAATGTTGTTACTATTAATAATTATGACAGCTTCCTCAATATTTTTTTTGCAACCTCTTTCAATTAATAAAGAATAATACCTAATAACAAATAACTTTATTTGCCTCTAACATAAAACACAGTATAAAGAGAGGAGAGGAGAGAAGGAGAGGGAGAGAAGAAGTAATATTCAAGCAGTGCAGAGTTCGGACTGATTGAAATCGGTGCATAAATGACGGAGAAATGTGTGAACATAGTACTAAAAAACACATAGATGAATAAATTGAGAACCTCCTTTTTTGCAGTCGGCTAAAAACCTATACTTACCTAAAAGTTGAAATTTCGGTAGTTGAACGAAAGGCACGTTCGGTTTGAATACGAGAAATCGTGATTCAATTCACATATCTTCTAAAGATTACTAACTAAGCATACATAAAAACCAGCGTAAGCTTTTCAACTATTATATGGATGGTAGGAATCTTCCTTCTTCAGAAATTTGAGCTTTATACCTATCTGAGTATAAAGCTCAAATTTCTGAAGAGACTAGATAGGAAATATACTCGTATATTATATTATTTATTTGTGCTTTTACAATTTTTTTTGTTGAGAATTTATGTCATGAAATTCTCCTGGTGAAAAACAGCAAAGTTTTTCCTTAAAAAATCTCGTTTATTCTCAGGTATCGGATTCCATTAATCTCATTGTTTTTTTCTATTGTTACAGATGAACAAGAAAGAGTACAAAAGAAAACATTCGTTAACTGGATCAATTCACATCTGTCGAAGGTTTGTTAAAGTTTTATGAACAAGAAATTCCTACTATTTTTTTTTTCTTTTTTTTAATTGTACACGATGATCTGAAATCAGATTAATAATGAATTATAGCAACTGAGGAGCTCGGTGGCGCAGTGCTGAGGTTAAGCAACTTTTGCAAAGGCCGGTCATCGGATGGGTGACCAAAAATGTATCATCTCGAGCTCCTCCATGCTTCGGAAGGCACGTAAAGCCGTTGGTCCCGGCTGCAATAGCAGTCATTAACAACCACCGCACTGGGCCCGCGTGGTCCTTTATGGTTCTCCCTATTCATCCATAGGGAAGGCTCGTGCCCCAGCAGTGGGGACATAAAATGAGCTGATGATGATGATGATGATAGCAAATAAGTAGTGGTTATTTAGTATGGTGAAATTGACTCTACCTTTTATAAGAGTTCTTGTACCTCGTGTAAGTAAGAAATACTTCAGTCTCCTCATCAGAGACCAATTCTGTTCTAGAGATTCAATTATCAAGTGAGATCGTAGCTATATACTTTTTACGGGTAATATTAGTGACTCTATCAGAAAAAAGAGGACGACAACCTTTTTTAAAATTAAAAAAATATCAAATATTTTTATGTATCTGGCCAGATGCAATTTTAAAATGTATTGATGAATATTAGGTGTTGTGAACGTTCATTGTGTTTTATGTTACCCAGCGTGTGCCACCGCTGCGAATCGACGACCTGATATACGATCTTCGCGATGGCACCAAGCTGCTCGCGCTTCTGGAGGTGTTGTCGGGCGAGAAACTGGTGAGTTGGCATAAAACCTTTCTTCTTAAACAAGCTTTGGAAATCGGATCAACCTTCTTCGAGATAAATCAAAAAAACTGGACTGGTCAAATACACACGAGTGCGTGGCGGCGGTAAAGTTAGTATGAAAATCTATATCTGATCCATAATTCTATGTTTAGCAGCCTGAATAAATTACTTTCTTGACTTCGTGTTATTTAAAAATGGAACGAACTTTTTACTCCAAAAAATTCCTACTTCTGAGGGTGTAGGTGTAATAGCTGTTGATTGATGTAGGACGTCAGCCTACGAATGAGACTAAGTACTTATTTTGAAATTCCGCACTTTATTTGAGAAAAGTACTAGCCTTGACTGCAACAAGTTATTGTAATATACAGTAAAGTATTATAAGATTCTATTCTTTATTGTTTATTAATTAATTTTAAATGTATTAAATTAAATATTGTGTGATTTGGTAGTGATATACTTTTTTTAAATGTCGTTACTTCTTTCAAAGTTATGGAGTTTCTTGCGCCCATTCTTCTCCACGGCTAAAAAAATAGACGTCCTGAATGGGTAGGTAAAAAATGTATGGACGATTCAAAAACAGATTTCGTAAGTTTATTTGAATAAAAAAATTTACTTTAATACTGAACACTGCTACAATACTGCTTTAGGAGCTAATGTTAAGCCCAACGCAGATAATAAACTTATTTTTCTAATATTTATTTAGCCTATGGAGCGCGGCCGCGTGCTCCGCCGCCCCCACTTCCTATCGAACGCGAACACCGCGCTCCGCTTCCTGGCCGGCAAGAGGATCAAGCTGGTGAACATCAACGCCGCCGACCTGGTGGACGGCCGGCCGGCGGTCGTGCTCGGCCTCATCTGGACCATCATCCTGTACTTCCAGGTACGATGACCTGCGTTCTTATTGCACAACTAGTTGAGTATACTAACCAGTTGAGTGAACTGTCCCTATCTACTTACCTTTGTGTGGTGGTGGCAACTGGAACTTCGGGTCCGGTTTCGGTTATTCCGATCCGATCCGAATCACTTAAAGAATCTAGTAGGAAACGGGGACGCGCACTAGTGCGTGATGCCACTCCTTCTAGAAAACTCTAACGGTTCCTCGTTTCACACGGCTTGAGGAACCCTTTGAAGTTTCTCACCGCCCTCAAAAAGTGTGATGCAGAAAATGCTGTTAGAGTCAAACAGCAAACTGTCTCAAAAAAAAGGTCCGGTTGCCTTTCTCTTACCACCCACGTTCGAATCTAGGCCCACGCCTGTTGTGCCTTAGTGGGAGTGCCTAGAACTCTAGACCCTCTGGAACATTAACAATTACTCAGAACCATATTTTTTTAATCATAAAAACGCAGACGATGGCGGTATTAGATACTTCTCTGCAATTAATAACATAGAGACTGAGTAATTATTCAAGTATGATACTTGGAGGTACATTATTAGACTCGGTTTGGTTGGTTTTAAGGCCGTCTGGCTAGCTACCAGCAGCTGTTGCTTTATCAACAACGTTTGTAGCATTGTTGTGTTCCGATAGCAAGAGATAAGATAGTGCCTCAGTTGTTGAGGATTCCGGATGAAGTGTGCTACCATCTCCAATCTTTTACTAATTGAACTTATACTTGAAAAGTGCTGATTGAAACACCATCGTGATCAAAAATACATAAGCATTTAGGTAAAATAGTCTGAACACATAAAAATAGACACTATTTTGTCAAAACAATATTTATGGCAATTTGTCTTAGTTTTTGCCAGGGTCGGAACAATATGCTTTTGAACTTAAAAAATAAGTTGGCATCGAGATGCTTATATTATTTTGACCGCGATGGTGTTTGGACTGTTTGACTTCCCATGTATGTAAGAAGTATTTATGAAAATTGTTATTTGTTATTGTTAAAAAGAAGTATTTATTTATAAATAATATTTTAGATAGCACCAGTGTGATGTACTTAAATAGGTAGGTAGTGAAAACATCGCACAGTAATACCACAATTTGGACATAGATAGGAATAGATCCTGAAAAGAACACTGCATACGACCAGATGTTGCATTTTGTAACTTATACATAATATGTAATAAAACATGTAACTGTTATTAAAAGAAATTCACATTAATAAAGCCCATATTGTAAACAAATTAAAACAGTGTTATCAACAACCATTGTATTTTCGCCATACTTATTTTATACATTTTATAATTAATATTTTTAACATATTTTCTTAATGCTTAATGGGCTGATAGCAGAAGCAACAAAGATACGTTGCTCCTGTAACGCGAAATATCTATAACTGTCTTTTATTTTACGTATTCACACCAAAATTATAAACAAAACGGTCTTCCATTTTTTTTCATTAACTGACTGAAAGATATTCTTTGAATATTTGAAATGGGGGTTAAGTTGATCACAGCTATAAATCTGCTGCTAAAATGGGTCCCTAGCGGCAAAATAGACACGACGAAATAGCGATCAAAGTTTGACACTTTGACTTCTATACTTAATTAGCCCTCAGTTGCTATGTGGAATATCGTTTTGTTCAAAATATTCAATTGGAACATTTAGCGGCACTAATCGACCATATTAAATGAGGGTACACCAAATTAGATTTTTCTGAGATTTAGAAAAAAATTGAATTTCAATGAAATGTCAATTTGTTTGAAATAGTCGGTTTATTCTCATTTTAATTGGCTTGAACTCGTTTTGTTTGCGCAAGCTTCTCTCTATTTATCGGACCCACAGGACCGGACAACACAGGTTGGTACCAACGCATCACAGCTTACATACAACACCAGCAGTAGTAGACGTCTTTATGCCCTTTTTCACTAACGTTTCCTTTTTTCTATTTAACTGGAGAAAACGTACTACGAGAACTTGCGCGTACGACTGTCCGGGAGACGTAGATAGAATTAGGCAACCCCTAAACCATGACAAGTGATCGTTTAATCCAGGCAACGGAGAATACTGTCACCTAACACGGCTTATGGGGCTGCAACTTATTTTGTTTAGTAACGGCGGTGTAACTCTGGTAAAACTTTCACCTGGAAGGGGTTACCAAAAACTTGGAAGTGTTGGTGAAAACGGGCATTATTGTAATTATTATTATAATATTAAGTAATTTCCATAATACAGCAAATAATCTATACTAATATTATAAAGCTGAAGAGTTTGTTTGTTTGTTTGTTTGTTTGAACGCGCTAATCTCAGGAACTACTGGTTCGAATTGAATAATTCTTTTTGTGTTGGATAGTCCATTTATCGAGGAAGGCTTTAGGCTATATAACATCACGCTGCGACCAATAGGAGCGAAGCATCAGTGAAAAATGTTGCAAAAACGGGAAAAGAGCCTAAAAAATTAAAAATGCTGCCGAAAGTCACTATTCCACGCGGACGAAGTCGCGAGCACAGCTAGTTGTAGATAATTAGCTTAATTTTGTCTACTGTTTTGTATTAAGTATTTAAGGTATTTTGTAATGTTCATAAGTTGAAAATGAAACAGTTTTAATATGATCGACTCGTGTATTTTTTTTTCATATTATTATGACGTCATTAAGATATTCATTGTGTGGGTAAGCCTAGTCGTTGTGTGGTTAATATACCACACAACTCTCCCACAACCCAATTTACTCCCTGTTCAATTTACCTGTTAATAACCAAGATTAAAACCGTATGTAAAGTGTTTCATTTACACGCGTAGAGTTCACGTAAACTTAAGAGCGTTTACGCCGCACACTAGCGCCACTAATGAAAAAAAAAACATATCTAGTAATTAGAGACAGAAAATCAAATTATGCTCAACAAACTATCTGAATGAAGTAATTTAGCATTTTTACGTCACCTAATGAACACCTGACATGTTATGGTTTAGTTAAATATGGCGTTATAGTTAAAAGTGGCCGTAACGTCTTATTTAACTAAACCATAACGTGTGAGGTGTTCAAATAGTTTGTTGAGCGTAATTTGATTTTCTTTCTCTAATTACTAGATATGTTTTTTTTTATTGGCGGCGCTAGTGTGCGGCGTAAACGCTCTTGGAAACAATAATTATAAGTACTATTTTTAGACCTATAATTTTTATATACCTACATATGTTATAGAGAGCTTTATATTTACAACTTCTTGCTATATGCTTTGCTTTGTAGATACTCTCCTTTGGCAGAACAGAGGCAATACATTAATAGAGTATTACACTATATATATTATAAAGCTGAAGAATTTGTTAGTTTGGTTGAACGCGCTAATCTCAAGAACTACTGGTTCGAATTTAAAAATTATTTTTGTGTTGATTAGTCCATTTATTGATGAAGGCTATATTACATCACGCTATGACTAATAGAACGCGGGTGAAACCGTGGGGCACAGCTAGTAGAGTATACAAAGAAGAATAATGGATATATGCCGTACTTTTTTCATTAAGTTATTTGTTTTAATTTTAACTGCCACTTTAGGCTGGTGGTTAGATCAACAGTCTCAGACTCAGTGGTCCCTGGTGAGATTCCTAGCGGAGGATACTTATTGTACTCGGTTGGGTTGGTGTTGGCGCTGATTAAAAGTCCACCAGACAGGTATCACTAACATTTTTTCATCTGTCGCCACAACAACATGCTAATAACTTGTTGTTACACAACAACATACAATATAGCTTGTCCCTTAAAAGTTTTTTTGGTTGAAGTGCGCTTCCACTTTCGACCCTTAAACTTATTAATTTAGTTAACTTTAATTAATGCAATGATTAATGAAAATAAATTTAGTTGGATTACTTATTAAATAGAGTAATTATTAACGGGATTCTTACCATGTTTATTATTTATGAGTATCCGATATTTCGGCACAGTTGCATGCGCCGTGATCAGTAATTCCGTGATGCAACTGTGCCGAAATATCGGATACTCATAAATAATAAACATGGTAAGAATCCCGTTAATAATTACTCTATTGCAAGTGTCCATGATAGTTTAAATAGTTATACTTATTAAATTATTATTTTGTGACTATAATTCATTTTTTTTAAATTATTTATGTATAGTTTGTACCAAATATAAATGTTTTTATAATTTATATTTATATCTGTTTCAACGCCTGCCATATTATTTTAGCAATATCACAAAAGTACAGTATACTAATTTTGCTAGCAAGTTTTAGTAGGCACATTCTATTTACTTTACCACTGCTTTTGGTTGATTACACAGAGTTCACGTTTGTTTGCACACCTTGATCATAATTTCTTAAAAATTTTGTTAAGTTCAAATTATTCGGTAAAGATGTAAAGGGTCCGTCTGGTGGTAAGCTTAACATAATTGATAAAGTGGATTGTTGCGGACTTTAACGCCTTAGTTATTATGCCTCTATGTCGTATAATATTACATTATCAGATACCTCCCGGAGAATCTAGGAAGGTACAGGGAACCATGAGCTTGTGTCAGCTCCCAAAAAATCCTCAAGAGATTGTTTTATCACTATTAGCTAGAGATACTAAAAGATTTTCGCCACCCATGGATCCAGTAACGCTATAAAGACCGAAGGTGACCAACAGCTTAAATGAATTAAATTTACTCCTTTAAATGAAAAATAATTTTATAGGCTTAGTCGCTGTAAATTCTACTAAATGTAAATAAGCACAATAATTCTCACTTATTAGCGTTGTAAATTTTTATGTAAATCATTGTTTTGGCATTTCGAGTTTAGTATATCGTTTCAAGATGAAACTTGCATTTGAGGCGGGACAAACAAGATAAACGTGTTTGCTTATCGTTTTGCTAGTATTTTAATTTTATGGTAAGAAGATTACATAATTTCACAAGAACTTATCTTATTAGCATAAAGACAAGTTTTATTATAGAATTAAAAACCACTTTTTGAGTACTAGAAAGAGTAAACAAATGGGAAATTTCTAAGAAACTTGTGATAGTTTTACAGGAGAATTAATGTTAGATAGTTAAATGTTATCACAATATGCACTTTACATAGAAAACTGACATCAAGTTAATTCACGATATCGTTTTGTAAGCTGTAGTAGAATCCAAGACTTGCTATGAACAAAACTTACAACTAAGAATCAAAAGTTCTAATAATCACAAATGCACTTTACATAAAATATTGACAACACGTAAATCACGGTACTGTACACTTAACAACCCCCAAGTCTTGCTATAAACAAAACTGTTAGCCAACAATCAAAGTAACTACCGAAACATTAATTCTCCCCTCAACATAAATCTTAACACACCCTTTGTCACCAGATTGAGGAGAACAGCAGAGCGTTGGAGTACCTGGTGGGTTCCCGCTGCGCGTCCGTCTTGTCCCAGGAGTCGGGTACGGCCACCCCGACTCAGCGGGCGGAGGACCGGTGGAAGCAGGGTGCCAGGAAGACGCTGCTGCAGTGGGTGGCGAACGCCTTGCCCAAGTAAGACCAGCATATTTCTATATCTTCAACGTCAACTTGCGTTTTAACAACGTGATCTTAACTACTTTAAACCAAGGAGTCGCGTCGTCAACTGCCTGCGTTTACTTATTAAACCTGACACGTGCAAACAGTCATAAAACTTGCACAAGGACAGGTCATACACGGGCAGCTTTCAGACAGTCTTCAATTTACAAACATACAAGGAACCGCTGGAGCAGTTGCGTAGTTCACTATGCAGTCGCAGCTTGAAGCAGTCGCAGTCATGACTGCTTCAAGCTGCCTGTGTATGGCCGCCCTAAAGGACCGCAGCCTATTGACGCTTGCAATGGGTAATGCCTTGCAATGGGTATGACTCGTTTGCTGCCGACCCTGACACCATAGTTTTTTTGCCTCTTCCATTTTCTTTAAATTTAAATACAGGAATTGGAGGACACTCCTCCTTCGCGGTAGAAATAGGTTGAGGGTGGTAGCTTTGTAGACGGGTTCTGAGCCGTGCTCACCCAATCAGCGCAATCAGGATGCATTTAAAATAAATTTTCTTGTGTGATAAATTTGTCAAGGGGTGATGATTAGTAAAATGTTTCAATGCTTCGCAGGGACTCGAACATCGCAGTCTCAGACTTTGGTCCATCATGGCGTGACGGCATCGCGTTCTTAGCCATCATCGACGCCATCAAAGCGAACCTGATCAACCTGGCTGAGATGAAGAGGAAGACGAACAGGCAGCGGTTGGAGCACGCCTTCGACCTCGCGGAGAGCGAGCTCGGCATCGCCAGGCTCCTGGACGCTGAGGACGTGGACGTGGAGAAGCCAGACGAGAGATCTATTATGACATATGTAGCCCAGTTCCTGCACAAATATCCGGAACCCAAGGTGATTCTTATATCAAATTGTCAACCATCTCAATTTTTCTTTCTCAAAAAGTTTGAGTAAATAAACAATAAATCTTTATTAGTGATGAACTTATTAGTTTCTGACTGTTTTTTTTTATCGGAAGGTACATTAGGTTTGGCTGTTGTCATAAAACGGTTGTCGTGGCACCCAACTGCTCGTTTATGGGCAATGGAAATCAGTCTGGGGAGTAGGGATGACCGTCATATTATTGATATTATATATAGATAATTTGCAGTATGTTTTTATTATATCTTTGTTGTAATGCAATTCTATTTTCTGTTGTAGACGACAGGACCAGACGCCGTAGCGGCAGTACAAGAGGAGTACGAATCTCTTAGAATGTGGTTGACCGAACGGGTCACCACAGTTCAAAGGCTATACGACTCGCGAACGCTATCGCGTAACTACGAAGATTACGTGCGCGCCGAAAACGACAGACTCGCTCGTGAGCCAACCTATCAAAAACTTGAGAAACTTATGTACACACAAAGTTTAGTTGCCATAGCTCCCAAATCGTGGCGAGAACTTGTTTCTCTCTGGATAGAGCTAGAGAGATTACACAGAAGATGGCTTTGGCTATTAGACATGGATTTGCCTGGCGACTTCAAAACCATAGGAGAATGGTTAGCAAGAGCAGAATATCTCTTATACTTCGATGAAACTCCAACAAGCTTAGACGAAAGAACTGCCGCCATAATCAGTGAAAAATTGGAGGAGCATAGTTCGTTCTTTGCCAATACCCATGAGGTTATGGAACGATTCGAAAGAGCTTTAAGATCTCCTGAAGCTTCAATAATACCTGGCGAAAGGCTTCAAGATATGAAAGATAGGCTCGATACTGTAAGTCTAAGAGCGCCACAAAGAAAAGCCAGGTTAAAGTATTTAGAACACAAGTGTTGTATTGTAGCTTTCACAGAGCTAACAAAAGCCAAACTTGCTGCATGGACCAGCAAGTATGGCCGAATTGATCATGTCCGTGCCTTATTAGATGACTATGACAATTTTGTTACTAAGAATAAGATTTTCCAAGAATTTGATAGAGCGTACGTAGATATAAAGCAAGTAGCTGAAGAGTATAAAAGAGTATGTGAAGTAGATAGAACAGAAGCGAGAGAGATTGATACTTTTTTGAAAGAAGTGGCTGAAGCGTGGAGAAGAGTCGCTTCAGATGTGCGGTGTGCTCGAAGTGTGCTTGAAGAAGTTATTGCTCATTGGGAGAGGTGGAACTCTTTGTCCGACGATTTCACATCATGGTTGGACAGAGCTCAGCATATGCTGAGGGTATCGGAAGACGAAAGGCTGGAGTTCTTCCAAGACTTAACCGTTTGGAAGGAGAGACATCAACTATTAGGTGACGCAGCTGGATTCTTAGCAGCTACCTGCTCAGAAGACATCAGTTCTGAAGTTAAAAGAAAATACGTAGAAATTACTGAACGTTGGGAACGCGTTTGGGAAGAAGCAGAACGGTATGTTAGACACACACAATATCAACATTTTAATGTATCTTTATAAATAACTTTTTTTTATGCAGAATGTTTTTTTGCAGTTATGTTCGCGGTGGTGATGCTCTACGTCACAGACGTGAGTTGGCTTCGGGAGTGCAAGCTCTGGACAACTGGCTCGCTGCTGCAGATAATCTGTTGGCTCGGCAGCCGCACGCCAATACTGCAGATATCCAGACTTACATCGATCAGCTTTTACATCTCAACTCAGAAATCGAACACAATGAGGAGTTGTTTAAGACTATCAGCAGGTTAGCAATAATAACAACACAACAAAATATTAATTAGTTTTGTCAAACCGTTAGGCATTTTTTTTTGACAGAGATTGCTGATTACCTCAAACAGCATTTTCAGCGTAACCAGGCCTCCTTGGGGGGGCGGCGAGGTACGTAAAAGGTACCTTAAGCCGTGTGAAACGAATCACCTTCGGAGGTTTTCTAGAGGAAACGGCATCGGCATCACACACTTAAAAGTGCGTGCCCTACTAGATTCTCCGAAGGGTTCGGATCGGATCGGGGACCACTAGACATGTGTCTTTTTAAAGTGAATATCTAAACTTATCGATTACTTTAGTATCAAATGAAATGATGATCACTTGTCTTTATTTTAATAATGTAGGCCTTTTCCCAGAACTGGGACAGTACAGGTTTTTACTCACACATTATTTATTATTATCACTTATTACTTATTTTCATTTTTAATACTTTTTTAGGACCTTTCAAAACGCCATCGCCGAGTTGCCCAGAGACGAAGTAGAGGGCAACATGGCAAAGCTAAAGCAACAGAAGGAGGCGCTCGTGCGCGTGCGTGCAACCGTACCCGTGAAGCTGCACCAGTACCGGCAGCTGCTCGTGCAGCACGAGTCGCTGGAGAGCGGCCAGAAAGAGATCAGCAGCTGGCTGGACAGGGCTGACGAAGCCCTCAGGACAGCAGGAGAGACGAGACGGTTAGCTTTTGATTCCTGCGTCCTGTGAAGCAAAGATGTCTCGTAGTTTCAAATTTGTTAAAATATTCAAAAATATATATGATGTACTCCCTTACATTTTACTACCATGATAACAATAAGTAGGGATAACTTTTTATGTATTAACTATAGTCATATGTTATTGGAAAATGTTGCTAAATATTGCTACATAGAAAAAGTAAGTGCGGTGTGGTTGCATCTTTAGTATAGTTGCCCAATTTTTTTTTAAATTTAGTAACAGCATCTAGAACGAAAAATATATAGGTATTTTATTTTATCCCTAAAAGACATTTCAAGGCAATACAATCGTTTGAAATGTGGTAGCAAAAATCTTCTTTTCCAGTGAAATCATCGAAGAACGCTACGAAACCCACCGGTCGTTCTTCTCTCGAACCACGTACTACCGCTCGATGCTGGAGAGCAAGAACAAAGTTTTCCAGAACATTGTGAAGGCAGCCGACTCCGACCGCAGCGCGGACGTCACTGACCAAGTCAGGCTTATGAGGGACCTGAACGAGAGGTAACGCTTAGGACTAACCGCATGTATCACTTACTATATACTCGTATGTGCCGTGGTAACTTGGCACACGTAAACAAAGACTTAGTTTACCAATTATTACGACTTAAAAAACTCAAAATAGTTTAATCATGACTTACTTTCATCATCATATTATGCCTATAACGTTTATATGTATTGACCGCGACATATGAACATGAATAAAATAAGCACATGGGGTGATCGGGTAGTTACCCACCACGCTGGCCTATTTCGGGTTAGTTGGAGTTGGAGTTAGTTAGAATGCGTTAGCCTCTGTACCAATACATTCATGCTTCAGTTGTAAGAACTCTTAACAGGTTAACCGGGCCCAGACACAATAGAAATTCAATTGTTTGTCGGTCAAATGGCGTTTAAGGTGTTAATACAATTTTTATCTAACTCTCTTCACATTACTCGTAGATTTGCCCACGTGTCCTCGGAAGCCACTCGCCGGGAGTCTGAGCTGCAACGGTTGGCAAGAGCATGGGAGGAGTTCGAGGTGAAGAAGCGCGCGGTGGAAGAGTGGGCGTCCCGCGCCGAAGCCCTGCTGGCTGACAACCGCGTGGACTCCAAGCAAGCCGTAGACTTTCACAAGAGGTTCTTCCAGGGCGCTGATGAAAGGGCCGTTGCGGAGTTAGTGAGATCTGGACGAGAACTGATTGAGGTAAGCGATTTGTATTTGAAGTTAGAGAATTCGGTCTCCACTTTTTACGAAATGTGTGCTGACTTGGTAACAATTCAACACAATACAAGAAGGATGATGATCAGATATTTATTTTAAAATCATTCCAAATAATATGGTATACAGTACCGTCATTATTAGTGACATATTGTATTTTTTGTTTTAATTACTAATACAGTCAATACAGTCAGCACAAAAATGACCGAAACATGAACTGTGGTAAAAATTTCCAAACATTTAAACTAGAGTTGCTTTTGACAAACAATGCCAAACTTCCTAACAAGAACCTTTTCTCAATTCTTTTATCCTAAATATATATTTTTCCTAAATGTTAGGACTTTCCTACGCCCACTGTTTCCAATCATGTGGTCGTCACATTCTTTTATTCATCTCGATCAGCCATCAGATCTTTGCCATATGATCTTACTCACTGTCTTTAATTTTTCCTTAGTCTTCTCCCACACGAATTTGATGCATCACATAAAACTCCATTCCACCATCAGCTGGTGAACGAAGAGGACCGGCCGCAAGTGGTGCAGACCGTGGAGGAGCTGCAGCGGCGGTGGCGCGAGCTGCTTGCGCGCGCGCCGCCGCACCTCATGCGGCTGGAGTTCCGTCTGGACGAGGCCGTCTTTCACCACTCTATCAAGGACATCGAGAAGGAGATCGTTTACGAGGAACAGGTAACTCGCATTGTTTTGTTTTAAGGGATATATATATTAATAAGTGAAGAAGAGAAAACTTCCTGCCCTGCACGCACGGCGGAGGAGTGAGGGACTTGGTATAGTTAAAGTTTATATGGATGAAGAGTCCAGTAGGTCAATTCTATTAAAAAACTGCAACTGCACGTTTACGCCTGTCATTTGTCGCGTGTAGGAGCAGTACCGTGGAAATAGACGTATTCTATTAAAATTCTCTGAACTACGACCACACTGTAACTGCGCGACTACTACACACAGCTGCACGAATCCTGCAATAACCCTGCAATTTATAAAGGACTAATGTTATCTTATAATAATAAAAATGAGTAAAAAATATTTTAAGCTAAACGGTTTTATTGAAAATGGTACTAAAAGCTAAAAAATAATACAAGGTACAGGTCCTAGGTACAGGTACAGGTAAAAAATAAAATCGTTAGGCGCACGTAACCTACATAAATATGTAAATAGCATTTTTTTATAGCTTTTAGTACAATTTTCAATAAAACCGTTTAACTTAAAAAAAAAATTACTTTAACTTTCAAAATGCTTTTATTACGTTGTGCAAAAGTTGCTCACTCAGAATCGGTAAGTAAACTGAGATTGAGAAAGATTCTGAGTCGCTCCAGAAAATTTACGCACTGATAAAAAAATATCCCGTATAAATGATTCCTGTTACCCCTCCAGAAAGCTACTACGCATGTGTTAGGAATGGGTGACTTTAACTTACTAATTTGAAGAATTAAACAACGCAATTCGCGGATCTCACTCGGATTCACTCTCTCACGTGGATTCACAAACGCGGAAAATTATTAAGCCAATAAAAGAACTAAGATAATTTAAGATACTTACATACCTACATGGTATAAAGTTGATGATATTTTCAGTTATTTAGTTTTTTATTATTTTAATCATTAATGGGTGACGTGTACTTTAGTGAAGAACTACACAAAAAATAATAGTATACGAGTATACTTTTGGTATCTACTCTTCCACTTCTACAAAATAATCATACCCATAATCCTATGTTTTTTCTCTTTTAATAGGCCTACAACCAAAGTGACGATGCCGACGGCATCCTCATTAGAAACGAAGAATACTTCCGCAATCAAGGCAAGGTGATGCAAGTGGAACACTGTCTGCAGAACCTAAAGACGATCGCTACTAGCTACACGAGTCAAACTAACGACACGTCCCTAGAAGAAGCTGTTAGGAAGTGCGAACATCAATGGGAAAGTACCGTCCATAGAGTAGAACATTTCAGGCAACAGTTACAACGGATACCGGCCAAGTGGGATGCTTACAGAGAGAAGTTCAGGGATATGGAAAGATGGATGGATCACGTTGCCCAAACGATGGACAGCATTGTCAGGGAAGTTGATTCTGCCGAAGCGTTTGAAAGGGAGAAGACCATTTTCCAGGTAAGTGAATTTATACAACTTGGTTTCTAGTAAATGGTATTACATTTTATAAATCCTAAGCTATTCATTGTACTTTTTAAAAATATAAATATTTCATTTGCTCTCATTGGAAACAGCTTAAAGAACTGATGGTAACTATTTATATTTTCATATAGTTATATTATGTTCGTTAGTGTGTTTATTTTAACTGTTACATTCCTATAAATAATTGATAACACCTTTCTAGAACATCTGCCGCGAAGCTGACAGGAAACGAGAAGACATGAAGTGGCTCGTCCAAACGCTTGATATGTTGACAAACCACTGTTCAGAGTTAGAGGCGCAAGATGAGCAAATGAAACTCGAAAATCTCATTGCAAGATACAAAAACTTGATCCCTACCATAGAGATTACAATGATAAAAACAGAAACATATACTCGCTGCTACACATACCGCAGAGAAGTACATGAAGTTATTTGTATTTTGGAAAGTGCTAGAGAGCAAGCTATGATTGAACCAGAACCGCAGTCTTTACAGCACGTTGAACAATTAGTTCAAGAACAGCAAGTTGCGGTGCAAAAGCTTGACCGCCAACGTCCTTCCGTGATGTCAATGCTACAACGAGGCAAAGAACTTATAAAGGATGCTAATGCTCCTGCTTTTGTAAGAGAGGACGTCAGAAATCTTGAAAGTGGTTGGAATACTGCTTACGACTCTTCAAACGACAGACTGCATAAACTACGTGACACGCAAAAAGTGTGGTCCAACTATGAGTACCAAAAAGAAGAGTTGTTATCGGATCTTGACAAAATTGAAAGTTATGTTGCTCATCCGGGCTTAGAACTCGGTGTTTCTAACATTGGCCGCGAGCTTCAAGAAACAAAAACACTAAATTCTGATATTGAAAAAGCAAAGTTAGAACGATTACCTCAATTACAACAAGCTTACGCCGAATTACGTTCTCTTACTGCTAACAAGCCTAAACCAGTTATAGAAAAGGATTTGGAAACCATTGGACGCAAATTAGACAGAGTTCAGGACGAAGTTCATACCAAAGTGGAACATTTGGAACAGTTCAATGAAGAATGGGTTAAAATTGAACATAAATTAGAACACATTCGAGAATGGATAAGAAAAGAAAGTCCAGCGCTTTTATCTCAAATAAGGTCTGAAAATATAACTCCTGAAGACCGTGTAGAAAAATCACAAGCCTTACAAAAAATAATCAGTGAAAAATTAGATATTATTCATAATGTCGCAGATCAAGGAAGTAAGTTAGCTGTAGAACATCGCGTACAAGATGCTAACAGACTTAAAGGCGAAGTTATTTTGCTGGAAAAGATGATGGCTGATATTCAACGGTCAAGTGAGCATCAGACTAAACTTGTTGAACTAGATCTAGCCAGTTGGCAAAAATATCAAAAAGGAGTGTCTGAAATCAAGCCTTGGATTGAAGAAGCAGAAATTAAATTAGGAAATGCCCCAAAACCCACAACGTTGCCTGAAGCTCAACAACTGCAGCAACAATCAAGAGCACTAGTCACCGATTGTGATAAGCAATTGATGAATCTCCAAATATTATCTAGTGTGAGTCATCAGCTTTCAGGAAAGACGAGTGCTCCTGATGAAGTTGACGCTATACATTCGAGATGGGCGGTGGTCCACGATCTTGCAGATCAATGGAATAACAAGTTAGATAAACTTGTCTTAAACTGGGAAAATTTCGAACGGGAAGCTGAGAAACTAGATAGTTGGATTGAAAATGGAGAAAAGTTGTTAAGTAGTCGCAACGTGTCTATTGAAACACCACAAGTTGAAAAATTAGATAGAGAGCTAAATAAGTTAAAGTCCTTTGGTAATGAAATATCTCAGCAGCAAGCTAAAATTATAAGTTTATCACAGACTTGTGACAACATATGCCACAATATTCAACCAGAAGGAGCTGCTGTATTGAAAAATAAAGTATCTGATATTAAACAACGCACAAATACACTAGCAGAAACTGTTCGGTCACGAGTGAACGAATTGTCGGACAAGATTATTATTCGCCAAGAGTTTACGACTAAATTACATACATTCGATAATTGGATAACCGATTTTAGAAGAAAGACCGAAAGTTATGATCAGATTAGTGCAGACAAAGTGGAGCCTACGTTACAGTCAATGCATGTTTTATCACAAGAACATGCTGCAAAAGAGCCAGAATTCACTGACATTTATAACGAAATAAAAAATATGACACTATCATCTCATCCTGATGAATCTCGCTCACTTAGTGAAACATATTCAAATATTGCACAACACTATCAGATAATTGAAAATAATATTCAACAAAATAAGGCAGTTTTACAAAAATGGTCTGAACTACTTAACTGGTATGAAGATACTAAACAACAGCTCGGGCATATTCAATATCAAATTGACGGACCAAAACTGACACCCGAAAGCTACGAAATATTACGTCAAGAACTTATTAATATTGTGACGAAAGTACCAGAATGGAAGAGTCACGTAGCACTACTAGACGGCCCTTCTAGAGTCAAAGTAACAGATCAGAACTCTGGTAGAATTATGGCACCTACAAGCTTAGTAAAAGAAATAGAAGTAAAGGCTGATGCATTACTGAATCAAGTTACGTCCAAGAGAGATTTAGTGCAGAAAGTTGGTGCTAGGTGGGACAAATTTAATATACAACATAACGCCTTAGCTCAAGTTTTGCACGATATTCAGATTGTGCTGAATGATATGTCTCAACAACCAGTTCCATTAACTGAAGCTACTATTCAAGATATGACGGAGCAACTTGACAAGCTAGATACAGAACTCAAAGCAAAACAGCCTATTAGGAAAGAATTAAGAGAAGAAGGGTTGCATTTAATGAGAGAAGATCAACCTAATATGGGAACGATACAAAATGCCCTTTCTGCGGCGGACCATAACTGGGATCAAATTGTCAATAACGTTCGCGACACTAAAAACAAATACATACTACTATCTTCAACTTTACAAGAATTGAAAAACTTTACACTAGCATTTGAAAGAGAAATGAACAGAGCAGAGCAATTATATAATGATGCAAAAGATGCTCCTACCAATTATGTACAAACAGCTCAGTCTTTAGATAAGGCAAAAAAATCTTATGAAATATTAAAGAGATCTAAAGGTCTATTGGATCAAATGGATGTAATTAAACAGTCAGTTTTAAAACAAGCATCTACCTTAGGTGGATTTGATACAAGTCCACTAGAAAACGCATTTTTAAATTCACAAACTCACTGGGAAAAAGTCAACGATGCTACAATAAAACGCATACAAGATTTGGAATCCCAACTCATTGTCTGGAGACAAATTGACGATACTAAAAATCAAGTAGTTGCATGGTTAAGTGAAACGGGACAGAACTTATCAAATGCTTGTGATAACTTAGAAATAAGATTTGGTCAAAACCATCTCACAAAGTACAAAGAGGAGTTGCCTATATACTTATCATTAAAAAATAGCATTAAATCAAAATGTGAACAAATAATAAATTTGAATAAAAATATCCCAGTAGAACAAGTGTCTTCCATTGTAAACTACTTAGATTCTGAGTTTGAAGCACTTCAAAGCCTAGCTGATAACTTGGAAGGTGCTGTATCATCACTAGGATCAAAAGAAAACAAGTTAAAGGATAATATCAAGCGTCTTTCCGACAGTGTCAGCAAAATCCGTGATGATATTATTAAATGTGATGATATGACTGGTGATAATGCAAAAATACTAGATAGACTAAAAAAATGTCAATCTTGTAAAACTGAACTGCAAAATCTTAGTGATGAAATCGATAATATATCTCAAAGTGTCTCTGAAATGAACGAAAACTATCCAGGATTTTATGAGTCCTTAGTCCCAAAAGAACTAAGTTCTTTGCAGAAACGATTTGAAAGTGTTCTTCTGCATGCCAACAAAACAGAGACGACACTATTAACCTTTTTACAAAAATTATTTACTGACAAATTGGCTATGTTTAATAGAAATTTGAAAATACTCGATGACAAGACCAGGTGGTGTATGCCTGATGCAAGCAATGACAAATATAACTTAGAGGTTAAAGCTGCAGCTTTATTAGATGTTGAAAGCGGAATTGAAGAATGCAACAGTAGAAAGATAGAATTACAGCAGGCATGTGACATATTAAAAGTGGTCGCAGAACCAGTTTGTGCGCAAGAAGCAGCTGTACAAACCGAAAAAGCCCAGAAAAATCTTGATGTTTTAGCAGCTAACTACAACGAGATAAAAAACAGACTGAGGGAAAATATAGATTCATGGCAAGAATATGAAACATTGTTGGAAAATGTCTCTGATTGGCTTAAAGATAAAGAAAACACTGTGAGGTCGGAAGCCGCCAATCTTCTCAACATAAATGACATCGATTCAAAAATTTTAGAAATACAACTTTTAAATGATGAAGTGAAAAATTATAATAGTGAAGTTAACAAACTTACGGTGATTGGGGAAAATATTGTGTCTCGAAACCCTGATTCTCGCGTACTACAGTATATAAATCACTTAGTCACACGATATCAAACTGTCAATAAATTCATTGATAATCATCTCGTTCGTCTTGAAGAACTAAAAAAGAATAAATCTGTATATGACAAATCTATTAGTGATTTTAAAAACTGGTTGCAAGATGCAAACGGAAAGATTAAAGATTTAAGATTAATGAGCAAACATGCGAAACCTTCTGCAGCCGATCTAGAACAAGTCAAACGCCTTAACGAAAATAAAGAAAATGGTCAGAGACTTTTAAACAGTGCTATTGAATCTGGTGAAGCTCTATTTAGTGGAATAACTCCTGAATGCCGAGAACAAGTTAGAAATGAATTAAGAGCTCTCAGAGATAACTTTGAAAACTCAGTTGATTCTCTTAATAACATAATCAAGGACATTGAAACAACAATCAACAAAAGGTCATCTTTTGATGACACATTCAATCAAGTACAAAAATGGATTGCTGATAAAGAAAAGGAGTTGTGTGAATTTAAACTTTGTTCCACTCTTCCAGAAAAGAAAGCTCAGCTTCATGCCAACAGAATCATGTACCAAGAAGTCGTGTTGCATCAATCTATGCTTACACAGCTGACTGAGAAGATAAAACTTATGCCTGATGACGAAGCTGAAAAAAGTCTTTCAAAGACTATTGACAGGTATAAAGCAATGTCAAAAGAACTTGAAAATCGAAATGCTACTTGTGAGTCACATGTTTCTGATCATGAACAGTATGTGCAGTCATTTGAAGAGTGCCGTGATCGGCTTAACCACATTATAGCTGAAAACAGCATGCTAAACTATGGAGTTGTAACACAAAAAGAAGATGTTGACTCTAAGATTGTTGCTATCAGGAAAGTAACTTCAAAAGCTGATGAAATTGAAAATATTCTTAGTGGCTTAAAGACACAACTAAACAACATCTTAGAAACTACTAGTTCAAATGGTCACCCAGTTCTCATCAGTGAGTATGAGCAACTACAAGCTACATGGGACCAATTTTCGACACAGTGTAAAGAGCAAGATAAAAAGCTAAAGGATACTTTGAAACAGTGGAACGAAAGCCAAAAAACTTTAGATGAGTTGGAAGAGTGGTTAAAAACAAAAGAAAATCAAGTAAGAGATCAAAGCTTAAAGAGCAACCTTGAAGCTAAACAAGCTCATTTACATAAGGTTAAAGAAATACAAAGCGAGTTAACATCGCGAAGTGCTGACTTTGCCGCATTGACAAGCAATAAACAAACTGTAGCAAATGAATCTGATCTTACCAACAGAACTTCCAAACTAGCAACAAGGTATCATACCTTAAATAATCTTGTAAACGAAATCATATCCAAATATGAAGTATTTGTATCTGAACATCAAGCCTTTGAAACAGAATATGAACAAATGGAAAAATGGCTCAACGGAATGCTTGGGGAACTGCAAGATCTAAACGAAATTGTAGGCGATTATGCAGTCCTACAGGACAAACAAAACAAAGCGAAAGAACTGTATGAAGCACGCAACAAGAAGACACCAACTTTTGAAGAATTCCTGAGCTTGGGGGAAAAGCTTTACACTCATACTAGCCCTGACGGTAGAGAAGTTATCCGTCAAAAAATACGAAAAATTAGAACATTGTGGGATAGTTTTGGTGACAGTTTCCAGGAAACTGTAAACAAATTAGATCAATGCTTACTTCAGTTCTCTGACTTTTCACTTGCTCAAGAACAATTAACTAAATGGCTAAAAGATGTGGAAAGAGCTATGCAACGTCACACAGAGTTAAAGGCATCATTGGAAGAGAAGAAGGCTCAGCTGCAAAATCATAAAATAATGCATCAAGAAATTATGACACACCAGCAATTGGTAGAATCTGTTTGTGATAAAGCACAACAACTGGTTGACCAAACCCATGATGCTTCTTTGAACGTCTATTTGCAGTCTATTAAACAGCTATTCCAAAATATTGTTACTAAATCTCAAAATTTACAAGACAACTTAGAAGATTGTGTCAAAAGACACGAAGACTTAGTACGCCTCATCCAGCAGTATAAAGATTGGCTTGGCTCTCAGTCGGAAAAGTTACTTGACATCGAAAACGCAACAGGGGAGAAGCCTGAAATTATACGCAAACTTCATTCTGCAGTAGTTTTAAAGGACATTGAGAAAGTAGGCGCTAGCAAATTAGATGAAATCAGAATTGTGTTTTCATCTGTCAGCAAAAGTACATCTGAAGTAGGAAATATTGCGATCAAAACGGAAATTGATAATTTGCTTGATCAACTACGTAATGCAGTACAGAGTATAGGCACAGCTGAACAAAAACTAAAACATAATTTGGATATATGGAATAGGTTTGACTCTTCTATAGAATCTATTACAGAATGGATTAAAGATATGGAATCAAAGTGTCGTGACCAGAGTCTTTGTTCTACATTAGAAGAAAAAGAAGCACAGTTAAAAAGATACGTTGACCTGCGTAACGAGATCAATGGAAAAGAGAAAGAAATGGATGCTTTTGTCGATGAATCACATAATCTTATTCAACTTAGTGGCGTAGAACGTCTAAAACCACTTGTCACTCAAATAAGCAGCCGTTACCAACAGTTGCATTTGATTTCTAAGGAAATTGTTAACCATTGGTCGGAGCTAGTTGCAGATCACCGAAAATACATTCAACTGCGAAATGAATTCGATTCTTGGTTAAGACCTCTAGAAGAACAACTATCACAAATGGTCACAAAAGAAGATAAACTAAATATTGAGAGTAAAGGCAGCAAACTGCAAATATTTTTGATGGAAAAAGATAACGGTGAGCATAAAGTTGGAATTCTTACAAGTGCTGGAGATAAAGTGTTACCTGAAACTGCAGCAAATGGTAGAGAAAATATCCGAGTAGAAATCAGAACTCTAAGGGAAAGATGGGATAAACTGAGTGATAATATTCTTCAACAACAAAAGGAATATGAATCTCAGACGTTACAATGGTCAAGTTATCAAGACGTTCTACAACAAACTTTATCTTGGTTAGATGAGAAAGAAAAAACCGTTGAAAATGAAGAAAAATCAGTACTAAATTCAGCACAAGATATCAAATCAAAATTATTAAAAAACAAAACTCTACTACAAGAAATTTACTCACATAAGAGAGTAATTGAAACAGTTACCGAAAAAGCCAAATCAGTAGTTGCGACATTACACTCTGGTAAAAGTGAAAGTGATGAAATGTCAAAAATTATTCAGTCCATATGGGATAGATATAATGCACTGACAAACAGGCTATCTCAAATCATAAATAATCACGAAAAGACATTTGAAATTTATCAACAGTTCGCTGATCAACAAAAATCATTGCAAGATTATCAAAAACACTTATGGGATCGTCTACATCTTTTATCAGACTTTACTGGCAACAAAGCTGCCTTAAAAAGCAAATTAGTTAAACTCCAAGAGCTTTTAGACGCCATTCCTACTGGCAACAATAAGCTAAAGATGTTAGCAGACTTGATTGACAGCAATGCTTCAAAATTATCTCCCAGAGGTAGGGAAGGTATGTCTAGAGAACTCGCATTATTAAAAGCTGATTTAGAAAAGTTTACTGCTACAGTACATGATGTTAAACGAGGGATCGAGGATAAGATACAACAATGGACAGAATTCGAAAGTGCTAATGATCGTTTGCAGCACTGGCTAAGTGACACAGAAATGAGCTTGAAAACTTATACCCCCAAGGCAACATTAGAAGAAAAAGTAGATCAACTTAACAAATACCAGGTATGTCTGTAAAATCTTTTAATACATTATTTATTTAACAATAGTATGCAGTAGTAGCAGTAAACAGCCTATAACTGTCCCACTGCTGGGCAAAGGCCTCCATCATTGAAATCAAATCATTGCGACAATTGATGGGTAATAGCGTAATGGCGTAATGGCTTAACAATAGTATAAGTTAGGATATTTACTAAAAACTAAGAGTATACATAGATTTATTACAACTTTGTAATTTCAAACAGGATGTATGTAGAGCGATTGATAATCACGAAAATGATTTGACAGCAGTCAAAATGCTTGGCGAAGTTTTGGATCAAGTAAGATTGCAGAAAGAAAATATTAAAGTTAGCACTGTAGTAGGACTAGTCTAACTTTCAGTAGATTATATATTAATTTACACCAAAGCTTATTTTAAACATCTAACAATAAATTTATTTATACAAACTAAATTAATCAGTGCAAAATATTTTTGCCTTTATTAAATTACTAATTTTTAGATACGTTGGTTATGGGGTCCCTACTTCTTATTTCTGACTATAGTGTTATTGGAACACGTTTAATTATTTAGTGGTATGACAATACTAATAAGTAGTTGTCGTAGTTTAGTTTAAACAATCTTAATAGTTCTCATTTAATACTTTTTTCAACAAATTTCTTTAAATTTTCAGGCAATCTTGTCAAATTTAAAGAAAACTGAAAATGACGTTGATAAGCTGACCGACGAGTTTAGTGACCTTATTGAAAATTGTAACGATACAAGAATTACTATGAATTTACAACAGATGACTTCTCGTTTCCAATCGGTACAATCTACAGCCAAGGAACTTGTCAAGAAATGTGAACAGGCTGTTAATGATCATAACGCGTATCAGGAAAAATATAATCAATGCACGGAATGGATAAATACTGCTCAGCATAAATTTGACGAATGTAACAAAAATTTGTCGAACACGCCTGAAGGTATTAGCGCTAAACGTGAAAGTTTAAACGAATTGCTAAGTCAGCGAAGAAATGCCACTCTTTTAGTTAACAACACATGTGAGCTGGGTGAAAAATTATATCCCTCCACCTCACCTGAAGGGAAAGAGTTAATAGAACAGCAACTTCATGAGATCCAACAAGCGATTGATAATTTGTATGACAACATCACGAAAGCAGAAAATAATTTAGATTCTGAATTAAATAAGTGGTCGTCATTTGAAGATAATCTAAAAAGCGTTAAGTGTTGGTTGGTGACTGCTGAGAAAAATCTTCCTAAAGAAATTGAACTGAAAGCTACTTTAGACGAAAAACGTAATCAATTGAATGTGTATAGATCTTACTTGCAAGATGCAATTGCACACCAACAAGATATTAAAGCTTTGGAAACACGCGCCCAAGCTCTGCCCGATATAACAAAAGATATTACAAAAGAAATTGACCAACTTAAGCAAAGACATGAAACCATACTTTCTAGAGCAAAAGTCTTTGTCGAACAATATGAAGCAATTGTTAATAATCATCAACACTACACTAAAGCAGTTATGGACTTGCAAGAGTGGGTTGAAGCCACTCATAATACAGCAGATTTATGGGGTGACGTCAATTTAGAACGTGTCGCACTGAGTAGCAACTGTGAGAAACTGAAATCACTGCAACTTAGTTTACCAGAAGAAAAAAATCGTATCGACAAAATACGGTCTCTTGGTGAAAAGGTTCTTCCAGGAACGATAAGCAACGGGCAAGCTAATATAAGAAATCAAATTGATACATCCCATCAAGAATGGGAAGGTCTCGTATCGTTCATTAATAAAACTATAGAAAACTTAGAAAACAAAATTCAGCAATGGAATGAATACGAAAACATGAAAGATCAGTGTTTAGCGTGGATTAGAAATACTGACAATCAGATTCATGCTGTTGATTTAAAAGCTACCTTGCCTGAAAAACAAGATCAATTCAAAAAATTCCAAGAACTACAAGGTGAAGTCCGTGCTAAAGAACTTGAAATCGATAATATTACTGAAAAAGCACAACATTTATATACAGGAGTGTTAGGACCTCGTGGTTCACAAATATCAGATTTATCTGTTAAGTATCAAACTTTGTCCCAAAAAGTAAAAGATTTGACCAACAGATGGCAACAGTACGTAAAAACTCATCAAGAATTTGCAAGCAATGTTACAGAATGTTCTCAATGGATTGAAGAACTAAGAGACAAATTAGATTTTTGCGCTGATTTGAGCTCCAGCTCCCAAGATGATTTAGAGACCAAACTGGTTCTTATACAAAATTTATTACTGACAAAAGACGAAGGTTTTACTAAAGTGCAATCATTAGTAGAACTCGCCCAAAATGTAATGGCTAATACTGCACCAGCTGGTCATGAAGCTATAAACAACTCACTGGTTGCCTTGCAAGAACAATGGTCTGCCTTGTTATCCAGAATGGTAGAAACCAAAAGTATGTTGGATGACTCTGTCACAAAATGGGCAGGATTTTTAGAGCAAATACAACTAATAGAAAAGAGTAATAATTGGCTAGAAAATATGTTGGCGAACTTATCACCGTTTGAAACATCAATGACTGATAAACGCGCACAACTAGAAAAACTCAAGGAAGTTGAAGAAAAAGCACGCTGTGACCGTCTTGAAGTCGATACATTAAAAGCAAAAGCTTCTGAAATGATTGCAAGTGGTCAACAAAACCAAGTCGCTTCAAAAGCCCAAGAAACATTAAATAAGTTCGATACGTTGTACGACAAAGTTAAAAAGTTACTAGCAGATAGAGAAGAACAATACAAAGATCATAGGCTTTATAAAGAAGCTCACGATGAGCTCATTCAGTGGTTAGGACGAGCTAGAGAAAAGGTTCCATCGCTGAAATCAAAGCCTCTTAGTGATAAACTAGCAATTGAAAACTCTGTAGCTCCACTTGACGCTTTGATAAATAAACAAGCGCAAGGAGAGTTACTGTTGGAGCACCTACAGCATACTGGAGAAGTGGTCCTAGCTAGTACATCGCCTGATGGTCAGACAATCATTAAAAACGAAATGAAAGCCTTAAAAGAAAGTTTCGATGATCTTTTTAATGAGATCAAACAACAAAAGAGTCAGTTGGAAGATACTGTAAGTCAATGGCGTGAATACAAAGACGAGTACGAGCGACTTTCAGATTGGTTACAGCAAAAAGAGATTCTTATCAAAAACCACAAGCTAGCTCTACTCGGTACTGCAAAAGAAAAAGGTGCTCAGGTGAACGAAGTTAAAGAGATTGTGGATCAGTTAAATAAAGGAAAAGAAGACATCGAAAGATTTAATGCTTCAGCATCTGGTTTGCTGGCTTCACACCTTGACACTTATGTCAATAATCAATTAAGACATCTTAATTCAAGATATCAAGTATTAGTTAACATGGCTAACGATGTTTTAAAGAAAGTAGAGACTAATTACGAACAGCATCAAAATTATGATGATAACTATTCAAAAACTAAAAAATGGATTGATGATGCTTGGGAAATTACTCGTAGTGGTAGCGAAGCTGGTAGTAATAGTAATAAAGAAGCCTTGCAAAAACGTTTAGAACAAATAGAAGATCTACTGAAAAGAAGAGAAGAAGGTCAAAATTTAGTTCACGCTACGGTTAACAGTGGAGAGAAAGTTCTAAGAAACACAAGGTCTGATGGTAAAGATAAAATCAATACAGAACTTAAAGAATTACAAAATGAATGGGATCGTTTGGTGAAAAAGATGACAACCGCTAAGGTGCATTTAGAAACAGCAATGTTACAATGGGCTGATTACAGTTCAAGTTATTCGCAACTCCAGCAATGGATATTAGACAGAGAAGCGAAACTACAAGAAGTATGCGAACAAAAGGTTGCTAAATCTAAAAAAGGCCAAGATCGCCTTGCTGGCCTTACAACTGGTCTCAGCCTAGGCGAAAGAAAAGCTACACTTCGTCAAACAAACAATATTGTACAAGATATTGTTTCGTTTGAACCCATGATTCAGTCTGTAACTTCTAAGGCTTCAGAACTTATGCAACAAGCTCCAGCGTCAGAAATCACCAGCAAATATGAAACTTTGTCCAAACAAGCCAAAGATTTGTATGAGAAACAAAGAGAAGCTGTTGAGCAACATCAAGCTTTTATTGATGCTGGATCAGATTTTGTCCAATGGATTAGGGTTGCTAAAGAAAGACTTGGTAAGTGCTCCGACGCAACCGGTGATAAGGAGTCACTCAGCAGTAGAATATCTCAACTAAAAGTTTTAGAAAGTGAACTACCCGAAGGTCAATCTAAACTGCAGAAAGCTCTTGAACAAGGTGAGATATCATGCGGTGTTGCTGACGATGAAGATAGAGAAGAGATAGAAGAAGAAGTGGCTCTCATGCAAGAAGAATACGATACCTATGTGTAAGTTATTATACGAAAAATATATTTGGTTCTTTATTAATTTATTTACGATTTGTGTAATTTATGACTTATATTCCAGTGAACGATTGAATAATACTAAAGCAATGATTGAAGGAGGTATTGTTAAGTGGACAGAATATGAAGAACAATACAAAGACGCCTTGGATTGGTTGTCAAAGACTGAAAAACTAGTGCAATCATTTAACAAACTCCAAAACAATTTGGAACAAAAGAAAGTTGTTCTAGAAGATTTCCAGGTGAGATAAAATTTATGCGTTTGTAAATATTTTGATACAAAAGTTAATTATTGGTATGACATTCTTTTACTTTTGCTAAAAATGTTTCAGGGACATTTACAAATGTTGTTTGACTGGCAAGCAGAGCTTGATAAGCTCAATGTTCATGCACAAACCTTGCTAGAAACATGTTCAGATACAAGAGTTTCAAACGGTATTACCCAAATAACAACAAAATATAACGCGCTGTTGTCTTTAGCCAAAGAGGTTATGAAAAGGCTCGAGCTTCATTATCAGGTAAGTAACATAATATTACTGCAATTACATAGAAAACCGCTGCGTGACTTGTCGTCGTCATAGCACTGTGAATTATAATGTTATTTATGCAAAATTATATTTAATATATTCATTTTCTTATTATGTTATTTTAGGAACATCAACAACATAACGCCTTGTATGGAGAATGCCAAGACTGGCTTGACCGGACTCGTGAAAAACTAAATCAATGTGCAGAGATACCTAATACATTGCAGGAAGTTAATAATAAATTAAATACTGTCAAACTCCTTCGGCAATCGTTAGAGCAAGGTCAGAATAAACTAAGGTATCTTTTAGACTTAAAGGAGAAGGTCATTATGAACACAGAACAGGCTGGTGCAGCTAAGATTCAGGAAGATACCGACAACTTAAAACAAGAATTTGATAGGTTAATAGCCGACTTGCAAGATGTTCGCAACAAACTAACTATTAGGGCATCACAATTCGATGATATTTCTAAGGTATTTATTAGGCAATCTTATTATTATTCTATATAGATTTATTTATCAAATTAGACAAATTATTTGAAAACCTCTTTTATTCCAGATACACAAGCTGCTGGTAGAGTGGTTAGATGACATTAACCAAAAGATACAGTCTGATGACTCTTTATTGAATGATTTATCGGAAAAGAAATCCAAATTGGAAAAGTTTAAGACATTTAGTAGGGATATTGATTCTCATAATGACCTAATCAAAAAATTAAATGAAAAGCTTCAAGAAGATCCGTCATTAAAATCAAAAGAAATCGAACACACTCTCAAGCGCTATGACGACATTAAAAAGACTGTTAGTGAAATGATTTCAGTAAGTATTTATTAAAACATTATTTGTAATAATATGATTATTCGTCAAAGTTCAAAAATGTAGGTATATCTTTTTTTTTTCTTTATAGAAACTTGAAGATTATGTAAATTCCCATATTCAATATAAGGACTCATACGATAATTTCTATGACTGGATTCGTAACTGCAAGATTGAAATCCAGCAATGTTCTGATTCACATGGTGAAAAAGATGAAGTCCAGAAGAAACTTAAGAATGTTAACAAAATCACCGAATCCTTGCCTAAAGGAGAAGATCTTCTGAAGAAGACAATCAAACATAGTGAAGCAGTATTGAAAACAACTGGTAATGAAGGAAAAGATAGCATCAATCAAGAAATCAAACAGTTACAAATTGAGTGGGAAAATCTTCAACAAATTTGTAAAGATACGAAGAAGTTGTTGGAGAAATGCTTGTCCGCTTGGTCAGATTTCCTAGAAACTTCAGATAAAATGAGCAAATGGGTTAAAGATTTCGACAATAAACTTAAATCAGTGCAAAAAGTTGATAAAATCACTCCTGAGCATCTAGAGAAATGTCGAGTAAGAAATAGTTATTATTGTTTACCAAATATATTTTCACATGTTCAATGTTTAGAAACAAATCTTAGTATTGTTTATTGTTATTATTTATTATACAATGTATTAGAGGATAATAAACATAAGAAATCGCCAGCATTATAATATTCTTTATATGTTTTAGGAGTTGCTAGCAGAAGCTTTAGGCCATAAACATGTTTTGGAGGAACTCAATGACAGGTGTGAAAACTTAATGGAACTAAGTGCATGTGCTTGGGTTCGTGATAAGACTGTTACTTTACAAACAGAGTACACCGCTTTATTAACAAAAATACAAGGTCTTGTCTCGAACGGAGAAAAGAATTTATCCGATCATACTGAGTTCATTAAGGCTAAACAAGATCTTCAGCAATGGCTAGAAACAGCACATGGTACCGTTCAAGACTCAATCGGAGTAGGAGACATTGAAACTACTAAGGATAAATTGGAAACAATCAAACTTGTAGGTAACAGAATGACAGAAGGGCATCACTTACTGGTTGTATTACAAGAAGCATTTAAAAAGGCACTGAATAATACTCCACCTGAGGAACAAGACAGCCTACGAAATGATGTTAAACTTTTACAAGAAAGTTGGGATCAACTCAAAATTGATTTGAATTCTATCACCGCACAACTGAAAGCTGCTATTGGTAAATGGGAAGAGTTTGAGGAATCTAAGAATAAATTGAATCAATGGATCAAGGATACAGAACAAAACTTAGATAAAGTTCCAGCAACGGGTGGTGAACTTGGAGAAATGAAAACGTTATTGGAAAAATACAAGCACATTGAAGAAGCAATCGATAATAAGAAACCAGAATTAGATCGACTAAAGGGTGAAGCTGCTGAATTGTGTGGGTGGGCTAAGAAACCTGCTGTAAAAGAATCTGTCACAGAAATTGAGAAGAAATGCAACATATTACGAGCCAAATGTGCAGCAAAGAAAGCTGAACTGGAATCCGAAATTAAGGATTACAACCAATATCATCAATCATTACAAGATACTGAGAAATGGTTGCTTCAAATTTCATTCCAACTAATGGCACACAACTCCTTATATATTGCAAACAGGGAGCAAACAGAAGAACAACTGGCTCAGCATGCTGTCTTGTTAGATGACATACAAAAATACCGTTCAACTCTTGACGCGTTAGAAGGCAAGGGTCGGGCCCAAATCGAACGTTACGAAGCTACTACGCCTTCAATTAAAGAGACTGTAGGAAAACAGCTAAAGAATGTCAACGACAGTCACAAATCCCTGCTGGCTACTGCCCTACAAATTGAAAGGCGTCTGAGGGAAGGTCTTGCCAAATTTAAGGAATACGAAGACACTCTTGAAAGCATTTTAAACAATCTGGACGAGTGTGAGCCTGCTGTGACTGAACTCGATGTTCCTGTTGACGGACTGTCTCATGGTCGCGAACTGCTGGACAAAGCCAGGGTATGTGTCATTTACTACTTTACAGTTTAATTTTAAATAGTTTACTGTAATAGAGGAATAAAGAAATTGTTTTTATAAATAATAAAAATCAATAAGTAACTGAAGCAAGAAGCCAGGTTCGCTTGCTACAATTAAATTGAGTACATGAACTGGCGTTGGCAAGCAGCATAATAATGCAGCTTCTTAATACTTAATGCCCAGTTTTTCGAGAGAGTTTCAGTCTTTATCATCAACCATCTACAAATAGTTTCTTATACGTTTTCTTACCTTGTCATCATAGACTCTTCACAACCGACTTCAAACTGAAAAGAGTCGTCTATCAGCGGCGGTGGCCGCGTGCTCGGCTGCCGCTGCTTCGGTGTCCAGACCTTCATCTCCAGCTGACACAGCGCCGCTGCCCATCCCGCCGCGCGAGCTCCACGTCAGGGCGCGCCTCGAAGACCTCATTGACCAGGTACTGGGCGCTTCCTCCTCCGTGCTCGCTTCTGATGTTTTGACTTCTTTTTAATCAATGTGCATTTCAACCTCTTCATAAACTGAAAGTGTTTTAATGTCTTGAAATTTGTTTAAACTTTGTTTGATTAAGTCAACTTTGAATGATAATTCTTTACAAAGGTTTACTGATTGTGCCTTTAAAATAGTGTTCATTAATTTAAGTTAGGATAATACTATAGTACTTAACAACGTAGATATGATTAACTATTTTGAAGGTTCTAGTTTGCCAGGTCAACAAAAAGATCCATACCAACGAGTTAGCTAAGTGCCTGAAGTAAGGTCTAATATTTTTTAAATACAGTTTGAGGTAGATAGATGATCTAGTGTAGTTAGTGAAATAAAATAAAATGTGAAGGCTTTTTCGTTGGCAATGTATTTTTGTGCACCTGGTAAGCAAACTGACTCAAGATGATTCAACAAGTTGTTCGTAAAAAGAAAAATAGTAAGCATTTCAATAGTTTTTCAAAATTTTACAGTTAAATTATTTGATGATAAGTTTTTCAAAGAAAATCGTCTTGACTCAGCATTGAAGTCACATAATTAGGAACAAAATTAGCACTAAATGTGTGTTGGTGTGATTCACTTTGCAATATTTGCACACATGCACAATGTTAAGTCGGTAATGTGATAAAGTGTTACTAAGCATAAAAATATCTTAATCAATGCGGTTTGTTTGTTAGTTATATAGTATACTATGACTGTAGTACAAAATTGTGTCCCCACATAAAGCATTACAAATTGCCTACTGTTTTCTTTGTGTTAAGATCTTAGGGACAATGGCAATAACAGAGTCTTAAATCTAGACAAAATCCTACTTACTCTATAATTTTTGTCTGCCAGAAGTTAAAAGTTGATGAGAGAGAATTACGCTTTACGCTGGGTTTAGTCATGGACTAATTGTTATATATTTTGTATATAATCCATGGTTTAGTTAATTTTATATTTAAATTTTCGTACAAGCCGCTATTAGTAGAGCACAAAAAAAAACACTAACCCCAGTACTAATAAACAGAGTAAATAAGCTTTGGTCTCTTTTACTGTAATATCTCTTTCAAGCTTAACCTTTGTTTATTAGTATGGCCCTAACTGTAAGGCGTCTTTTAATGTACATAAAACTAATAAATTCGAGGGTTCCGTAGTAAATCAGCTTCATCATGACTATTTTTGTTGAAGACTAAAAACTTAATGTCGCGTTTAAATGTTATTAAACAAATCCTTTTCATTAACACCCCTTATAATAAGGGGTGTTAATCAGTTAAGGAAAGAAGGACTTGCTTCTTTGCGGTAATTATGAGAACGAAATTATTTTAAACTACGGGACCCTTTACAGCGTTCGTGTTGCATTTGTTTTACTTACACTGCACAACTAACGTGCACCGTTTGTCTGTGTTTGCTGGTGTGATGCATGGTCTGTTTCTAGAAACACGTGAGTGATGTTGGCCGCACGCCGCGCATCCACGCCATTCTTAAGAACTTAAAAACGCCAGAGTTCAACAATAAGCTAAAGGCTTTCGAACTGAGGGTAAGGCTTCCGCTTGCTTGTAAGAGTAGTATCAACATGAATTGCAACGACTGTAAGATGCAAAGTTATTGCAACATACAACGCCAGTTTTGGGTTACTTGCACTGAAAATCAAATAACTACACTGAAAAAAAATGTATTATGTTGTTTAGTTAGAACAGCATTATCATCGGTCTGTCATTTAAGGATTTGTCTTACTGATAAGTCCTGATTAAAAGTTTTTATAGTATTTTCCGTTTTGTTTAAGTCAACAGCAAAATTGTAATTATCTATAATAAGCGTAAAACTAATCGATCACGACACGAGATATTTGATATAAAACTTGCTGTCGTTCCATTGTTTTTCCGGTACTATTTTGCTAACGTCTTTTAACATAAAATTTAAATAAAAACAATGAAAGTCAAAAATAAATAAAATTTACATTCCGATTAATTGATTGAAAATCCTTTATGAACAACATAATTAAACAATAATTGTAATTGTTAATGTTATAGGTACAAAGCCACCTTGAGACGTTGGGCGATGCTGTACACAGCATGGAAGAATCTATGCAGCAGGTTGTTGAGATACAAGAATGGATAAACATCCACAATGCCCTTGCCCGTGATTGGTTAGCTAATCCTTCAAAATTGCGACCTGAAGCAGCTAAACAAGACATGGCAGCGATGAGCGATGCACTGGTCTCATTAGGAGAAAAGAGAAATAGACTACTGACTGAAATACCCACTGAAGGTATAACACGAGAAGACCAAGAAGTTTTTTTTAATGCTTTTCAAATAATGTTCATAAAAGATTTATGATAACTATTGTGTTTTACAGGTTTGGAAGATGAAATCAATCTAGAGGAGGAATTAGACAATCTGGAGGAGTCCATTATAAAAGCAATTGAAAGAGAAAAGGGTAACCAAGCTATTATCGATAATTACCGCCACAAATGCCAAGAAATTCATGACTGGTTTGATGCAGTACTAAAGAAGATGTGCTTGGCAGATAAAGGATCTGGGCTTCCGTGTCCCCAGAAACTAAGTGCTTTGAGAGAATTGTCAACTGAATTTGATCAGGCAGGAAAAGATAAAGTCAATAGCATCAAGGCTGTTGGCTCACAAATTATTAACATAGTTAGTAATTTGGAGTCTCAACAAGTGGAAGAGCAGGTAAGAATAATTATGATATTAAACTTTAGTGTATAAATATATATAATCATATACTTATATAAGAACAGTCGGCAGCATCATATATGCTTAAAAGAAATAACAAGACAAGACAAGGCAGAGGAATAAATGAATATTAGTGTAATTGGTAGTTTTAACTACAATCGTTTAAGATATGAAGGCAAAGTTTTTAATTTAGTTTAATTTATTATCTTAGTTGCAGATAGATAGGGCGGCCTTAAAAATACCTTAAAAATAATATTGCAGCAAATATGTATTTTTAATATTTTTATTTACAGATGAAATCTGTTGAAAGACGATATAATGACATTGCAAAACGCATTCAACGCAAGTTACATATGCTCGAAATTACCTACAAGGCTATTGATGGAACTAAGAGTGAGGTCAATGCTCAAAATGAATGGATGCAAAATGAAATCGATAACATTTTACATCCCGAACCACTTGGTTATGAAAGCAAGTCAGTCAAAGAACGTCAAAAGAAAGTTGCTAACCTTTTGAAAGAAACCGACGGCAAGAAAACAGTAATTGATTCTCTAGAAAAGAAAGTAAGCAATATTCAGGCTGAATTAGAACCATCTGAACAAATGCAACTTGAATCAGAACTGTCTGAACTTTCATCTAAACAAAAACAACTTGCTTCACTTATCAAACAAGAAATTGAGAGGCTCGGTACCAGCACTGAAGATCGAAAAAAATTAGAAAATGATATAGAAAAAGCTAAAAACTGGTTGAAAACTAAACTTGCTGAAATAAAAAAACTTGGTGGCCTTGTACCCTTAGAGGCAGCTAAAGTCGAGAAAGAAATAGCTATTCACAAAAAGCATCAAAGCGAGCTGGCCGATTTCCACAATGATACACTTACAGAAGTAATGCGTCAAGGAAACGCTGTTTCCAAAGACTGTTCCAGTCAAGACAGAGCTAAGTTACAAGCAATTTTAGAAGATTTAAATAAAAGTTACACTTCTGCCAAGGTAGACATCGATGATAAGTTGTCTGCTTTAAATAAGTTATTACAAGGGAGAAACGATTTTGAATCCGAAGTCGCTAAATGTCAAAGTTGGTTAAATGAAGCTGAAGTTGCAGCCACTCCAGAACTTCGAACTACAAGTCTTCAGCTCTTAGAAGAACAATTATCTAAATTTGAAAAACTAAGTAAGGAAGCAGAAGATGTAGCTAAAAATATCATCAAAATTAAAGATAAATCTAAGGATATAATGGATACGGTATCTGATTCTACTAAATTGCAACTAAAAGAACAAGTCAACATTTTATCAGACAAATTTGCACGACTTAACGCTATAATTAATGATAAGAAGAACATATTATTGAAGCATATTAAAGAATACAAAGAAGCCGCAGCTAAAATAGCTGCTGCTCTAGAATTCTTGAATGAAATCCAAAACAAACTTAAAGCCTTGAACAAACCTATAGGAAGCAAAGTAGAAGATGTACAACCTATCATACAAGCCTACGAATCCATACATTCTGATCTCAAAAAGAACAAAGCAATGCTAAATGAGTTACAAGGTGGTAATCTACACGACTTACAAGACATACTAACACAACAAGATGATCTCATGGATACTATTGAAGACCAAATATCTAAACTTAAACAACTTCTTTTATTGCGTGAACAATTCTTTGCTCTTGTAAAGGAAATTGAAGAGTTTATTTCTAAGTACACCGAAGTAACAACTGATATAGAAAAGTCAAACGATTCTTTGGAAGATAAAATAAAAGGATATGATGACGTTATTAGTAAAATTCAGGGTTGCGAAGCTCTTTTGGCCACTGCCACAGATAAGGGTCAACAAATAGCTGCTGAAGGTACAGTCATCGATAGGAATAACATAACTGAGCTACTTCAATCGTTGAAACAACAACTTCTAACTTTGAGGAGAACAGTAGAATCTAAACGGCAAGATCATGAACGAGCCGCAGCAGAACACAAGAAACTTGCTTCAGATCTCTTCGAAATTCTACAATGGTTACATGATAATGAAGCTGCCGTACATTCTCGTCCATTACTCAACAGAGATGTTGCTAGTGTTGATAAAAAACTTATTGAACATACCGCTTTAGCTAAGAACATTCAATCACATCTTGATAAATTAGAAAAAATAACAGATGTAATCAAGAACGATGACGGTGTTCCTGGATCACTATTAGAAATGGTATCGGAAGGAAACTCTTTAAAAACATCACTGCCAACTGAACTTGCTAATAGAGAGAAGTATCTGCAAGACAACAAGAAAAATAGGCAGCAGTATCTGCAATTAGTTGAAAAGTTAAACATATGGGTCAACGAAGCTAACATCCGTCTCGATATGGGCAAGAATGGTACCGACTTTGAAAATATCGAAGCCGATCTGGATGAGCACAAGTCATTCTTTAACGCTTCCGAACCGGAGATGAAGGATTTGGTTGGGAAGCGCATGCAAGATATAGTTGATAAAATTTGGCCTTCCCTGGCTGCATCTGAGCAAGAAGAATTGTCGAGGGACCACCAGAAACACAATCAGCTGTTGAAGAACACTTTGAATTCTGCGAAGTCACGTCAAGCGCAGTTGGAGCAGGACTTGGAGATTTGGAAGGACTTCTGCCAGCTGGTGGACAAGATCAAAGCTATGTTGGATAAGAATGATATTCAGGACGAGCCGTTCACTACAGTCGACGAGCTGCGCATCCACTTGGAGAAGCTCAACCATGCCAAGAACGACTTGGAGGTGAGTAATAGTCTTAACTACTCAATTTTTAACGTTAACTACTTTTTCCTGAAATGAAACACTTATACGTATCTACTCGCATTTATTTTAAATTCATTTTTTCATCACTACCTTTTCGAACTCGTCATAAGTGATTCATTTTAATGTGTAGTGTAGTAGTAGTAGTTCCTTTAATCATTGAAAATTATGGGTCAGTAACTGATGATAACAACAATTGAATACAGACTACAGCTACTTAGCTGTCGCCCTGTAAAATTTCAATGAAAATCTATGCAATTTTTTGGCGACGGAAACTGTTTTGAACACCGGGTTTAAACGAACGCTGGTGCGACTACGATACACAACATGATTAATTAATCAGATTTGTAACACATTTAATTTTACACAAGCGTGACACCGGCGAGGAATGTATGGAGTAGGCAATTTTCTGTTACTCAATAAGTAGGTATGTTTAGAATTTAGATATTTTTATGTGACTGATAACATACAATATGTAAAAAACCCTGTCCGATCGCAAAGGGGTATGTATATAGCTATACCAATAAAAAAAAACAAAAAAAATATTCATGAAAATAAAAAAGTTATCGTAATTTACCGAAGTTGTTCAAATTACCCCAAAATCTAGCAAATTTCATAAATGTGACAACACTTTCCATCAATGGCGGCGGCGCCAAAGGTCCTACCTACCGAAGTGCCGACAAAAGTATTGCCATGTAAGTTTGTCATTTCACAAAATTCTAATCGGCGTACATTTTTTTCACTTATTATTTTAAAATTATTACGTAAATAGAACTGAATCTCGATACATAATAACACCTTTACGGATCCGACAGGGTTTTTTATACCTACATATTGTATAAGGATAATATTACGCACTGTACTTGTTAGCTTTAGCTTATACTTTTAGTTATTTAGTATCTATTCCGTTACCTATGCCGCTATGTATGGGAAATTTATTCAAGTTTATTGCTGTAGACTTTTTTCTATAAACAAATCAATAAGTATTGCATAAGTAGGTACCTAACCACTAAGTCTAACAGTCATCCCTCGAGAGACTATTTATATGCAACGATCTTTATACGTAGATGAATCAATTACTCTACTGTGTAATGGTAATCTTTAGTATAATATAAAAGGCGTATAACATTATTAAAAAGTTGTTCTTTTTTGGAGAGATATTGCTGATTGTGATTACCTCAAACGGCATTTTCAGCTTCACCGGGCTTTTTTGGGGGCGGCGAGGAATGTAAAGGGTACCTCAAGCCGTGTGAAACGAATCACCTTCGGAGGTTTTCTAGAGGGAACGGCATCGGCATCACACACTTAAAAGTGCGTGTCCCCGTGCCCTACTAGATTCTCCAAAGGGTTCGCATCGGATCGGGATTTAAACAGTTGTAGAATAACATTGCGATTAAATTGTGAATTTAGTATTTTAATTTAACGAATTACATAAAACACTTCTTGCCACAAACGTCTATTGATACATAAAACAGATACCGCTTTAAATTATTCGTTTGAATAATTGAATTGAATTGATTTAGTTCAATCACTTGATAGGTACAGAATTTGAATATATATTAGCCTTTAGCCTGTTAAGGGCTCGCAGCAACTGGGACTCGATTTAGGTAATTGCAAAGTAATTCATGTAAACATCTACTGGGATAAAGAGATAATCCTACTAAAATTATAAATGCGAAAGTTTGTGTGTATGTATATTTGTATATTTGTTACTTCTTCACGCTGCAACGGATGGATGGATTTAGATGAAATTCGACATACAGATAGTTTATAACCTGGAATAACACATAGGATACTTTTTATCCAGATATTCTCACGGGAACGGGAACCACGCGGGTGAAACCGCGAGTGGCCGCTAGTAATTAATAAAAACAAAGCAGTAGCATGATGAAAATCTAACTTACTCAACCCTTACCAATTAAGGGTGTGAATTTTTGAAGTAAATAAATTTTAATTTGGTCACCCATCCAGTGGGATGGCAATGCAAAAGTTGTTTAACTTGCACGATCGCAACCAGACCGTACGACTCATTGCACTATCAAGGACCTCAAACTACTTCAGTGTAACTTTTTTTTCGAAATAGTTTTTATACTTGTCACCAATCTACTTGGACTCTAATCTAGATACGATCTTCAAATGTTTCTTACCCACCTTAGCGCCATAGACAACGTTTAGTGACCTTGAATGCATTTGGACAATAGTGTGCCGGCATGAGTTTTTCAACAGATATCCTTGCTAGGTTAATGCACTTGATTCGCAAGCCTATTAAGGGGACGCTGCGCAGTTAGCAATGCGTCACGATGTGTATTAATTAATTTAACTTCCACTATGCATGCGGAGCACGTAGTCATCTTATTATGACGTTGTATTATTAAGTTGATTTCGCTACGTTCCTACCTAGTTACATTATGTGGTTATTATATAGCTTTTTTAAACAGTTACCTAGTATTGTTAAAATATCCTGTAACTATTTTTGTTTTATACCTCGAGGAATCGTTGGCCGAATGGCCGAATGTTAAAGCACACTTCAACCGGTAACCGCAACCAGTAAACCACTATGTATATAGGTATCTAACTTCTAACCCGAAAGAATAATAAGTGCCGCTCAAATTATTATAATGGTTATAGACGTATTTAAGGTAGAGGTAGCTAAGTAAGTACAATTAAAACTAGTTTTTTATTATATATAAGGTTTCAATCCCTTTTGCTAAAGTTATTTAAAACTTTTTATAAGAAATAAATCAAATAATTAATAAAATGATGACGTCACAGTCTCAAGCTCAAGTAAATTTAATATTCATGGTAGCGTCTTAGATTTGTTCCCAACTTAATATTCAAACATAGACCATGAGCAATGTCAGTAAAAAAACTGCTTTAAATCCATGCTGGTCATAGATCAATAATAGTATTTAACTATTCCTCACGTGGATTCCCGCGCATGATATTAAGTCTACTACAAAAATCTTTGTCGTGAACCGCTGGGAACATGTTACGGGACCCGAATCATAATCACAAATTAAACACAAACTTATACCTTTCTATAATGTAAATGTGGATAAAACCTTCACATGTTGTGTCGTTTACACCGATAAAATAAATAGAATTCACTTCAACCAACATTATGCACAGAATAATCATTTAGTCATGATTGTAATAAGAAACAAAATAAACATTTACCTTTGTAAAAATAGAAATAGGTATATAAAAGCACCCAACGTTTTAAAATACAAATTTTAAAATAACTATTTAAAAATGTAAGTTTCAGACGCGTATTCTAGTAACTGTTTACATTTATAGCTAAAAATCATATCCAGTTCCTTTTAAATCTAATACATATCTCAATTTAAATTGTAAACTATTTTATTATCGGCCTCCTCTTCTAAATAAATAATATAAAAAATCAATCGTTTTCTCTTATTAAATAGCCTTTACATTCAATGTCAATAAGCAAGCAGCAATCAATCTTTGTATGACCTATAACTACAAACTAGGTAAACCTATTTCAAGCATCAAGTTCATTTATTCTCGTTAGATCAGAATTATAAAGTCACTGCCGCCAATTTATAAGTGATTTATCTAGGCAGCACAAAATGCGAACACAACGATTCCGCATCGAAAGAGGTTCGCCTTAACACCGGTGATGTCATGCGCGCGCGAATCGAGTCTCACTGTGCACTAGCGGCCAGTTCCGTGCCGCACCGCACCGCAATGAGAACAAAACACAATCGCAACAACAATATAATTTTTTATTGCGTTTTGTTATTCTACAAGTGCAATATACACGTGCCTACTTAAAACCTTTTTTAGATAAATTTGTTAGTTGTTTTTTTTTAAGTTGTTGTTTATTAATAATCATTCCACGAAAAAGGAAGGTAAGTGCGGTGTCACATTAAATGTTGCCGGCTTTTCAGCGTTCGCGTTTTTCTGTTGTTTATTTACGGGTGGTTAGGTACAGTGTCGGCCTTAGCACTTTCATTCAGTGTCATTATTGAGGTTTTAATTGCTTTTGTCTCGTACGTGTTAAATAAAACGACTCTTTGTTATTGCGCAATGGTGGGAAATTTTCATAAGCTTAATGTTTTGCTGTATTCTGATCACCAGTATTCTTGTTTACATCATTTCCCAATCAAGATTATTTTTATTTCTTAATTATTCTAAAAGAGTTGGATTTTTGAGTTCAGTCAGTCGCTAATATGATATTTTTTACTACTTTTAACGAATACCGAATAATATCTACTTATTTACCTAACAGGTAAATATTGATATTACATCTCCTCCATGCTTCAGAAGGCACGTTAAGCCGTTGGCCCTTGTGGCTTTCGTAATGGCAGCCGTTAAAACCCACCAACCCGCATTGAACTATTATAACCTTATAACCTAACTAGTGGCCGCTCGCGGTTTCACCCGCGTGGTTCCCGTTCCCGTAGGAATGTCTGGATAAAAAGTATTCAATGTGTTATTCCCAGTTATAAACTATCTGTATGCCGAATTTCATCCAAATCCATTCAGTAGTTTTTACGTGAAAGAGTAACAAACATCCATACTTACAAACTTTCGCGTTTATAATACTCGTATTAGTAGGAATACTTAACGATTTTTTGATGATTAATCTTGGTTAAATTATTTTATTGTTTTATTTTTATATGTACTGTATCAAAGTACCTAATATAGAGAAGGGCAAAAAACTCAATGCAAAGTTTTCGCTAGAAGCCGGCAAAACAAAATATCTCACTGGAATTCTGTGTAATCTAAAGCTTGTTATCAGTTACACTATCAGTCAACGGTTTATGCTTCTGATAACATTGTAAACACCACCGTGCATGCAACTCAAGTCCCACGTAGGAATTATCGCTAGGTAGGAAATGGCATTGTTTAAAAACGTTAAAACAAATTGCGAGTGTGTAGAGATTACTCTAAGTCTGCTTAACATTACGCTCTCCCGATCCGAACGCCTCGAGAGAATCTAGTATCGAGGCTACCAGGTTCTCCGCGGGGCTTGAGGAACTCTTTAAGTTTCTTGCCGCCCCTAAACAAGTCTGGTGATGCTGTAAAGGCTTTATGAAGCCTACAGTAAACGCTCTCCAAAAAACCTCTATCTTATCTGAGTCTGTTGCTGTCACACCCAATGTTAATGGCATTGTTGTGTTCCAAGACAGTTAAAGGTATGATAGCCAGTCCCTCAGTGGTTTTAAGGCTTCCTGGAAGCAGTTTTCTATCATCTTCCGCCTTATCACTAATTGGGATCAACGAAACGCAAAGTATTTCCTTGTTGTAGAGTAAAAAAAATACTAAGAATTATATTTTTTTTTGATTGTAAACAGTAGGCATTGTTGTGAATTCAAAGAACTTTGTTTCAAACTTAAAAATAATTATCCACTTATAATGAGCTTACACATTAAACTTAAATAAGAACCTACCTACAACACTACAACTTACTTTACATAACAATTTCGTAAACAATTTTTAAATTTTCATTAAAATCTAATATCCACACCTGTACGGCATTGGGTAAGTCGTTAGTATATTGTGTTCCCTCAAACATTATGACTATTTCGTTTGTAAAGGAATAATAATAATTAGTTACTATGTAAAAACGAATAAACAAAATAGTGTCATCCTAGTTATTTGAATATAATATAAATCCTTAAACATATAAACACAAACTTTGTTAACATTATTAAGGATATAGTTACCTCCTAGACTGAATAAGCTATTATTGTCAGTTCAAGTCTAAGGTGAAGTTAATTGAGCCATTGTGCATTTGCGAAGCCGTGTCCACGATATTAAGAACTGTGTTTTGTGAAAAAGGTTTGAAATGGCATAGGTAATAGCCTAATATGAGTGTAATAACACTGTGTGTGTGCCACTGAAATGACTCAAAGGTTAATTCACAGAAAAAAGAATTTAGCATCTAGCACGAACGCCCTGGAGTCTTTAGTTGTAATGAAAAATAATGAAACAGTCTCCCTGTGACCACGGACCCTCTAAAGATACAATACGTCAGGATAACTAAATCAAGTGAAAAAGATTGAATGCGAGTAGATTCATAATATTTGTTTCATTGTAGTGTTCGCGTTAACTTTGTAAAATGTAATAGCAAAAACTTAATGGCATTTCGGCCTGGTTTAACAGACCCGGCTTTCACCGATGTTCTCAGCCGAAACATTAAGCACTTTTAATAAACATAATGTCTAGGATACCCTACTTCAGCCAATTTGTATTAAATGCCGATAAACATTTTATCGTAATGCCGTGGTAATGCCACTAGTGTTTGACACAGTAAGCCCCATTTTTGACAGCAGTTTTAGAAGCCAAAAAATAATATTTAATTCCATTGAAAATTTCCTGGATAACAGCTAGGAAACAGATGGTCTGGTATTCAATCTATACTGATATTTATTATATCAGTATAGATAGATAGATAGATAGCTGAAAAGTTTGTTTGTTCGTTTGTTTGGTTGAACGCACTAATCTCAGGAACTACTGGTTCGAATTGAAAAATTGTTTTTGTGTCGAATAGTCCATTTATTGAGGAAGGCTATAGGCTATATTACATCACGCTATGACTAATAGGAGAGGAGCAGCCATGAAAAATGTTGCAAAAACGAGAAAATACTTTTTTTGAGAGTCAATTAACGCGGGTGAAACCATGGGGCACAGCTAGTCCTACTAATATTATAAACGCGAAAGTTTGTAAGTATGGATGGATGTTTGTTACTCTGTCACGTAAAAACTACTGAATGGATTTGGATGAAATTCAGCATACAGATAGTTTATAACCTGGATTAACACATAGGATAGTTTTTATCCCGATATTCCCACGGGAACGGGAACCACGGGGGTGAAACCGCGAGCGGCTGCTAGTTGTTAATAAAGTAAAATATCTGTTGATGATCCCTATGTTTACAAGCTTTTATTTAACTTGTTAATGATTAAAAGAAAATGTGTCGATCAGGGGTTCCTGTCCAACACTACTGGTGCCACCATACTTACGTTTTGGGTAGTTCTCTGTACCACTCTTAGGTGCTTCCGTTCCTAATAATAATATTAATAATATTATTATTAATAATAATAATATTATTAATATTATAATATAAATATATATATAATAATAATAAATAATTAATAATATAATTAATATAAATAATAATAAATAATTAATTAATTTATATATATATACAGTAGAATCCGTTTATTATGACTCCGCCTATATTGACCAGCCGGTTATTATGACGTAATTGCACTACGAAGTTTGGTTTTCATACAAAATTCTTTATAAAAAAGTCGGATATAATGACTTCCCTTACAGTGACATGTCGCTTATTATGACCCATTTTTAATAAATTATGTCCGGTTATAATGACCGACATGATTCTTTACACTTTCGGTATTGTTCGTTGGTTCCCGACGACGTTCGGCACGTGACTCGTTCACAGCAATATTGAAAATGATAATTTGACCATAGCTATGACTTCTATACACAATAGTATTAGAGACTGTTTTTACAATAAAATGAAAAAACAAAAGCAGACAAAAATTACAGATTACTTACATTAAAAAATACATTTGTATGTGTTATTATAATAATGTGCTGATTACGTGCAATTTTGATTTTGATTTAATATGTATGTATACATACATATGTAATTACATATGTACTATGTTTCTGTATTAAAATACATACTTAAATACATACATATTTACATAAAAAAAGTTTTTCATTTCACATAACGCTTTATATGACGTCCGCTTATTATGACGTGTTTGTCAATTCCTTTCGATGTCACTATAAACGGACTCTACTGTATATTTTTTTTATTATTATTATTTTATTTTGTTTGAGGAAGTTCATGCAACTGGAAGATTTTGAATTTACCCCACACCATATACAAACAACACACCTCACCCTGTAATTACTTGGTTTGTACCCGTAATTATAGAGAAAACCGGCTTCTAGCTGAGAAAAAAAAAACACACATACAAATTAATAATATAATATAATAATAACATAATAATATAATAATATTATTAATATTATTCCTTGACACGGCACGTATTGTCAGGAGGTTTCTCACTCTGCAGCCTTGACCACCGGTAGCTTGGGCCCTGCCCCGCTGCTGGCGGTACTCTAGGATTAGGTGTTTATAATGTTTTATTGTTTTTATATTAAAATATTGTAAAAATCTAGTTTTAAGAAAGAAAATAAATAAAGAGAATAATAATTAATAATAACAATTTATTTATTTCTAAAGTGCTTACAAAATAACAATAAATCAGTGACAATGTTTTACTAACAAATAACTTTGACAATAAACACGTCTGTGTCTGAACTAGATAATATTAGGTCCTTACCTATGAAATTGACGTTTCGTATGAAGATTTTTCATAAAATTTTATTTTCATACTATCGTTTTTTTAATTTTCTTAGCATCTATTTATGTTAACACTATGAAAATTGTAGAGTAGAGTGTTTGTTTTATTTAGCTAAATATAGCAGACATTGAAAAGACAAAAAATCAAGTCCCTTCAAAGCTACAATGAAACAAAAAGACAATTCAGCGAACATAAAAATAAACATAATATTAGTGTATATATGTATATTTATTTATATTGTATATATGTATGTATATACTGTGCGTTTTATAATATATTATTTTTATTTCTAAATTGTTGTCTTCACCCAATTGCACCTGCCTTGTTATTTCTGCACCACCCTATGGTTGACTGGTAAAGAATGCCTCAGGCATTAAGTCCGCCATGTAATATATGTTGCAAAAGTTTTAAAATAAATAAATAAACAGAAGTCAATTTTAAAAAAAATTGGGCGATAAAGACACTAAATTAATTATCATTGTTATTACTGTAGCCTAAGTAATATTAGTCATAATTAAAGGTGTATAATAATCTTAACAACCGGTATTGACTTTTAGAGCTTTTAGACCTTTTAATAAGTGAGAAAAAAACGTCAATTTCATAGGTAAGGACCTAATACAATGATCTCAGTGTAGTAGACAACTGTACCTAGTCTTTAACTTTGTAAATTTCCCTCGCAACAGAACCAGCAGCCGCTCTTGGACGTGGTCCGGGAGCGGGCTCGCGAGCTGTGCAGCGGCGCCGACGCAGCCAGCGGCGAGCGCGTCGAGCACAGGACCAGGGACCTCGCGGACCGGTGGAACGTCGCCAGCGAAGGTCAGTGACGTCACGACACATTCTCGCGACCCATTCTGCTTTGCGGTAGGACTCTTTTTTATGTCTTGCGGTTAAGCACTTCATATCACCTGATGTTATGATGATAAGGCCGAAGGTGGAAGCGCACTTCACCCGGATCCTCAACTACTGAGGCACTGGCTATCTTATCTCTAGCTGCCGGAACACAACAATGCTACAAATATTGATTATGGCGACATTTTTAGATAAGTTAGGAGTAGCTAGCCAGGCGGACAGACAAGCCCTACCACCAACCAAACCGAGTACACGAACATGTACCCCCGCTGGGAATTGAACCCGGCACCTCTGGGTCTAAACCGGTGGTCCACCACTAGACCACAGTGGCGGTTAAAAGTCTGTCCAGAATTTAACTAGATGAAGGGTATAAACTAAATGACGTCTGGCAAATTGGCAGGAGTGTCTTACCATCAAAGACATCTCAATACAAATCTACACATATTAGTACGGCCGCCGCCGCTATCGCTATCATCCAGTTTACGGCCTTCTACCTACAAGATGTATAGTTGAATTATAGGGCGTATAAGCTTAAGAGCTGGACTTTCAGGGTTGGCGACGCACGTGAGATACAGTGTTGCCATTGGTGTCGCAAGCATCAAGCGCAAAGGCGAGCCGTATGCTTATTTGCTGGCTCTTTATCATAAATTATATTAGACAACATCACATACATTGTTCTGATCCCAAGGTAAGTAGCTAAAGCACTCGTTTCATGAAAATCAGAAACAACGACGGTACCACAACCACCCAGACCCGACACAATATTTTAAAGTTCCTTTTCGACGTTGACCCGACCGGGAATCGAACCCGGGACCTAAAAGTCCGCCTCCCAAAATCTGGCGTGCAAGCCACTCGGCTACGGAGTTTGTCAAAATAATATAATTCTTGAGTATACCTATTCGAAGATCAAATGACACGGCCTAAGCTTGCCAGTTTTAATATAGTCCCAATATAAAAGTCGGACCATTGAGACACACTTGTAGCCCCGATCCGATCCGAACCCTTCGGAGACTCTGGAAGGGCACGGGGACGCGCACTTTTAAGTGTGCGATGCCGTACCCCTCTAGAAATCCTCTGAAGGTGATTCGTTTCAACACGGCTTGAGGTACCCTTTACGTACCTCGCCGCCCCTAAAACAAGCCCGGTGAAGCTGAAAATGCCCCTCGGCTTGCAGCAGTCTCTCTCCAAAAAAAAAAACACACTTGTATTTTAAATATAGGCCTTATTTTACAGGCACACCTCAAAAATAATGAGATCATAATTTCAAATCAATGATGCGAAGCATTAGGTACAGATTTCGGCAGGAAGTGGTTGTAAAGTGACGATAAAAGAGCCATACTCACACATTGTGGTATATTAATATCAGATGGTACCATGACGCCATTCGAAAATATAAACACAATTAATGTACATGAATTAAGTGATACATGATTTATCATTAAGATACAATTCTAAAATTAGGTTTTAATCGTCTCAGTGGTCTAGTGGTTCGGTTCAGACAGACCCAGAGGTCCCGGGTTCGATTCCCAGCATTTACATGTTTGTGTACTCGGTTGGGTTGGTGGCTTGTTTGTCCGCCTGGCTAGCTACCACACCGTCTTATCTAAATATGTCGCCATAACATCAATGTTTGCGGCATTGTTGTGTTCCAGCAGCTAGAGATAAGATAGCCAGTGCCTCACTAGTTGAGGATCCGGGTGAAGTGCGCTTCCACCTTCGGCCTTATCATCACTTAACATCTGGTGAGATGAAGGGCAAGTGCTTAGCCGTAATATATATTTATAAAAGGTACTTCATCATCATCAACAGCCTATACAAGTAAAGGCACTTACCAGTCCTAAATTATATCAACTGAGTTGGTTGGTTATTATATATTTTTAAACCTGGTAGTTTGAAACGGCTACCGGCATAATCTGGTAAAAGTAATTTTCTGTTTTCACTTGCAGATTAGGATAGTTGACTAGTAGGCTATTTCGGTCTTCTATTATGATGAAAAGAAGCTCTAGTTAGCTGCTTTTATGTCCACATGCATTAATTATCCTCCATTGAGACACCATGATCTTCATCTCAGCCAAAAGACGTCCACTGCTGGACAAAGGCCTCCCCCAAGGATATGAGGGGTATTTGCCGTAATCGCCACGCTTGGCAGGCGGGTTGGCGATCGCAGTATGTTGAGACTTAATCTCAGAGAGATGCTGCTGCCCATACTCTGGAATGGTCCCTTAGTCGGCTTTTACGACACCCACGGGAAGAGATGGGGTGGTGCAATTCTTTATCCCCGGCACCGCACAGGGAACCATGATCTTGTGATTCACCAATTGCTTTCATTCCCTAGGGCTAGCCAAGCGCGCGGCCACAGCTGACAACCGGCTGCAACGCTGGAGCCAACTCCTGGATGTCCAGCGCAGCTTGACAGCGTCCATCACCGCCGCGTCTGACCGGCTTAGGCAGCTGGACGCAAGCCCCGGTACCAGGCGGCGAGCGCTTGACACCAGACACGCTCTACAGGTAATATCATGAATACTATTCTCTCTTCAATCGTTCCCTCACTGCTGACGATGGTGAGGTAACCCTTTCATTCTGCCAATCTTTAATGGTTGCGCTCAGTCGCTTTGTGTATTGCGGTGCTGATGAGTATCTCCATACATTCGGAGATCAGCAGCGCTATTCTCTAAGCAAAACAGCGTCGAACTCGACGTTGAACTCGCGCATGACTTGCAAACGATTTTCAATCTACTTTCAAATAGTAATAAAGTCTACATTCGTTTGCAAGTTCTGAGCGAGTTGAGTGTCGAGGTCGACGCTATTTTGCTTAGAGAATAGCACTGCTAGGTGCTTAGTGTGAGTTTTGTTTACTATTCGTATTCATTCGGTTACGTTTACGAAAACGAAAATTCTCGAGGAGGAGGAGGAGCTCGATGGCGCAGTGGTTAACGCGCCCGGTCTGCGAGTGCTGAGGTTAAGCAACTTTCGCAAAAGCCGGTCATCGGATGGGTGACCAAAACCTTATCATCTCGAGCTCCTTCGTGCTTCGGAAGGCACGTAAAGCCGTTGGTCCCAGCTGCATTAGCAGTCGTTAACAACCACCAATCCGCACTGGGCTCGCGTGGTGGTTTATGGCCCGTTCTCCCTATCCATCCATAGGGAAGGCTCGTGCCCCAGCAGTGGGGACATAAAATGAGCTGATGATGATGATGATGATACAAATTCTCGTTTTCGTTAACGTGATCGAATGGCGTATGAAACTCACACTAGGCACCTGGTCCGACAATCGTTAGGGGTAGTAACTACTTAATCAGTGGTTAGGGGCTCTAGCTTCTAGGTCTTTTCTCCTACTAACACACAACACTATTATTACCTATTATTAAGTTTTTTGGTAAGTGTTTGTTGATTGCCTCAAACGGCATTTTCAGCTTCACCGGGCTTTTTGGGGGCGGCAAGAAAGGGTTCCTCAAGCCGCGTGAAACGAATCAACTTCAAAGGTTTTCTAGAAGGAACGGCACGGCATCACTCACTAGTGCGTGTCCCCGTACCCTACTAGATTCCCCGAAGGGTTCGGATCGGGCAACACTATTAGGTATCAGGTTAAAGAAATTTATTCTCAAAAGAAATTTACATTTCACTTAATGAGAAATTACATAGTAACATAATTACATAAATAAAATATAAACAGTGAGCATGCATGAATTTGAAACTAAAAATAAAATAAAACCAGTGCAAAAACTATAATAAAAGCCAAAGGCGCCCATTCAATGTCAACAACTACCGCCATTAACATCCGATCATAATATTTTTACAAATACTAAAGATCAGTTAAAAAGTAGGCAAGCTATTTATAAAATGTTTTTGTTTTGTTTATATAATTTTTAACGCAAACTTTGTTGCGAACAACGTGTATTGTTTCTCTATTTATGGTATTATTGTGGGTTCCATGGTTCTTTATTCAAATAGAAAGCTTCTGGCGTTCATCTCACCTGATAGTCTTATTTTTCTTCTTCTTTTTTTATTTAAGGCATGTTTTATGTCTACAGCAAAACACAATTCTGCTAATATCACGTAGGTAGCCAATACACCGAAGGATTCGTATGGAATAAATTATAATTTTGCGTTTTTAAGCAAATGAACAATGATGAAGTTTTTAAGGTCAGTGATGATAAAACCCGGGGTCGACAGCGAAATGAGCAAGGTCATTAATGAGCCCTCTTAACTCGCAACGATATTTTTCATAGTTGAGGCTCGACCGCGAAAGAGGAAAGAGGCTAGCGGAGATCTAAGAGGGCTCATTAATGACCTCGCTCATTTCACGGTCGAGCCCAGGCTTTAAGCCGAAATACAACCATTTCAATGTCATTTAGTCTTGACTGCCTAACAATAACGAAATCGTAGAAATTGTAGCTTTGATAAGACTTCTTCCCACAGCATAGACGTAATATTTATCCTAATTTATTAATTTCTTTGGTCCAGGAACTGCAAAACGACGTCGCAAGCCTCGAAGAAACGAGGGATGAGCTGTTAGAGCACGCCGACTTCGTCGTCACCCTTCTGAAGTCACACTCCAAGGATGCGGCTGACGAGACAGACGGCAACGTCAAGGAGCTGGTGGAGAACTACGAGAAGTGAGTACTATGTGTCGTGTGTCGTGTGCCATAGAGTCGAATTTTGCAATTTTAGAATGCTGCTGGAGTTAACGTGGTTTACCCATTAGGAAAGTTATCTTTGCAATGTTTCAGGGAAGTGGTATTATTTTGTGTAAAGGTGATAATTTGATTTTGACGTTATTTTAATTACCGTGTTATTTATTTTCTAATGTGATATTTTGTGTCGTAGCACCGTGTTTTTTTGTTTTTATGTTGCAGGAATAATTTTTTAACGAAAACTAATAATGTGTCTTTTTTTGGTGTTCATTTAAGTACTAGGTATGTGCACTACAGAAATCTTTGGTTAGTAATATGTTAAATATAACCTAACTAATGAAACGAAGCAATAAAAATCCAAATAAAAAAATGTTATCCCTGCAACACACTACGGTTGGCTGGTAGAGAATGCATCAGGCATAGTCCGCCAAGTAATCTATGTTGTAAAAAAAACACCTTTAGACGTCGTTCAATTGTACCTACTTATTCTTATGGGAAAACGGCCCAAGATTGCAGACAATATTACCTCCTCATTATGTACTTGAGTGAAAATTAAGTATAGTGCCACAAACTTATTTGACCCGGTGGCCAAAACTGGAACTACGCGTCTGCCATTTTATAATGTCATTTTGCTGTCAAATTGTTGTGTTCAAACGGACCAATGACGACGCCAGACCAAAATCCGCACGAAACAGTAACTTTTTGTGGATGCATTTCCACCTGGTGAACCTCATGTGGGTTGTGGTCATCCCACATACGGCAATTTTGCTTATTAACAAAACCATTAACAATACAAACAATTTTGTATTGTTTTGTATGTGCTTTTGTAAATTGAACCTCTCGGATTCGTGCCACCATTCGAAGCCGCGGCGGATATTTGAAAGATGTTATATTCCATTCATAATGGCATTTATGGGCCTTTCAAATAAAGTAAAATTTCGTTAATATCTCACACACATCTAGTTTTATTCAATTTTAACATCGACCCGTCCTTGTTGAAAGACCCTTTATAACAATGTCTAAAACAGCAAATAAATATTTTGATCACTCCTAGTGCACTTGGGCAATGTCATTATTTATACCCTGCAAACTGCGGAAATTATATTTAGCAGCAACACTAAATTCAACAACAGCGACGCTGTCACCGGGTCAGATAAGTTTGTGGTACTGTACTACAGTTTAAGAAGTTTCAATCGTAAAAGAGATATTTTACTCTGCATTGCGATGCGTTTTTGTTTACTTTCACTTGTTAATTAGTTTATGTAGGCACAACAATGTGGTACCAAAGCAACGTCACAGACTATAATATGTATTGTCTGCCAATGTTTCTGTTTATAATGATGATTTCCCTGGTTTCTCTGTAGAGGCGTCTGCCAATCTAAATAAACGTTTCAAAACGTGACGGCGTCGAAGCGAATTTTTCGCGCTAATAAATGCCGGAAGACGTTTTCGGATATTGCGCTCTCTGGCGGCTTGTCAAGATAATGTGTTGACATTATCTTGACAAGCCGCCAGAGAGCGCTGTAGCTCGTGGCGAACATTATGAATAACCCATTAACCTACATGTAGAGTTTTGGATACATTTGGCACGTTCCCTGCGAAAAAGCAAAGCAAATGTTTATTTATGTAAAATTATATAAATTATGGAAGCCTATGAAAAGAACTACAGAAAATTAAAACTTTATCGCAATAAACTCCAAAAAAATAAGATATTAATTTAATCCTACTAAAAGTTTGTTTGGATGTTTGTTACTCTTTCACGTAAAAACTACTGAATGGATTTGGATGAAATTCGGCATACAGATAGTTTATAACCGGCAATAACACATAGGATACTTTTTATCCCGATATTCCCACGGGAATGGGAACCACGCGGATGAAACCGGGAGCGACCACTAGTAATTTATAAACAATCTTGCATTTTTTCTAAAATTATCCTTGTTATTTATAAAAATATAAAGAAGAGCGGACATTGATGACGTAGTTGTTGACATTGAATAAGATTCACTTTAGGTTGCAAAGTAAATGGGAAACGTTGCACATAGCAAGAGTCGGGTACAACCACGATAGCCCAATGATATTGACCTGGCCCGAACTTCCTAAACGTGCAGGTTTCACTCCCGTTCGTGGGATTTTTCATGAGTATTGGTCGTCATAATAAACTTGTTTAATAATAATATATTATTAGAAAAGTGTAAGTGTTAGTTCGGTTTTTCTTCGATGCAAATCAAATCAAATCAAATCAAAACATTTATTCGTATTAAATGCGGTACATTATAGTGATGGTAAGTGCGAGGTTAAGAATCGCACATTTAGCTAACATGTTAGCATACAAATATTAAATTAAATTGAATTGATTAGAATTAATTAAGTATATATGTCACAAGATTGTATATCAAGCACTAGATTTGTTATTCATAAATTCATCATCAGTATAAAAAGTATTTTGTAATAACCATTTTCGAAATGACAACTTAAATCTAGTATATGGGAGTTCTTTTATATGTACTGGTATTTTATTATAAATTTTTATGCACATTGCGTAACAACTATTCTGATAACATGCGGTTCTAGGAGTACTCTCCAATATGAGTCTATGTGGGTTTCTGGTATTAGTCCTATAATGGTACTTTGCTTCAGTAAACAATTTAAAATTCAGTTTCACAAATTTTCCTATCTCTATTAAATAAATGGAGGCTAATGTTAATATACCTAAGGTCATGAAATACGGTCTGCATGATGCATAGTAGCCCTGGTTTTTGATCACACTTTGGTGATCCAACACGCATTTGGCAAGCGTGGTAATTAAATCGTAGGTACCCATCAATTGAAGTGATGAATTTGATTTAAAACATTTATGAATATACATAACTACATTTAAATTTTCATAAAATACAGAGAAAAAAGTTAAATGCCTACCCGACCCAGCCAGAAATCCGGGCGGCTGCACTGACCATTAAGCTACCGGGAAGGCTGACGTAAGCACTGAATTTTTCCACTGTTTTTTTTTAATTTTTGAGTGCTATTAACGGTCACTGCAACCGATAGCTATGCAGATTCATCTTTGCAGATGAAATACCACAAATTTGATAACACAACGCTTTAGTAAATTTTACTTTTTATTTATAGGTGTTAATTGCTGCACTGAAGCTAAATTAAATATTTATAAAATACAGTGAAAAAAAAACCCAGGTTCGATTCCTGGCTGGGTCGGGTAGGCATTTAATTTTTTTTCACTGACTTTTATAAATATTTAATTTAGCTTCAGTGCAGCAATTAGCACCTAAAAATAAAAATTTATACATACTACATTTGTTTTTAAAACCGTTGACCGGCCACAGGTTATGTTCTACGCGGGATTCGAATCGAGTTTATAATAAGTTCCACGAATAATATTGTTAGGTTATCTGCAGAGCCTTGTTCAACAATTTCCTGTAGTTACAGTCGTTATGCTGAAATATTTTTCACAGTAAACATTGAAACGGAGTGACACGACGATGCTAATTACACGGACACGATATAGAGTTCCACGGTTCCACCTGTTACAACTATCAACAAACAACATGCTTTTGGCACATATTTCAATATGAAATAAGTAATTTTAATATTTTGAATTTTGCATTCACAATTTTGTACATAGTTATAAGATAGAAGTCTACTAGTAAAAATCAAAAGTTCGAGTGGGAATCGAACCCACGACCTTTGGATAACCCGGTCCAATGCTCTCACCGCTGAGCTACCGAGGCCCCAGAAGACCCGTTGAATGTTTCTAGTAGTTTGTGATTGACGCTGCGAGCCAGCGGTATTACGTCACTGTGAAGTCACTACCCTCACAGTCGAAAGAACACCTTTTGCAAGTATTTAACAATCGATAAAGACGTAATTGCTTTAAATATTTATATTATTTTAAATTTTGCATTATAACGTTAGTCGGAACATGATAGTGAATAACTTTTTTTTTCCTTTTTTCTTTTTTATTATTATTTACATTTGATTGGTCTACAAAAATCTAGTAGGCTACGGTTTTGACGTAGGTCCGCTGCAAATAGGTTTAGGTAGGTACCTCTAATGTCAATGTAGGTACGGGCATTGTAAAAAGTCGAGTTTATCCAATAACATTAACTTATAATTTGTATTTTTTTGTGACCGCCAGGGCTACCACAGCATAATTTCTTTTGAAATCTTAAAAAGCTAGTAATCTGAAATTATCCATTTTTAAGGAAAAGTTCTTAGATAAAAGTTATTTACTATCATGTATACTTTACCCTCCTTTCGGCTTAGTACGCCCCCGTTCCGACTAACGTTGTATATACATACAGGTTGACTTCTGAGATGCCTCCCGTGATACAAACGAACAATTCTTACTATTGGACCAACTCCCTAACTCGAAAATAAAATTCAGCTGTTCCATACATTTTGGTCGAATGAATATTGATGTTTTGTATGTTACCCTGTATAGTTACAAGATAAAAAAATTAAATAATTAGTCTTCCGTGCTGTCGATTTACCTCAAACCTCGGAGCGGTGTATATACCATTACAGTACAGATATAGCTATGGTAGAGCAGTACCTACTCTCTCGCTCTATCGCAGGAATGCTTGCGCCTATTTTCTTGTTGTTTTATAAATGTGCGAACACTCGCATTTGAATTTGGAGTTTTATAAACTCGTAGGTACGCTCAATGAGAATCAATCAAGCGTTTGTATATTTCAATCATCACTTGGACCGACGATCAGGTCAGATCAGATCAGGTATAGGTCGCGGAAAGCCGCTGGATCGCAAACCGGCATTTGTTCAGCAGTGGACGTCTTTTGGCTGAGATGTTAATGATTGTGAATCATCATTTTAAATACAGTTACTTAAATTATTATATAATTTTAAAAAAGTTGCTTTTGTTGTCAGAATTTTGCCATTGCATGCGTTAACTTTCAAACCCTTCAAAAATTCAGTAACGACAAAATTCCAAGAAAATTTAATAGTAATTGACCCATAAAAGGCTCTCCCTCCATAAACGGACTCCGTACTAACAATACAGGATGGGAAGCGCCCGACGCTGCCAAATAAATTTTATCGTCTGGGGTCCTCCTCCCGATGGAATTTAAGCCTTCCGCGCTCGCAATACGGAACACAATGGTGTTATGGCCGCTTACAGTGATGTCACCGAGAATTGGCCGTGTCAGGCGCGTATGGTGCGGTCAAGGGCGGGCTGACACACTTGGTAACCTGTTTGCAATGTCAAAGCTCGGTTGCTGTGACAAACTTGGAATAATCGATAAAGCTTTTTACTTGTTTGAATTAAATTTACACTTATTTTACCTAATGTGACAAATAATAACTGTGTTGAATTAGAATTTGAAAATTGAGGAGTGAACGAATTGGTGTTACTATAAGTTTACTATTATATTTTGATAAATAAGTCAATGCTTATGTTAAGTTAGAATTATAAGGTTTGTCTGAGACTGTAGGAGATGGTAAGAAAAACATTTAAGTATTGCTTTTCTATTACAAAAATTACATATGAAAATAAAATTATAACATTTGAAACATAAAGCAATTGCAAAATAACAATAATTTAACTAAACAAAAATAGCGTATTTAAACAAGTACTTACTTGGAAATAAAAGTGAAACCGATGTGTCGGCAGCTCAGATGGAAGGGCTGTCACCCTGATTGCGAAAGGTAGTGAGTTCCAGTCCCACATGAGGCACGTCGGTATAATTTTAAGTTTCAGTATAAAAACCTACACAAATACCTTAACCTTAGAACAAAATTGGATTTATATGTAAAATATAATATGGTGAAATGCAGATCGTGACTAGAATTAAAACCAACACGTTTTGCACGCATTTGGTGGTTGATACATGCGTGCAAACGTTTGTAATTTCAAAATAAAAACTATAAATAAAAAAGTTTTAAACAAAGCAACTTTGGAACGTCAAATCTACGTCAAATCTATGTCAAATCTACGTCATATAATTCTGGAGACCTTGTACCGAAAAGGGACCGCAACAAACTCGAAAAAAATTAATGAATGCAACTTTTTCCAACCAACCTAAATATTTTTCAATTGTTGAGACAACCGAATCCTTTACCCTAGTGTACTATTATTTAGTGTACTTTTATTTGAATATTCTAATTATGATCGCGTAAATACAGAATAAGAATAAATCAACTTAAACACAATGTTTTTAGTTTACAGCGAAATAGGGCCATAACTTCCTATCTCATAATGTGCAAGCAAATTGCAAACGATGATACTTACATTCTTTTTTTATGATGTCATGTTTAATGAAGATAGAATTGCGTACTTATTACACAAATGACAAATTTTCGTTTTAGCAATTCTGAATATATACTTAGTAATGGCGTTAATAAAGTGCGGCGCATTTTTATTTTTATCTCGCAAAAAGAAAAAGCGTACTTATTCATAATTTTAGTCAACATTTTCTATAAAAAATCGACCATGAATGTCTGAATCATGAAATCATCGTTGGAACTGTCAAAGCTGGAGATATTTAAAAAAAAACACACATTCGTAGATTTTTATTCACACAATGATGTCATTGCGTTTGCTTTGTAAATTGTATCTTTAAATCTTATGCCGTTAAGAAGAAAATAGGTCGGCAAGATTATCGAGGATCTGTGTCAACTCTGTTACGTAATTTAGGCATGAGTCCTATTTTTGATGCATCGCTGACTAAAGAACATACGGAATGATTTAGGGGGCAGTAAAACAGTAATGTACGTTCTTTCGCTAGTCCTTGAGTCGGATGTGTTCGAATGTAACTGGGCATAGCTATTTCCAAGATGTTATAAACACTGTTTAATTACTTAGCAACCGTATTTTAAATGAACGCCGACGGACGGAGACCGTGACGGACGGAATTCATGCAGTAATTAGGTATTCCCAGTTTAAATCCGGACTGGTGGTAAGTTCAGAAGTTTAGTCTAAACGAATTTTTTAGTTTTTTTATTTATAGTTTTGACGTCAATAAGTGCCTGTGAAGGATAAATGATTTGACTTCGACTTTGACTTTGAAAGTCGAAAGACTTTTGGAGAGTCGTCGTCAATGGCCGAACGGATCGATACTCGGATTGAATGCGAGAAAACGTGGTGCAATCTCCAAAGTAATAGTAATATTAGGTCCTTACCTATGAAATTGACGTTTTTTTCTCACTTATTAAAAGGTCTAAAAGTTCTAAAAGTCAATACCGGTTGTTAATATTATTATACACCTTTAATTAGGACTATGTTACTTAGGCTTCAGTAATAACAATGATTATTAATTTTGTGTCTTTATCGCCTAATATTTTTTTTAATTTGACTACTTTTTATGTTCGCGGAATTGTCTTTTTGTTTCATTGTAGCTTTGAAGGGACTTGATTTTTTTTCTTTTTTTTAATGTCTGCTATATTTAGCTAGTGAAACAAACACACTGCTCTACAATTTTTAAGGTGTTTACATATATAGATGCTAAGAAAATTAAAAAAACGTTAGTATGAAAATAAAATTTTATAAAAAATCTTCATACAAAACGTCAATTTGATAGATAAGGGCCTAATACTTAGTTATAATCATTATTTACCACTAGCGGCCTGTCCCGGTTTCGCACGGGTGGACATTTTTTTTAATATAGGCCATGTTACTCAGCGCTAATGTAGCATTCTAATGGTGAAAGAATTTTGTAAATCGGTCCAGTAGTTTTTGAGTTTATTCGTTACAACCAAAAATATACAAAAATACAACGCTTTCCTCTTTATAATATTATTTACCATAAAAGCTTCATACTATTTAACAATCGAGTCACACCTAAAATTGAGTCGAATTTCGAGACAACTATTTTATTTTAAAATATTGCGAGTCGAATCTCGCCATACCACTTTAAGGTTTCACAATGCTGGCTGACTAAAGGATAGTGCTTTTTATTAATAATGCCTCAGCGGCCGAGATGCAGAACGCTCGGCCCGATACCCGAAGGACCCGGGTTCAATTCCCAGGACCGGCAAAGTCTTTTTCGGACTTTTGATGTATAGGTTTGTTATCTTATCACTAACCCGCATTTGGCAAGCGTGGTGATTAAGCTATTACCCATAAATTGTAGTGATGACTTAATTTTAATGATGGGGCCTTTGCCCAGCAGTGGGAAAGTATAAGTTAACCTTAAAATTTTCAACATTGACAAATAAAAAATGTCTGACATTAATTAATGTGTCTACCTAAATGTATTATTTACTTTACTCATACGCATACACAATATCACACTAATATTCCCGATCCGATCCGAACCCTTCGGAGAATCTAGTAGACCACGGGAACACGCACTTTTAAGTGTGTGATGCCGTTCCCTCTAGAAAACCTCCGGAGGTGATTCGGCTTGAGGTACCCTTTAAGTACCTCGCCGCCCCCAAAAAAGCCCGGTGAAGCTAAAAATGCCGTATGAGGCAAACAGCAATCTCTTTCAAAAAAAAAAAACACAAATATTAATGCGAAAGTTTGTGCGTATGTGTGTATATTTGTTGCTTCTTCACGCTGCAACGGATGGATGGATTTGGATGAAATTCCGCATACAGATAGTTTATAACCTGGATTAAAACATAGGATAATTTTTATCCCGATATTCCCACGGGAACGGGAACCACGCGGGTAAAACCGCGAGCGGCCGCTAGTTTACTTTATACATGTTGTTATTATCATCATTAGTCTTTAACGTCCAAGCAGGCTCAATGCGGGTTAGGAGTTTTAACAACAACCATTTTTCGCGATCTTACAACAACCGGGAACAACAGCTTCACGAACCCAGAAGAGCTCGAGATATTTTTATTTGGTTACCACCCATCCGGTGAGCCACCATTGCGAAAGTTGCTTGACTTTTACGATCGCAACCCGTACGGGCAAATCGCTGCGTTATCGATCCGCGTATACATAAGTACACGCATTTTGTTAAACTAGTTTGCGCGCCGGTTGTTCGTAACGACGACGATCTGGCTCTGCCACTCGTTGCCCTGTAAGTTTATATTTTTATAAATTACTAGCTGACCCGGCGGACTTCGTACCACAAATAAGGGTTGATCGTAGAAGGGTGAAAATTGAGGATTGTATGTATTTTTGTATGTTGTATCATAAAAAAATAGAAATTAAAAATTTTGTCTAAAAAATAAAAAAAAAATTTAGGGGTGGACTACCCCTAACATTTAGGGGGATGAAAAATAGATGTTGGCCGATTCTCATAGATACCGGATAAGCACAAAAAATTTCATCAAAATCGGTCAAGCCGTTTCGGAGGAGTATGGCAACGAAAACTGTGACACGAGAATTTTATATATTAGATTTGAATCCCAAATATTTTTTGTAAATCCGATAAAATTTAAATATTATAAGGATGTGAATTTTGTAACAATAAATCAATATAACTAAGTCAAATACTTCGAGATTGAGTGACCCAAAGTTATTAATTTAATGTTTCCATTTGTTTTTAAATTATTAATTTTAACTTATAAATTAGATACGTTTTTTAAAGTAAAAAGATGAGCTAATCAAGTCAAATGACATTTTTAATGCACACTTCTTCAATGTTTTTGAATCTCAAGGTTTGCTCTTCGCAATGATATCATAGCTATTTTACGAGACGGAAGTTGATACTCGCGCGCCGCAGCCACTCCGGACTTAATATTTAACAATGGCTTATTTCGTCAACCATTTATATTTAGAACAGGGAAAACACGTTTGCAGCCACTTGGGGTGCTTCGAAAAATTACGAAACCAGGAAACTCCCACGAACGCATTTCATACTTGCTTGAGTTATCAACGTAATTTCTGACCTAGGCATCCAACGCCATATTGTATAAGTCTAGAATAGAATCAATCGGCGAATCGACCTAACAACGCAATAACATTGTAACTCACAACCCGAGTTATACAAAACTGTGCCATTCCCTACACAAAATATGGTTCAAAGTTAAACGGCAGGCGTTCCAGACAATTGTCAGGGCACGGGGGACGTGTAATCGTTATTCAAACTGGCAGACTACTATTTCCGAGCCCAACACGCATGCGCGCAGCGATTTTATAGGTCAGGGCCTCCCAGTCTGCACTGGAACCACCTCAGGCATAGGGATATACTTAGAACATTCGCCGTCTAACCAAAGTATAGATTTTACATTAAAGTTGAAACATAAAAGTACGATATGTGCAAAAGTTCGGAGCTCTCGCGACGAGGCGCAGTGAAATACTTTTCATCAGTTCGTGTTTTGACCGCCGTCGGCTGCTCTCCCGAAACCAATCCGAAAATAAGTGGCGAAAGATAAACAGTTTCGTTACGGCTATTCAAGGTATAAGCGGTTTGGACGTGCCTTCTCTGCATTGAGGCAACGAAAAATAGTTTCGTCTTTAATTAAATAAATTATGTGATATGAAAACGTGAATGTGCCTACGTGTGCGCGGTGAGATGAGTCACGAGCTTCAATTTATTTCTGTGAATTATAAACGGATTCGGCGGTCGTGCAGCCCCGTAAGATCGTTACTGTCGTGTAGTTGTTGGCAGAGGCCCCGTTAAATATTTTTTGTGCCGTTTAGCACAGAAAATACGGCGCCGGCCGGCCACGCCAGCCGGCGGCAGCGGCGCATGTCTCTTGACTTTTGTTGCGCAATTGTAATAATAACCTTCGAAGACATCTTTTAAGAAACGAGTTACTTCAATTAGTAACATTTATAAAATCGTAAGCGTTCGCGAGACGTAATTCTCGAGGTCGTCACGTCACCTCCGAAAAAAAGATGCGGTCGGCCGTGTGTGCAAAACGTAAACACTCGTCGGCGAATGCACCGAAAAAACTCGCGCACTCTGATGTCACCGTGCAAACATTCAAACGTGGAAATTAAATTTAGATGCGTCCAGCAAATCTATCGAGAACGGTTCATTGAGCGACGGACGAGCGCCGCGAGCGGATCGCCGCAAGTCGACAGTCACGAACCACGAGGTGCGACCTTGCCCTGTCACGGGCGCCGCGTCACGCCGGCGCCGCGCCGGATTATTTTCGTCGCATTTTGGCAGCTCTGCCGCACTCGTGTGGCTCTCCACGCCACCCATACTCCCGCAGCCCTCGGTGCAAATCATACGCTCAAAACGTTTTTCTGTTACAGATTGCGAGGAACTATTGCGGCGAGGCTCGCGGAAATAGACAAGATTGTTTCTGAATTCGACCGTGTATCGGAGAAGGTAGACGAACTCCGACAACTGATCGACGTGTCTATTGCTAAAGTGAGGACTCTCTACGTCTTCGGTGAGGACGAGACTGAAGCAGTGCGTGCACTAACCGCAGAAGTTTCCGAACTTGTGCAACGCACCAAAAACTTTACAGAAGAAAGCAGGAAGAGCTACGGCGGATCAGCACCAGCTGACTTAGCTCAAGAGTTATCAACTTTAGAATTGTCTTCAGAGGCGTTAGCTGCAGCGATGGAGGAGAAAGAGAGGGAATGGAAACGTGCGCGTACAGCTCGCTCGGAATACGCTACTGACGTTGACGATGTGCAGTCCTGGATCAGAGCGGCAGAATTGACAGCGCGAGACCGCACTTTGCCGCCTGAACCTTACAGAGAGCGCCTTGTGGCCACCAGATCTGAAGTGCCAAACGTCGCAGACCGCGTCGAGCGGTTGACACGCAACGCGCGTGCAATTGTTGAAGGCAGTCGCGACGCAGGAGAAAGGCAGCTGGTGCAGTCGACTGTGACTGCACTCACCGAGCAGTTCGCCGCCGTGTGCAGTGAGCTGGAAGCGCGACAAGCCGCTGTAGAAGATGCCTGCGACGCCGTCGCTAGATTCCTCACTTTGCTGGAGAAAGTCCTTCTCTGGGTCGAGACACAACGTGCATTCCTAGCGCGGCCTTTGCCTTTGGCCGACTTGCAGGAGGCGCAACAGAAACAGACTGAATATGGGGTATACAGTGTTCAAATCATTGATTTATCTTTATATTTGTAGATTCAAAAGTTGATATTTATTTTAATTTTTCAGAACGCACTCAAGAGTTGTAAACAGCAAGCCAAAAACTTAGCGGACATGACCAAAGAGATCGAAGCGATAGAACGCGTCACAAGCTCTGGGGACCTCCCGTCGAGACTCGAAGCAGCCGAAAACGCTACAGTCGATGTCGAAAAGAGACTGGCGAAGATAGTTAGTATCAACAAGAATGACTGTGCAGATGGAAGCGGCTTCAGATGTTTTCATGTATTGTTTACCTTTCACAGAACGGCCTACTGCAGGAGCTCGCGGAAGAGTGGGAGAGATGTGAGAAGAAACTGAAGGACGTCGGGCACTGGCTCGAAGCGACCGCACGGGCGCTCGAGACGCCTCAAAACGCGAAAAAACCACTTCGGGACCGTCACGCGCTGCGAGAGAAGCTCATCAACGATATATCTACACAGAAGACGAAGATATCTTACGCTGTCGAGAAGCTGAATGTTAGTCCCATTCAGATGCAATGTCAGTAGTTTTGAAGGCGTATTTTCTATCTTAACGTGAACTTTGTCGAACAGGTACACTTTGGTCCTGACGGTGTAGCAGCGGGATCACGCGGGCCGGAAGGCGTAGAGGCTAGCGCGCGTGCGTTGGGAGCATCGTTGGATGCTCTTAGCGCGCAAACGTCCGCGCAAGCCACAGCGCTGGGCGCGGCGCTGGCGCAGGTGGAGGCTTACTGCGCCGACGTGGCGCGCTTGCGCCAGCAACTGCTGCAGGCCGAGCAGCAGCTGCGCCATGCCGCGCAGCCCAACTACAGCCCGCGCGAACCCGAGCGCGCGCAGAAACATCAACAGGTAAGAGCTCTTCTAGGCCGTCATCGCACCCACACAGTAGGTGGCTAGCGAGTATTCTAGTTTTGTTTATACTTCGACTCGCGACGAGTAGGGTCACTGTACATTCGTCACGTTCACATTCGTAGCAGTTTATTTATTTTGTTATTTTTTTGTTCTCCACTCCTCACCTCACCGCCACTAACACGTCTGTCGATATCCTCTAATAGGAGTGTCGAGACAGAGTGAAATCGCTCCAAAGTAAAATTCAGGCGCGGAACGAGCGTATCAAACTCCTAGTTCAACGCGGAAGCCCGGACTCGGATCCGCTTCGAGACACGTAGCGCCCGCGTTTCTATTTAGATTATTCCTAATTTGTAATTTTTTAATATTAACTAATTTAACATATCGATTAAACGCATTCGACACATCGCAGCCACCGTCGTTTCTTTTCATCATCCTCAGCTTCGTAAACCTCTTCAGTCATATCCGTACTCCAATAACCCCATTGTAAATTATGTTTGTCCGTACTTGCGTATCAGGAGGTCCACCGGCGTGTCGAAGAGCTGACTCGAGCTATCTACGAGTTGGACCCGTACTTCGTGATGCCGGCGACGGCTAACGAGCCGGACGAGCCGGTGAGGACTCTGAGCATGCTCGTGTCCAGCGGCGACACCGCCCGCGCTCGCCGGGCGCGCTCCCCGCAGCGCCGCGCCCGCAGCCCCGCCTGGCTGCTCGTCGGCACCACCTACGCCGAGATAGTTAAAGGCCATGGTTCACGATCCAGTTCGATCGGATCGAGGCAACCCAGCGCTCAGCGACCTGACTCTCATAGACAGCCGAGCGCACAGAGAGAACAGAGTGAAACGCCCGAATTGAAAGCGCGAGAGACTCCGTCAAATGTTGATATGCGCCTTAGTGATAATATCAGTGTGACGGTTCAGCCAAGTGTGCAGTGTGACCCGCCGGACGATGGGGCGTTCGAACCCGGTGGCGAGTATAGTGAGACTCGCGAGTGTGTAAACGTCAGTGAAAGTGAATCTTATAGGCGTGAGACAAATGAGTATGTTGATGAATATGATACTAGTATCACTCCAGTGGTTAGAAAAACACACAAATATTACGCGGTACCACCTCACGTAGAGGTTTCATGTGAAGTTCGAAAAATAGAGTCGCCAGAGGTGCAACCCGATATCAATATAGATAGTACACCTTTTAGGGGCTTAGTAGAACTGAGTCCGCCGGAACTCGAACATAGAAGTTCCAGTCCAACGGCGAAATATCGTTCACAGGATTTATCTTATGCAGAAATATTGGCACTTGGCTTGCGTAATCAGTCCAAAGCTCACAATGTTTCAACATTGCCCAAACCGCAAGTCGCGCAAGTAGAGTTGGTAAAAGAAATTATTGTAGAGTGTGTAGAGAAATCTCCATCTGTCCGGCGTTCCGAACCAGGGGTAGAACGAATAGAACCTTCAAAACTAAAACCTGAAAGACAAGAAAGACCTTCACTTCGCAGTCGGTCTAGAGATATGCCGAGACAGAGACGTGCACCAGAAAAGCGTCCGACTAAAGCGCATGACGTTCAGGCCATGAAAAAGAAAAAAATATCGAAAAAAGTTATTGAAGTACATGACTTCGATGATTCTACGGAGTTCGAGCCGTTAGTGGAGGTTGTTTCCACGTTATTACCTACTCCAGCTCAAGCAATCGATTCACAAAGGGAAATCACAAAAAAAATACAGCATAGTGCTACTGTAGTGGAGACAATAACAGAGACTGTCCCTGTGGAGTTAAATGCTAGTAATTTTCAACTAGAAAGCCAAACAACTGATGCTGATCACAAAAAATCTAAAAGGAAAAATAAATCTAAAAAAGGCAAACCAGTTGAAGATGAAATACAAAAAGCTCTGAAAGAAATTGAGGAGTCTGACAAAAGTAAGAAAAAGAGAGTTAAAGAATTGCGGGACAAGAGTAAAGAGTTTATGAATGCTACGACAGATGTAGTGCACCAAGCTCTTACAGAGAAAATTATTACGCCAAATACAAATCAAAAAGACGAAATAAAGAAAAAGAAGAAAACTTTGAAAAATGTGCAATCAGACAATATAAGTCAAGAAACTATAGCAACAAGTATGTCCAATGAGGATGCTACAGAAAACTTGGAATGTGTTGATAGTACATTAATAAAACTTAATGCACAAAATGTAAATTTTGAAAAAAGAGATAACCTTGACTTTGTAGGCCCTATACTTCACAATACTGAAGATAAAAATAAGATAGATAAAATCGAAACCAAAAATCAAAAGGTATCACACAGACCAGAGTCTGATCTAGATGACGAAGATGTCAATAAAAAAGACGATGAAAGACCTACATCTAGGTCTAAGAAAAATAAAAATAAAGATAAACCAAAGCACCTTGACAGTGCAAAAGCTGAAGCCAAACATAACGAAAAGCAGGACGAAATAACTGAAACGCAAGAAAGATCTGCAAAACATTTTGAAGAAGCAAAACTAAAGAAAAAGAAAAAGAATAAGAAATCTGACAAAGTTCAAGAAAAAGTTCTTTTTGAAACTACAGAAACTGTTGAAATTCCTACGGTTGAAAATATTAAAGTTATAGAACCTATTATTCAAGAGGTTCCTAATATTGTTGAACAAGTAGAAGAGCTTAAACCAAAATATCCAGAAGCCAACCAAACTAAGGATGGCGTCATAGAGCCTGTATGTACGGAAATCTTTACACAAGGTGCAGATGTTACTGATGAAATAAGTGAAGCAATTGACGATCACTTTGAAAGTGTCAAATCCCACAAAAAGAAAAAATCTAAAAAAAATAAGAATGAAGACAACGAAATCGAACAAGCATTAAAGGAAATAGAGTTGTCGGAGTCGAAAAAGAAATCAAAAGAAAAACATCTAAAGGTTAAAGACACAAAACATAAAGAAATTACGGCTGAAAATTCAAGAGTAACTGATATAAAGATAATTCCAGATGTAATGAAAGATAGCTCGGCATTAACGTCAAGTGCATCGCATAAACTTGAAAAAGACTTAACTGCGTTAGACAAAAAGGTAACATCCATCGATTGGAACGCTTTAATAGCTGAAGAAGAAGAAAACATTACCGCATTTCCTTCAAAAACAGATAATACAGACAACATTATTTTGAGTGGTCAAGCTGAACAAGTTATTGAAGTAACAATACTGCAAAATATAAATAAAGTAACTCAGAGTTTCGAGTTAACTACAGATACCAGTAAAGATGTTAAAAAAATAACTGAAGACATTTCTGATACAAATGTAAAAAGTGAAAATATATCCAAAGATCAAAAACATACAAAACAAGAAAGTTCTGTAGCTAGTCCTTTTGGTGAACAGAATAACAATGACAAGTTTTTCTCAGCAGATACACTTAAACAGAGTTCTATAAACGAAGTAGAAGAAGAAACTAGGTATGAACCTATTGGTAAGGAGTTTGAAACACGTACAATTTATTTAATAACGCACGAAGAGAAAAAGTTACCGCCAATTAGAACGGTCAAAGTTTTTAGCAGTAAAAGTAATTCTCTAGATGATTCACTGCCTGCACAAGAAAGTGAAACTAATGAAATGATTAACGACAAAATCACTGATGGAATGTCTTCCACTATCGTAAAAAGTTTTGACGAAACTGATAGTGCATCTTTGAGTGTTAACTTAGACATTTTAACTAGTAGTAAAAGTTCAGTAGATCATATCGTAGAAAGCGTACACCAAGTTGCTGGAGAAACATTACAAAATATTGTAAAGTTAGAGGAAAAAATTGAAAGTAGTGCTCTAAACATGGCTGGTCCTGATAAATACGTAGCAGAAGAGCAAACTGTCATAAACAAAACAGATAAAGCTGTGATTTTTAACGTCGAAATAAATCCAGAACACGTTCTTATAAAAGAAATTGAAGAAACTGACAATGGTTTAAATTCAAACCAAGAAGCAGAAAAAGAAGCTCAAGTCGACACAAAACAAACGTTAGAAATACCAACAGAAATACTTCAGGAATCGGAAGATAATGTTGTAGATGTAACTCCCGACAATTTGTTAGAAGAAGCAATTTTCGGATCAGTTCAAAATCGGAAAAAACTATCATGTGAAAGTATATTTAACATACCTTACTCTCCACTTATTGAAGAAACTAAAACATATTCACTTGAAATGAATATGAATGAGTTGGAAAATGATTATCACAAACTAATTACCGATAGTAGTAAAATTTTGGAGGAGAAAACGAGTGATCAAGATACCTCATATAATGTGAAAAAGACATATGATTCTTCGAACGAAATGACTATTGAAGAAAAGCTTCTAAAGCAACTTTCTAATGAAAAAATACAACACACTCCTCCGGTTCCAAGAGAAAATATCCGGACGAGTTATCATGAAATACGCGATGCAGAGATGATTTATGGAAACAAAGTAGCAACACAAAAGGAAACCTCTAACAAACAAAATTCTTCTGAAAAAGAACAACAAAGCAAAGGTGTATTATCATTGACCTGTGATGTTAAAGAAAAAACTAACGAAAATACTAGCAGTGTTCCGATTAGAAATGACAATTTACCAGAACCTGTAACCACAATTAGTGAAGAAGTTTTGAGTTTTAAATATCAAGATATAAGAGATGCTGAAATTGCTCTTGTACAATCGTTATCTAACAAAAATACTACGGATAAATTTGAATTAGAAGCGGAATCAGTGTTAGAGAAGATAGATATTATACAAGACGATGTCTCTAAGGAAAAACCTTGCAACGTAGTACACAAAAACGTTTGCAGTACTGAATCAAATATTGAAAACCTATTAGTAGAGGTGTCTACTAATGAATCAAATCCACAGGTCATATCTCAAAATATAACTCAAGAACCTTTGACTAAAATTAAACAAAATATTCCAAAAGAAGAGGCATTAAGGTACAGTTATCATGAAATAAGAGATGCCGAAAATATCCTTGCAAACACAATGTACAAATCTACTGAATATGTTAACTCAGTCAATAATGAGATTACAGCAGAGCTTAATAAAAATACGGTTTATATCAATAAGGATTTAGAAAAAGAAAACATCTTAGACACTTCTAAAATACATCAACCAACAATAGACGCTATTGAAAGTGCTCTAACTGTGGTGGAACAATCAATTGGTAGAGATATATCTGATGTATCTAAACATGTCGTCATAGAAGGCTCGAATATATCATCCATTAGAGCTGATCCAGAAAATTCAGCGAATTTAAATATAATAGAGGCGAAAACAAGTGTAAAAGCAGCAAGCGCCACAAATTTAGCTTTACAGGAAGTTTCTGATAACAGCTGTCAGAAAATGCTAGATGCTGAAAATATATTTGTAGCTCTGAAAACAGATATGACCGATTCAGAAAATTTTGTAAAAAAGTTACTTGACTCCTCCAAACAGCAGGAAGATCTTGAAGATACTAGTCCGAAGGACAATACTTTGGAGCTATTGCAAGAATCAAGTCAAGTATATCATGTCATACACGATGCAGAAAAATTACTTGCAAATATGATCACCAAATCTTTAAGTAAGGAAAGCATACCTGAGAGTAGTTTGAAATTAATTGATTTACATGCTGTCAAAACACCTATTCAAACCACTGACTTTAAATACCAAAATGTAGAGACTTGTTTTGACGTCCCAAAGCAAAGCTATCACGAAATAAAAGATGCTGAGATTCTTTTAGTTAACCTAAATATCAAAAATAAATTAAAAGATACAACTTCTGAAGTTAAATCATTACAACCGGACAAAAAAGATATAATACCACTTCAAATTCAATCAAATGAACAAAATAAAGTAAAACAGAACGTTATAACCAACCCAATACAAACACACACAACACATGGACCTATTGAACCTACCACTCTTGAGCATTGTGAGTTAATGGAGAAAAAAATTGGATCAATATTTTCAATTGAAGAAATTTCTGGCAATATATCTACTAAGCAGACGGAGCAATTACAAAGTAACGTCGAATCTTATGATAACAAGAGAGACATAATTTTGTCTGAGAGCCAAAAAAACAAAACAGAGCCAATTGAAATTGGTTATTCATTTGAAGTGGATGACCTTAATAATACTCCTGTACCTGTTGAATATGGAGATGAAAAAGAATTGGATAATGAAACCCACAAAGAGTTTAGAGTTCAAGATAATATCACTTCAGATATTTTAAATAAACCTGTGTTGGACACATCTATCGAAAAAATAAGACAAAACAAAGAAATAAGTTTTCAAGATATACTGTCTAAAGATCTAAAAGAAAATTCAGACAAGAGTAGAGACAAAGAAGCTATTGTTACATCCAGTAGTCAACCTGATGCGTTTATAAAACACTCAGATATAGATAAAAAAGATAGCGTCTCTCAAATTACTACTACATTACATGAACCGGACACAGAGCCAAGACTTTCTGATAAAGTCGCTTCTGATATTTTAAATAAACCTGTATTGGATACATCTATCGTAGAAATAACACAAAACAAAGGAATAAGTTTTCAAGATATACTGACTCAAGATCTAAAAGAAAATTCAGACAAGAGTAGAGACAAAGAAGCTTTTGTCACATCGAGTAGTCAACCTGATGCGTGTAAAAAACAATCTGATTTAGATAAACAAGATAGCGTCTCCCAAATTACTACTTCATTACATGAACCGGACACAGAGCCTAGACTACCGGATAATATCGATTCTGATATTTTAAATAAACCTGTATTGGATACATCTATCGAAGAAATAAAACAAAAAAAAGGAATAAGTTTTCAAGATATACTGACTCAAGATCTAAAAGAAAATTCAGACAAAAGTAAAGATAAAGAAGTCTTTGTCACATCCAGTAGTCAACCTGATGCGTGTAAAAAACAATCTGATTTAGATAAACAAGATAGCGTCTCCCAAATTACTACTACATTACATGAACCGGACACAGAGCCAAGACTTCTTGATAAAATCGCTTCTGATATTTTAAATAAACCTGTATTGGATACATCTATCGAAGAAATAAACCAAAAAAAAGGAATAAGTTTTCAAGATATACTGACTCAAGATCTAAAAGAAAATTCAGACAAAAGTAAAGATAAGGAAGTCTTTGTCACATTCAGTAGTCAACCTGATGCGTTTATAAAACAATCAAATTTAGATAAACAAGGAAACGTTTCCCAAACTACTGCTACAACAAATGATCCCGATACAGAGCCTAGACTTCCGGACAATATCATTTCTGATATTTTAAATATACCTTCATTGGATACATCTATTGAAGAAATAACACAAAACAAAGAAAAAAGTATTCAAAATATACTGACTCAAGATCTAAAAGAAAATTCAGACAAGAGCAAAGATAAAGAAGTCTTTGTCACATCCAGTATTCAACCTGATGCGTTTATAAAACAATCAGATTTAGATAAACAAGGAAACGTTTCCCAAACTACTGCTACTACAAATGATCCCGATACAGAGCCTAGACTTCCGGATAATATTGTTTCTGATATTTTAAATATACCTTCATTGGATACATCTATCGAAGAAATAACACAAAACAAAGAAAAAAGTATTCAAGATATACTGACTCAAGATCTAAAAGAAAATTCAGACAAGAGTAAAAATAAAGAAGTCTTTGTCACATCCAGTAGTCAACCTGATGCGTTTATAAAACAATCAGATTTAGATAAACAAGAAAGTGTCTCCCAAACTACTGCTACTACAAATGAACCCGATACAGAGCCTAGACTACCGGATAATATCGCTTCTGATATTTTAAATATACCTTCATTGGATACATCTATCGAAGAAATAACACAAAACAAAGAAAAAAGTATTCAAGATAAACTGCATTTTGATCTAAAAGAAAATAGCGACAAGAAAAAAGACAAAGAAGCTTATGTCGCATCCATTAATCAACCTGATACGTTTATAAAACAACCAGATTTAGATAAACAAGAAAGCGTCTTCCAAATTACTGCTACTGCAAATGAACCAGAAACAGAGCCTTACACTATCTCGGCAGAACCTACTATAAATGTATGCACTAAGTTTGACTTCAAACAAGTAGACCAACTAAAAACTGAAACTTGTTCCGATAAAAATACGGAGAAATCTGATAAAATCACAGATAATGCGGGCAGTTCAAAGAATATAAGTAATGTAACCGAATCTAACATTTCTAAGAATGATATTACATCTCCTCGTTCTGAAAAATCTCCTATACACAGCTTGCATGATCTTCTACCTGAAATTGACTCAATCCCTGAATTTAAACCATCCTTATCAAATACTGTTCTCTTTTCCAAATTGTCAGCCGATGCTCCTGAATTTAAGCCGTCTTATCTATATCAATCACCACCAAATATTGTGTCTCAAGGGTCCCATTTAGAAATTGAATCTACAGAAACCGATTTACTTAAAAAATATGTTAACACTGATGATGATGATGATTTAGAAAATATAGCAAAGAGTGCCCAAATCTCACACTCTTCATTTTCACAAAATAAAGAAGAAAGTGGAGATTTAACTGAAACTCCAGAACATTGTAAACAATCTGCTCAAGATATTGAGTCTTCTAAGACAACAAAGCAAACTGTAGCGGAAAAAACTAAAAAGAACAAAAAAAAGAAAAAGAAAGATGACAAAAGAGAAATTACTCCAAGTCTAAATGATGTTCCATCATTGGTTACTGAAACTAAAGTATCTGAACTAGAAACTATAAATGTATGGGTAAAAGGTGCTGAAGAAGGTAAATCGTACGCAGACGTTGTTGCTGAAGGCCTCATACTTGAAAATAAGGAGAATGACTTTGTGGCATTAGAACCATCAAATATAATTACTGAAATTGAGCCTACACAGGATATTAAATTCAAAGCTGAAGATGTCTTGCAGCAAAATATTGAACAGGAATCCATAGGTTCTTGGGCTAAGATTGTTGCAGCTAATCGAACATCACCAGAGCGAGTTCATAAGAGTGAAATTCTACATGAACCTCAAATTCATCAACAAATTCCTGTCATATTAGTTGATGAGTCAGATTCTGACATACATAAATCTGAGAGAGAAATTGACGCTGAAGGGTTTATAACCGTTGAAAAGCACAGAAGGTCAAGATCTCGATCAAGAGATAAGCGATCGCGGTCAACATCAAATGTTCCGGTGAATGTAGAACGAACAGAACGTGACAAATCGGAGAATAAATTTGATGTTCTTGCAACTACATTAAAACCTGAAGAAGCTGAATCCATCCAAAGTAGCCCATTAGAAGAAGAAAAACAAATCACAAAGAAAAAGAAAAAAAATAGAAGTCGAAGTTCTAAGTCCAAAGAACAAGAAATTGAACCAAAGGTATTGAACCAAAAAGATATTCAAATTAGGACAGATGAAAATGTACAGACACAATCAAAGAGAAAAAAGAAACGCTCAAGCAAATCTGTGGAACAAAATGTGTTAGATGATGAAATTGTGACAAGCATGAGTTTGGAAGAAAATAAGCAGACAAATATTGAAGAAGTTAAAAAAGACCAAAAACCGAATGAAGAGAAAAGGAAAAGTAAGAAAAAGAAAAAAGTTAAATCATCAGATACCGATAAACCTGAGGACATTGGTGTTTACGCTTCTACTACTTCTACTGAAGTGCTTTCATCAAAAGAAGAAGAAACTGTCAGAGAATCAAAACTGGAAACTGAAACCTTATCAAAGCCAATTGACTCTTTAATCTCTACACCAGAATCATCTCAAACACCAATTAAAGACAGATTGTTTTCTGAAGCCCAGTATTGGAAAGTAGATCCAAGCATTTTAGAGGGACTATCGAATTCGACAGCAGTGAAGAAAATTGAAAAAGGAGAACAGTTTTTACCAACTGATTCTGTTGAATCAGCAAAGAACGAGACAATAGCCAACATTAAAGAAACAATCGATAATGTCACAAATTATCAACAAAGTGAACATACTGACAATGTTGACGTTATTGTTAATGATGAAAAAATAACGGAAGAACAATCTTTGGAAAATAAAATGGCAGTCTTACAAAGAGAAATTGAAGAAATGCTTATGCCAGAAAATGACTCACCGCAAGTGAGTGATGAAACGCCAAAAGAGTTGACTGACCAATGTTCTATAGATTACTCTTGTGATGAAATACCGAACAATATGACAGCAGCACTTGCATCACCAGATCCCGAAGACGAAATGCTTTTAGAAACAAATATTTCATCAGTTATGGACAGCTTATATGATTTAGAAAAAGATCAAATTCTAAGTGTTGAGGAAAATTTTGATACTAAACACATAAGTGTAAGCATGATTGATTCATTATTAGAAGACAACATAAAACAAACTTTTGAATCAGTTTCTGAATTGAATATTTCCAAAGAAGCTGATATATTGATTTCTGAAGATATTGATAAAACAAATAAAACAGTACAAGACACACTTGATGCCACAGTACCAGAAACAACAATATCCTCCTTGGCGTGCATAGATAACCATACAGAACTCGACAATGCGCTACCCACTAACATTGAATCCATTATTGATACTAACAGCTTGACAAACATAAAAACTGAAAACTTCTGGACTGATAAGCATATAATTGACGACGCGGAAAAATCATTACTTGTACGAAATTCAAAATTAAACGATTTTATTGTATCCAAGGAACAAATATCTAGCTCTCCCATCGACAATAATTTAGAAACATTAATGGACAAACACGATAATATTGAGGAAAATATTAATATTGATAAAACATTTTGGCCCGAGAAACATGTTTATCACGATGCAGAGTGTCAGTATTTCCTTTTAATGGCACGTAAAATAAAAAACGCGGATATAACAAAGACAGAGGTAGAAATTAAAGATCAAAATGATAAGGATAAAGACCCAAGTGGTAGTTCAGGTCATACTTCCGATACCGATGATCCGAGAGATCCATGCGGTTCTCCATTCGATTCCAACTATATATCTATGGATTTGCCTGGCGGTATTTGTAGTTGGAAGGATCAAAGCTCATACCTAAGTTTAGAGACGCCTGGGGATTCACTAACGGGGCAGTGGAGCGAAGGAACGCCGCGCTCGGTGACCGACACTCGCGAGGATTTACTAACAACCTCGTCCCTAGACCCAGTAGCCCCATCCTCACCCCAACAGGAGCCGACAGAAGGAGTAGCAACTCGCTGGACAACCAAGGTGACTGACCGCCAGTCGTATTGTACAATTTTACACTTTATATTTATTTATGTTTGGCATGATATTATAACTAAATTCTTAATTTCACTTTTTACAAGGCTCTGTATTGTTAAATGTCGTTTAGCAGCGCAAAAGCCGTTCGTCTTGTAGTGCCAATTTTGGCATACACTGTAAGTCTGTACTTTTAGAATTTACGCATTTGCAATTAATGTTTTAATCAGTCAATGTAGTGTGTAGTCAATAAATTAATCTAGTCATGTCTAGTCAGATCAATTCGTAAATTACAACTATAAATAATTGCGATAGTTGATATAATTTAATTTTAGTCTTTCTTCGATCTGAATTTTTATTGTAATAAAATAAATGAGTTTGATGTTCTTGTTTTATTTTATTGTTTTTTTTATAATATATATTCAAAAAACCCTTTTTGGTTTACAACATGTTCAAAATTTACCACTACGAGACGATCGACAACGATGATGCTTTATTTTCTAGATTTTTATTATTGGGTTTAGCAATCAAATGCTGTTAGGACTCCAAATTGCAAATATTACCTACTCAGGTCAGTTAACTATCTTTTTTGTTTTTTACAATACCCTTTATAGTGGACATTATAAAAATGCCTAAAGTGTGTGTTGTTTAGTAGAAGTTGTTGGACCCTTGTTGTGAAAATGCCATGAAAAGATTTTAGTTGTTATTAGTGTTAAATATCTATTTAGTCTTTATTTTTTTTCTAATGAAAAGGTATATTTTGCCTTTGCTAATGAAAGTTTAGCATAGTATTCGATTACCGCTTTCGTTGTTCAATTGCGTACTTAAGGACACGCTTGACGCACCCAAGCTAACTTATATTTAACTTCAAGGTTTAGATAGAAGTTGCGAGTTGTAAAGTCAGTATTTTTTTAATTATTTTTGCAAAGATATTCCGAAACTTTATAACAACTTGTGTTACTTTGAAATGATTATACGGGTCTCATATGCGCGTATAAGTATTCTATTTTAATGTTTAAAGTAAACTTCTGAAAACAATAATGTTTAGTTCCTATTTTTTAGTTTCTAATTACTTCTAGATAGAGACTTGTAAACTGTATAAATATCTAAGAAAATTATCTGAACATTTATTTTTACAACTTGCATAAACAAATTCGCTGTAGGTATATACTATGTTGATCTTATTTACCAGTGCCAATGTTTTTTACGTCATCCAATTTGAGCTATGCTAGAGTACTATTGGAATGTATCCCTTGCTATGGATGTGCCGGTCGCATGTGAAGCCGACGTCAATGTTTGACACTAATAGTTTGGTGTTTATGTTGTTCATTGTAAAGCTAACAGAGACCTTGAAACAGAATGAAAGTGATTGTCCCTTTTTCTTTCACCGTTTCAAAAGTACATGAAATTTAAAAGTCTTGCAATTGTTTTAAATAAAAGGGTTCCATACATATAAGAGTCAATTTATGATAATTAACTAAACTCAAAATCTCGACAATCTTGAAGACGGTTTTTATGATAATTATATCTTCTCGATCATTGAAATCTTTATTAGATGTATTGAATGTTTTTAAAATAATGGCCTCAAATCACTGTTAAATGAAATCACAGTGAAATTGTGGGCGAGCCACTAATCAGTATTATTAATTTTAACGTGAAAAAAAAATTAGTAGTACTCTACTAATTTTTTTGAATGAAAAACTTTGAAGTTTTTATATTAGCACCAAAAGTATTTTAGTTTGATAATAATATAATAAGGTAACTAGTATCATTAGAAAGTATTACTTTTAGTGATTACAGTTATTATAATAATTACAATTATTAATAAAATAAACGTAGACAAAAGATTTAATTGACAAAAAAAAATTAATGACTTACTTACTATTTAGTATTGAATAAACTTTGCTAACGGTTTACTCAACTATTACTTAAAACTTTGTTGGACATTTATTAACAGATTTGTGCGTGGTATGGAACCTTTTGAAATGCTTTTAAATTTCACGTTTATTCATTATTAATTTATATTTTTTAGTTTACTAATACAAGCGTGTGTTCTCAGGATGACTTATCTAATGACATTGAAAGTCTGCTCGAAGATGTGAGAAACGTACAGACTCGTCTCTCAGACCTGCCTGATGGCAGTCTTCACGCAATGGAGGAAGGCCTCAGGGTAAGTCCATTGTAAATACACATGATTATTTAGAAATAACATTCCCGATTCCCACTGACACTGTGGCAGATGTAGAACCCATTGTAAATATAGACGAGCCTTCGCTTTCTTAAGCCCGTGTGACGTGCACTATTCTTGGACGCGTTCGGCCTATGTATTTGGAGTCAACTAGAGAATGTAAATCATCTATCCGTACGATAAATTCAATTCACATTACGTTATAACTACAAATGTAAACAAAACTAGAATTAAAGTTACATCACACATTAAATTAGCCAATTACATCATGTTATCTTATTGTTAAGGTTTATTTGTTGTGATGCTGTAATATTTGTAAATAGTTGTACTTCGACCCTGACAGTGAGTTGCCCAGTAAGTATGTAATTTGTTTGGTCAATGGTGATGTCAGCTGCATTTGGGTTACGACATAGGTTAATAATACAAAGGTAGTGTTTGGCACCATTTAGTAGGGCACTCATGTACCAAAACGACGCAGAGGCAGTAGCGTTTGCAGAGCGCGATCGATCCGAATCCAATAATCAGTTCGAATAAGTTGCCGAGATTTTCTTATTGTTTTTTTTTGTGAATACGAGGTATCGAACAGACAGTGCTTTCTTTAAATTTTCTAATTCATTAACAGTGGAATGTGATTGTGGTCTTATTAGTGTAATAATTTTAAGAAAAGGTATTATGAATATTGATATTATTTTGGCCTATAGGACACCTATATTCTAGTAAAACAAGTTACGAGTGTATTAGGAGAGTAATGCCGTTGTGTTCGTGTAGCGCTGGGGTGTAGAGTTCAAAATAAAAATGTTTTATTTTGAAATGAAAAATGTGTGTTAAAAAATAAATAAGATTGAATCGTCCTTTCTAGATAATGTTTTACCTGCTAGTTTGCAGACTTTTTTATTTTTAAAAGACATTATTAATTTTAATAAAATTGTTTTTTTAGTTTCTTTGTACGTTTTATATTGAATGACTTGAATTGAATGTCAACCAATATTTATTTTAAAATTTGAAAAATACTGTGCAGCTAGAAATACGCTGAAATAATCAATAGGTAATGGCAATTTCAACTTTTAAGTAACGTAGGTACTTGATACCTCGATCCCTTCTTCAGATAACTTCTAATTGATTGAAGTCAGTTAACTACTGTTCATAGTAAAATATAAATACGACTACAACTACATATATTAGACTGTTGATGTATTGACATTGAGTTAGGTAGGTATTCTACTTTTTTACTTTGTACTTTACTTACTTGTGGCGTGCACTTGGAGAGGCCTATGTCTCTGGACTGATATAGACTGATGATGATGATGATGATGAGGTACTTTATCAAATAAATATTTCCGTATATTAGTTATTAGAAACGTATAATTTACGTAAAAATGAGTGCGTCATATGCAGAAATGTAAAAGTGGCGCTACAGAGTCCCCTGTACATGCTCTAAGCTTGTATAGTTAAATCAAGAACTTTTTGTTAATTTAAACTAACAACTTCAAAGTTGTCAAGTTAAATATTTTTTTAACCAATAAACCAATTATGATGAAACTGTATATGCCTATGAAACATAATAATATATACATCTAGTGAGTCAATAGCAAATATTTCAATAAACGTTTATTTAACTGAATCTATGTGATTTCAAACTATTCATAGTGGACTTCAAATCACATAAAGTTCAATAAATGTTATCTACTAACTCAGTAGATTCCTTTATTGTCACGAAGCATACATTTTTTATTAATAATTCGACCAATAATTATAGGTAACAATTTAAAAAAAAATTTGTAGAATTGTATTCTGTAGTTGTGCCTTTTTTTAAATAAATAAATAGGTTACCAAGACATAAAATGTCTAGAGCGGTAAAGTCGTACATTGTTGTTCCAGTTTGAAAAATTCGGGATCCTTTAAAGTTACTAGGTTTATAACATAATCCCCAGGATCAGCTCCACCGAGTTATTTTTTTGGTGCTGCTGCAAGTGTCAGTAAGCTGCGGTGATCGCTTATCATCAAGAGTTTACGTGTTATACAAATCAAAAGTTATTTAAACATAAAAAAATAAATATAATATCAATTTACTGTTATAAAATTTTCATTTACAATATATTTACTTCGTAGGAGGGCATTGCAGTTCTAGTCAAGTGTGAGGAGGCAGCTAACCTTCTAGAAACGAAGATTATGGAGTACAAACAAGAGGAAGAAATCCAAACACTTTTAAGAGAGTTGATCATTATGAAAGCAAGAATCTCAAAACTATTGACACAAGCTCGTCAAGGTCTTGACATCATCCAGGTAATTAAGGTACTTAGGTACATGTTTTTTTGTATTTTATATCTATTCGGTTACTTTTCCGTTTTCTTATCATATTTGGTTACATACTAAAATATTTTAAATCACTTTTCCAGGATGCCAAAGTGGAGATGGCACGCCAGACGAAAGAAGCAGAAGAAAATAGAGCAAAAATAATTAAATTAGATACTTGGCTTGAATTTATTAATAATGAACTCAAAGGATCTACACAACAGTCAGATGTTCTGACTGAAGAAATAATTATAAGATATATAGAAATTTACGAGAAGTATATCAGAGAGTACGAAGAATACGAGGTCATATTAAAGTCTATTACTGTGATAAGTAACGATGAATCTAGTCAGTCGTTAAGGGAAAAGTTGAATGCAATGCAAACATCATTAGAAGAAACAAAAAATCTAGTCATATTAGAAATAGAGAGATTAAAGCATGCATTATTACATATAAAGTCTGCTCCAGAAATAAATGAGGATGATATATCTCAAACTGACCGAACTATTGATTCTACATCTATGCCTGAAGAAATCGTATCTCCAAGAGAAGACAAAGCTATATCTGAAAAACATTCTTCTATAAAAATCACAGAAGAACCTGAATACAAAGACCTGACAGTTAAACAAAAAGTGGAAGTCCCATCTGTAAAAGAAACAGAAAAAGTAAACGAGAAAATATTAAACGCTACAGTTGACACACAAACAGGAAAAAGTCTTATGTCCGAACCACCGTCTGTTGCTGATAAATCAATTATATGTCAACCAGATATCATTGAAACTCACGATGTAGCCATTACTTGCGCACCACCACGGGAAGTCGAAATTCAGACAAGCGAACCATATTCTGAAGACAAAGAAATACTTGAAAGCATACAAGTTAGGCAAATCATTTCAGATGGTCATGAAACGATTGAAATAGCGAGTCGTCCAATTTTAAGGGAGCAAAAAACAGATGAGCAATCATTATTTGTTGATGCAAACTATAGAGATGACAAGTTGCATAAGGATTCCCAACTTAATATAATTCATAGTATACCACAATCGTTTGAAACAGTTATGGTAGAGCCTGATGAGACAACAACTGAAGTTGTGGTAGATGCTGATGGTACAAAGAGAATCATAGTTAAGAAAATCCGAAAAACTCTGGTCACAAGACATCAAACTATGCACACACAACAACAAAGAACTCAAATACATTCAAGTGAAGGTTTACCACATGAAACTTTCTCACAGGTAATGTTACGTGAGGATAAAGGCTCTACATCTACTATGTTAGACGATGGTGGTGTTCAACATATTCAGTACCAATCTCATGATGGTCAAATTATATCTGGACTTCCTGGTAGTGAAGTAACCATTCAAGAATTCACATCTAAACCAGACATAGTTATTAGAATGGAGAAGGACATGAACCCGGACGAGATTCTACAATTAGCGGAAGGACAAATCCTTCCTCAAATTCAAACTTCATCATCTAGTGTAACAGCTGTTGTTCAACAAGTCACTAAAAGAATAGTCAAAACTAGACGACGCATCATACGGCGTGTAGTAATTATTGATGGTAAAGAACATGTTACCGAAGAAGTTATAGAAGAACCAGATAATATAGAAGTTTTTGAAGAACAAATTCCTAGAGTAACTATAAATGTAACAGATCAAGGCGGTGTACAATTTGAAGATACAGATGATTCACAAGACAAGGGTGGGCATCCCCCTTTGCCTCCTCCTCAACCTAAATCAGACAGAAAATCACCGAAAGATGACAAACCTAATGATGAAGACCAGAACAATTTCGGAACACCTAAAGAATCATCAGATAATATTTCAAAATTGGACAAGAAATCTACAACAGATGACCAGCCAAAAAATGATGACCAAAACTGCTCTAAAATGTCTAAAGATTCACCTTCTAAGTTAATCAGTGAAGCAAAAGGTCTGCAGGATCTATCAAAAGATTTTATTGAGCGAGAATCTGACCAATTCACAAAAATGCATGTTACGCCAGAAGCTATTGTGCTAGAGCCTGAAGACACAGAGAACAAATTATCACCATCGTTTACGATTATTGAAACTCAGGAGACACTGCCAGTAAATTTACAGACTCAAGAATCGATCTATTATAGTCCACAAACAACACAAGACAGCGCGGTTATTGGTTTTCAAACGGGACAATATGAAACTTCAGAACATTCTTCGAGGATTGCAACTGTTGTCCAAAAAGTAACGCGAAAAATTACCAGGACTAAAAAACGCATTATAAGAAATATACAAATAATTGATGGTAAAGAACATGTTATCGAAGAAGTTATTGAAGAACCAGAAGACATTGAAATAATTGAGGAAGAACCAAATGTTATACACAGTCTACAAACACAAGGAGTTAAAACGAAACGGATTAAAATTATACGTCAGATCCAAATTATTGATGGCAAAGAACATGTTACAGAACAAATAGTAGAGGAACCGGATGATGAGCACTTGCCACAAACAACAATAACAGCTGAAATAGATTTAAATTTAAGTCAACTTCCCAGTGTAACAGAAAAGAGTCATGTACAAATTACTGAAATAGACTTACCTAAAAACGATAGACTCAGTTCACAAAGTAACATTTCAGAGACTGAAAGAAATATCAGTGGTTCTTCGAAAGTCATACCAAGTAAAAGTATTCATGAGGTAGCCCAATCTGAACAAGTTATAAAAAGTGATGACATACAGACTAAGTCACAAAAAGAAGAAGTAACTACATTTAAAGAAAAAAAAGAGAGCGACAAAAGTTATGTCTTCGAAGATAGAGAAATCCATCATACGGCTTCTAATCAAGAAATACCAAAACAATCACTCAAAGAAATGAAAGAATTAGAACGTGGTGTTATTTTGCAAGACAGCAAACAACCTAAAGATGATACTTTGAAAGTAATGTTGGAAGAGAATCTTACTCTTGCCGATGCTTCTCAAAATCTGATCGGGAGTGAAATTAAGTATTCCACTGTATTCATATCAGATACCGATAAACCTATAGAAGATTCTAAACTTCAAAAAGTGGAGCGGTATTCTCCAGATACCATTGTGTCCGTCCTTCCAACGACGACTACTGATGCGGATCATACATCTTTGTCTTCACCCGTTGAATCTACTGAAATTGATTCTGGCAAGAAAACTAAGGATAAAAGGAAGCGAAAAAAGAAAAATACTGTTGTCTCGGATAAAACTAAAATTCCAGAAACAGAACTAGAGTCAGAACAGTATTCTCCAGAAACCATTGTGCCTACGTTACTTCCAGTGATAACGAGCATAACTTCTATTCCAATAGAAATTTCTCAAGTACAACATGTAACAGAGCAAATAGCTAAATCTTTAGAAAATACTGAAAGCTCTCAAAGATCAATAACTAAAATAACTACTACAACTGCTAAACATGAAGAAGAAGAAGACATCCATACACCAAGACAAGAAACAAAGTCCTCAGAACATGAATATCTTAATAAAAGAACGTCTTCAAATTTCTCAGAACCTAATAAGATTCAACCATTCCAGCTATGTCTTGATAGTCAAGAAACACAAGTGACCCCCTTAGACACATTAGACAAAGAAAAGCTTTCACACACACCAGTAGACAACTTTGATGTTAGCTTATTACTAGAATCAGAACGCCAACATACTGAGTTACACAGTGTTGTAAGTACGAGCACAAAACCAAAAGACAACAAAGATGAAAATAAGGATACTGAAGTCTCGAGTACCATAAAGAAGCAATCTGATAAATCTTTAGACATTTCTACATCTATTACCAAAACAGATACTACATTAAAACCAGAACCTGAAGTGAAAATTGATGTTAAAATTGAACACGTAGAATTGAGTACACCAGTAATAACCAAAAAAGATATTAAAGTTATTTTACCCAGTGATGTTAAAATCACAGAGGAATATAAAAGAATACCCGTTCAAAATGTTGAAGAAGATAAAGTTTCAGAGGCAATTTTACCAGCTAAATTAGATTCCACTGAACAAGAAATAAGTGTTAGTGAGTTTGTACCTTCACTCGAGAAGAAGCAATCTGAACAATCACTTGACATTTCTACATCTATGATCAAAACAGACACTAAATTAAAACCAGAACCTGAAATTAAATTTGATGTCAAAATTGAACACATGAAATCAAGTACACCAGAAATAACCAAAAAGGATATTGAAGTTATTTTACCCAGTGATGTCAAAATATCGGAAGAGTATTCAAAAATTGATAAACAAGATGTTGAAAAAGATAAAATTATAGGTGAAATTTCACCAGTTAAATTAGATTTAACTGAACAAGAAAAAAGTTTTTGTGAACATGTGCCTCTACCAGTCCAACAAGATGTCGTTGAAAAAACTGACACTTCGTGTCAAGTTTCACCTGAAGAATCTAAATTTGGCCTTGAACAGGTAGAACTAACTGAACCACAAACAGCACAAAAGTCTCTTGAGATATCAATGTCACTTACCAAAACTAACATTACAAAAATCCTTGAACCTAATCTTAAATTTGATGTAAAAATTGAAGGATTTGAGTTTAAGGAACCAAGGATTGTAAATAAAGATATGGAAGTTGCCTTGCCAAGTAAAATTGAAATCATTGATACCCAGAAAGAACCTGATAAAAAAGAACAACTTATATCTGAAGTAAAGACCTCTAGTCCAGCTGAAACTGAAATTTCACCCGAAGTAAAAGATCGCAAGAAAAGTAAAAAGAAAAGGAAACACAAGCTTGGATCAGAAAGTGATTCAGTCGACTCCGAAATCCCTTCAGAGAAAAGTCTTACTGAAACAGAAAGTTCATCACTAGATCACTATGTTCAACTACCGACATCGCCTCCAATAGAATCACCCAAGCCGACAGAAAATATTTTGCAAACAACGGGCGAAATACCAGAGGAAGAAAACGGTTCGACTATTGTTGAATCAGAAACAACTATCGAAGAAAGAGGGTATGAACCAGAAGAATGGTCATTAGAACCTAATTTGACACCTGATAGAAAAAAGAAGCAAAAGAAACGTAAGCAACGCGGTGTTAGTGAAGTAACTACGTATCCAAAGTTAAGTACCACTGATTCGGACCAAACATCTGTTTCTACACCTGTTGAATTTACTGAAACTGTTCCTGATAAGAAATCTAAAGATAAAAAACGAAAAAAGAAAGTTACAGGAGGTTCGAATAATGCAGAAATTTCAGAACCTGAACCAGAGATCGAATCTAAACCAGAAACACCGAAAGTTGGGAGTGAAATAATAGAATCATCCCCTAGAGAAGAGTCTTATCACACAATGAGTGAAGTGTCTGACATTAGCACAGTTAAAATAGTAGAAGAATGTGTCCAAAGCAGTCCGGAAACCTTACAGAAAGAGGTAGGTACAACGGTCACATATCCTGTATCCATTGTGGAAGAAATATCAACTCAAGATTATTCCGTTCAAACATCTCCAGAAGTATCAATTGAAGTGAAATTGGAAGATGACACTGAAATTAGTAGACCTGAAACAGTTGACATTGTTCAACAGACTTCTCCAACACCTATTAAAGAATCTCTGGTACAAACTACTCCAACTGAAGAAAAAGAAGCCCATACTCAGACGCATGAAAACGTAACTGTCATTGAAAGAGTTGAAATGTCTGAATCAGAAATGCAAACTAGCCGGACTGAAAGTCCAGTACCAATTGTTTCTATTGAAGCTACTACACAGGTTATTCCTCATGATATAGCTGCTCTTGAAGAAAAGTTCTCTCAAACATCAACACCCGTTGAAGAATGTAAAGAAGATAGTCCAGAAAAAATTAGTATTGAAACAGAATCTAGAGAAATGCAAACTTCTCCTTTACCAGAAATTCAAAGAGATGACAAAGGCACAGAAGTTATTATCGAGACAGCTGAAACAAATATTCAAACTATACAACAAGAAAACATTGATCAAGAAACATCGACTTCACCAATTAAACAGAAAGAAATGTCTGAAATAAGTGTTCAAACTCCTGAAGTACCTTTGACAAGTACGTTTACGCAATCCGATGAACCCGAACCTGAAAAAGTGATTCAGGAAGAATCTATAACAGAAGCTATGCCTGAAACGCAACATATTCAAAAAGAAACAGTATTAATAGATAATAGTCAGCAAACGTCACCTCGACTTGATCTATCTGTTCAACCAATGACCCTTGAGTCTGAAACTACAAAAATAGAAACGGTTACTGTAGACGTGTCTCAGCAAACTTCACCTAGAGCTATTACTGAAGACTCAATTCCTGTCCAAGAAGTTGTAGAAGTGTCACCAGACTCACCAATTATTGAACCAATAACAAAATTAGAAGAGTTGTCACAAGAAGTTAATAAGCCAGTTGTAGTACCACCATTAGATATTGTCAAATCGGAACTTATAACGGTCGAAAGTAGCCAACAAACAACTCCAAGAACCGAAGAAATAAAAGTTACTCAAACTCCTAGCGAAGGTTTAGTCGAAAAGGAAATCATTACTACAGACTCAACACAACAGACCTCGCCTAGGGTGTATTCAGAAGATTCCATATCTACTTCTACAGACGAACCTTATGAAGTCCATTTACGGGCACAGATATCCATTCCACGAGCAACTTCAGAGTTCCTTGAAAGTGAAAAACAATATGAAGAAGCTCCTCAACAATTATTTGAAGATAAACAGAAACAAAAGAAAAGGAAACACAAAAAGAAGAATGAATCATCATTGGCACAGTCTCCCGAAAGTCTTTCGGATCCAATCACTACTGAATTGTCTCTATCTGAAACACCAACGAGTGAAGACTTTTCATTTAAAGATAATTCATCAATAGACGAAGGTATTTACCAAACTACTAGTCCTATAACTCCTAATCAAGACAGCACTACCGTCTTTCAACATAAACCAACATACTCAGATATAGTTCAAAGAGCAAAATCAAAATCACCTTCACCAAGTAAGAGCATACTTCCCCAAAAGAGTATGAAAGGAAGATTACTTGATGCTCTTGAAAAGCGAACTCAATCCATAACAGAAACTCAAAGGAACGTTTCAGATAATTCGATGGTTGTTAATTTATATGAGCCATCCGTAGAAAAATCATACGAACTGGTCATAAATAAGGAATTAGAAGAAGTAAAAAATGCAATTGTAAATAACGATTCCACTTACATTGAAAGGAGTGTTGTGATTATAATTGAAACTATATCAATTTGGCTTGAAGAAATACAGATTAAAATTCAGAGAGAAACCATAGCTGGAAATAAGAAAATAGAAGAAACTGAACGTCTAAAGGAAATTGGAAAATATATCAATAATCTTAAAGATATTTTGGAAGTTACAGAAGTAAATGAAGAAATCATAACTCTTATTGAAACATTAACACATCAAGTTGGCGCTGTCGATACATTGTGTATACAGAGTTCTGTAAAAATCAAAGAACTGGAGAAGGAATGGAGCAAGTTTTTGAATGATACAGAGAAACTAAGTCACTGCGTAGAACAAGTTAAATCTAATTTAGATAATCTAATTTTATCGGAGGTTCCTACTCAACAAAAACTAGATACACTTGATAAGATTGAATCAGAAAACGTAGACAATTCTGACTCTATTAAGCAGTTATTTAGGCGTTATCGTACATTAGTTGAAGTAAACCCTAAACGTGAATGCCCTGCCACACTATATTCATGCGATGATGATACAAAACAAATAGAGAATGCTGTTAATACGGAAAGAGATCGTATAATGCAACTAACATCGTTGGCTGAAGAATATGAACAAACATTACAGGATTTTGGACAAATAACGGAAGTAGCGGAAGCCTTGTTAGATGGAAAAATAATTGTATCAAACTTAGACCATCTCCACGAAGAAATCCAAAAATATAGAAAGTTCTTTGTCAATCTAAGTCATTGTAGAGCTATTCTTGAATCACTTGAAGATAACTTAGATAATGAAACTAGAGCAAAATATTCGGCATTGCACAATTCTCTTCATGACAGAGCTACTGTGATTATAGACAGGGCAGCAAGTAGAGCTCAACAAATGACATTAGCTGCCTCTAGATGGACTTTGCTTTTGCAAGGAATGAAGGAAGAAAGACAGTGGCTGATAGTAGCTCAGCAAAGAGTACCCGATCTATCTAATGTAACCTCAATGGATCACGAACAGTACATAAATCTCTATCAGTCTATAAGTTTGGATGTATCACACCACTATGCAAAAATGTTACGTATGTTATCTATTACAGAAGGACTACAAAATCTAATTATTTGCTCAGGATTAGAAACGGAATGTTCTACAGCATTAGATACATTACTTCGATTACAAGAGGATGTTGACTCGAGACTAACGCGGTTAACTGCTTTTAAAGAAAATTGGTCAACGTATGACCATCTCATTGACAGAATAGAGGGATGGATAAAGATTGCTAGTCGAGAACTAGAAAATATAACGCCTCAAAACATTACAACAACTAACAATCTTCGTCGGTTTTGGGAGTTGAAAGCCCAACATGAATTGCACAACAATCTAAAGAATGAATCCGGAATACAATTTGAAAAAGCTTTAGAAATTCTGCCAATATCTGATGAAATGGTTCAACGCCAGTTCTTTTCTAGAATCGAGGACAAATGGCGTGATTTGGCTGCTCAAATTGGTGACATCCATACCACGGCTATACAAAGTATTTCTGATCGAGATGTATCATCTAGTGAAAAACTTAACATTATCGAAGAAGAATTAAGAGAACTTCGTGCTTCGCTAGACGGCTTAAAAGGTGTTATCAAAAGTGAAGATGAACTGAACTTGTACATTGAAAGGTTGCAGGTGATGACCAGTCGTATTGACAGAATTCTTAATGAACTTGGTAGGCTCAGCTTGCTTCCAACTGCAGAGTCCGAGCGCCTTGGAGCTCTATTGACGCAATCAGGTATTCTCGACGACCAAATATCAGAAGAACTAGAACGAAGCTTGCTACTAAAAGAAAAGATCGTTCAAGTTCAATCAGGTATTATCCGTTGCCATAAGAGTCAGCGTCGCGCTCGTCTAACGTTAGAAGAATGCGAAGCAGCGGAAAATCTCGGTAGTGACGTGGTCGAACGTGCATCAGAAAACTGCGCGAGGCTAATGGAAGACCTATCGTCTCAGTGGCGAGACATATTGGCGCTGAGACAGTCACTGCACACGCTGCCGACCAGCTTGCGAGTCTGCGTATCGCCTACGGGTGTAGAGAGAGATATCTCAGCATTACAGGTCAGGATTATAAATATATCAAATGATAATATTAAAATATAAAAATACTTAAAATGTGTGCTTACGTCATTTGTATCTTTGATAGGAAACTCATGCAGAATTGGAGGCGGCTTGCAACGAGCTCAGCCACCGTCTCCGCGCCAAGGTCACGCTGTGGAGGCGGTTCGAGCGACAACTGGAGATGGTGCAGGGCGCGGTCCGGGAGGCCGACTACATGGTGGAACTGCTCACCGTGCAGGGGCAGGTGGACTACGACCGCCTGCTCAAAGCCACGGAAAAACTTGAGGTACATTATTTTTGTAACAGAAGCTGATTGGGGTTTGACGCAGACCGTCCCATTCGCATTTCGTCACAAATTTAAAAATGGTTCCATTCGTATTCGGTCCCATTCGCATTCCGTCCCATTCGCATTTTGTCCCATTCGCATTTGGTCCCATTCGCATTATGTCCCATTCGGAAAAATGTCACACTCAGATAAAAGTTGTTTAACATTTTCAACCTACAAGTTGAACTATTGTTTCAAAAATAGTAGGCTTAAAAGCTTTAAATAATTATATGTATTGTTTCAAAATCAACATAACAATATTTATTATTTCAAAATCAACATTCACATGACAATCTAAAACGTCCTACCTATTCATTATAGAAGTGATGATGATATATTATTTTGCCAACTGTAGAAATTGTTTGGAAATGATAGACGCAATAGAAAGTATAAGGATATTAATTTTGATAAAAAATACACTAAGCTTCTAACAAAACTGAATCGTAATTCAGTAACTCTGCAACAATTTATGAAAAAAATTACATTTCTACAGTTGGCAAAATAATATATCATCATCACTTCTATATTGAATAGGACGTTTTTGATTGTCATGGGAATGTTGATTTTGAAATAATAAACATTGTTATGTTAATTTTGTAAGAATGTCGATTTTGAAACAATACACCTTAGTTATTTAAAGCTCTAGGTATGCTTTTATTTTCAAGCCTACCATTTTTGAAACAATAGTTCAACTTGTAGGTTGAAAATGTTAAACAACTTTTAACTGAGGGTGACAATTTTGCGAATGGGACAGAATGCGAATGGGACAAAATGCGAATGGGACGGAATGCGAATGGGACCGAATGCGAATGGGACCGAATGCGAATGGGACTATTTTTAAATTCGTGACGAAATCGCGAATGGGACGGTCTGCGTCAAACCCGCTGATTGCCTGTTTAATGATGATTATTGTGCGCTCCTATAAATAATTTCAATGTCAACACATTGATAATAAAACTAGGTCCAGCCAGCAACAAAAGGTGCAAAACACTTTATTATTTTGTTAAAGTAACTAATGAAATTAACAGGCAAGGCACTTGCCATTTTCTGTAGATTAGATATTTATATGACTTGTTATAAAAGTGTTTAGCTAAGTACTTTTTGTAAACATTAAATAATAAAATAATCGGTCCTTTAGCTTTATTTTTTACTATAAATACATTTCGGAAAAGAGCTAAGCTTTTTTTTACGCGAAGTATTAATGTGCAACTGTTCACGTTTCGACGTACCGGCAAATAGTCTTCAGGGGTACTAACCTGACTCTTTGTTGCAGACCCTCAGTGATTCCCTGACGCGTCGCAGCGGCGAACTAGTCGGCGAGCTACGGGATGCCGCAGCGCCCTTGGAGGCATCCACCGACCCAACGGTGGCTGCTCAGCTGAAGAGAGAGCTGGATGACGCCGCGGCCGCCTACGAGCACACGTGCGCGAACCTCACCCAGCTGTGTGACAAGTAAGACTTTATTTTTTGACACCACTACGGGAGAGGGGAAATTTTATCTTCATTCATCTGATAGTGAGTGATGATAAGTAAAAATCTAGTAAACTACCTTAAAAAATATTGCTTAAAATAGTTACTCACTTGCTCCGACAGAGGTTATAACACCCCTAAAAGTATATATGTACCCATAAATATAGATGTACCCTAATGTAATACTTTTAGAGTTTTATTTACAACAACACGCAAACACTTGGTCCTACTAAATGGGTTAAGCCTCAGTGACGGAGTGGCCAACCGCTCGGCCCGAAGTTCAAACGCCTCTGTGGTCTAGTTGTTAAGATCCCCGGTCTCAGACCCAGAGGTCCAAGGTACGATTCCCATGTAGGTACCCCACATGTTTGTGTACTCGGTTTGGTTGGTGGTAGGGCTTGTTTGTCCACCTGGCTAGTTACCGTCTTATCTAAATGATGTCGCCTTAACATCAATGTCTGTAGTAGCCTCAATAGTTGAGGATTCCGGGTGAACTACCTACACTTCCATCTTCGGCCTTATCAACACATAACATCTGGTGAGGAGATGAAGCCCAAGTGCGTTTATAAAAAGAAGAAGTCGCGATGTGCTAGGTCCAATTCTCAGGACGGGCGAAGAAGCAGCCCGGGTTTTTGATCACCATTTGAAAAGCCTTGTGATTAAGCCAATGCACAGTAGTTTTAGTAATGCCTTGATTTCACTGATGGACGCCTTCTTTTTATTTTTTTTCTTACTCATTGTGCCTATTGACGCCTCGTTGTCAAAGCGACAAAATCACAAAAAGTAAGAACCCTTTCAATTTAGACGATTGCTGCGTTTATATGGAAACACGTCGGCAGTAGACCAATACCAGACGGCTAAATTGGTGGGGCAGCACTGCTGGGGCACGAGCCTTCCCTATGAATAGATATATATATATATATATTAGAAGGAGGCAAACGAGCAGGCGGGTCACCTGATGGGAAAACCAAAGGAATCGCAGATGCGTTGCCGGCCTTTAAGGAAGGAATAGGCTTGGATTGGGAGGAAAGGGCAATAAACCACTACGCGGGCCCAGTGTGGATTGGTGGTTAAACCCTCTTAATAATTAATAATTCTTCTATGCTCAGGTACCACAAAGCTGTGGAGCTATGGAAGCGGTACCGCGACGCGGCGGCCGCGGTGCGCGCGTTCGCCGAGTTCCAAGAGGGCCGGCTGCACGCGCTGCGGCCCGACGACGCGCCCGCCACCGCTCACGTGAGTCTACTATGTTTTATCATGAGATGAGCACGAGCGTCGTGCGACGAGGCGCTTATTTATGCTAATTAATCCTTTATTGCACATATAAAACACACATTAAAACAGACGTTATACAAGACATATACAAAGGTGAGCTTATCTCTAGAAAAGATCTCTTCCAGCCAACCCTAGCTGTGGTATGGAACGAGAGTTTGCGGGACTATTCTACGAAATAATTACTGATAAATATACATACTTAAACTATATAACCATAATGTAATAAACATACATACACATACACAATATACATATAATAATTTATATGTATAATTTGATATGACGTTACTGATTATAAGTGTTGGTAAGGTAGTGATCTTTCAACTTATGTTTAAATTATTCTACCGATGGACTCTCACGAATGTCGGAAGGCAATTTATTCCACAATTTGGCTGCATGGACAGTGAAAGAATTGTGGAAAAATTTGGAATTGGATTGAGGACAGTTAAGGGTTGTTCTATAGCAAGAGCTGGATGCCTATGTCCAGCAGTGGATTAATATAGGCCGATGATGATGATGATGATGAAGAGCTGGATTAAGCTTTGTATATGCCCCTAGGCACTGCATGTTACGGGATTCCTCTAACTTACCAAAAAAAACTTTTTTCTTTGACCGAGGGTCCCATGTATGAAGAAAATAATGAAAGTGGACGAAGCGAAACAAGTATGTATGGATCGTAGCAAGTGGAAAAAAGTGGTCTCTGCCTACCCCTACGGGAAAGAGGCGTGATTATAAGTATATGTATGTATGAGGGTCCCCTGAACGACACGGGGCCCATAAGCACATCGTGACAGCAGTCCTAGACAGCGGTGATAGAAAGAACGTTCGCAACTATAAATCCGCTCGCCGCGGTCGCAGGTCGCCAGTGATCGTGGTAGAGGGTCGAGGTCCTTTTCAAAGTAGGAATTAAAAGTGACATGAAATACACTATGAAATACATTTATGTTTGTATATGTATTATTTATAATTTGATTATACCGCTCGAAAGTTTTCGGTGTCAAAAATTAATTACCAGTGACTTTGAATTAGAGAAAAAGGAGCACTTTTAATTTTAAATTACATGTTACCTATATTTTACAGTTGTCAAAGTAAAAGTAATGTTTCAATGTAATTTTACCCTAAGGAGTAGCAAAAATAGGTAAGTACCTAAGTACATTATTAAAATGAATCTAAAATTTAAAATTACATAGCAAAAATAACTGTTAAGTAACAACACCATAAAATTGATACCATTACTAAATATGTGTAAACGCCCTGTGTCAATCGATTGTTCAAGTACCTATTCTATTAGTTTCTGAAAGGACCTGGGGGGTAACCACAAGCTCATATAGCAGTATTATTGCAGTTGTGAAAACGAGACGCGTGTAGCGGCGAATATATCTGCGTCTCTTTTCCACAACTTCAATAACACTGCTATAAGAGCTCATGGTCGGGGGGCTGGGGTCATTGCAATCGTTTATTCCATTATCATGACTACCACCCACCCCACCAATATTAAGCATTGCTGTGTTCCAGTCCAGCAGTTATAGGTTAGATTCTCCTGCGAGATTTATCGAGAATTCTGAGTGGAATCCGTCTAGAAACATGGATAAAAAAATATCTAAAAGACAACTAGGTTATTGACTGTCATACCTACAAAAACAAATATTTGAATACTTGCCGTTTTAAGGAGCGGACTTCAACTTACTATTTGCTTAGACTACTTACTTACTTGAGTGCCTACATTTGCACTCTCCGTCAACAAAATAACGGTACCTACACTGCAAAGCTTAAAAAATGTTTTTTAAATCTTTCTTTTAAACCTTACAAACCATTTACAACGCTGGTCCAATGCAGGTTGGGAGGTGTAACGACTTCTTTAATACGACAACATCTAGACGTCCTAGACATGTACTAGATGACCCTGATGATCCCATAACAGTTGCGAACGCCCCCCGCCCGATCCTCTAAATGCCACATTAAACATGCACACTCCATAAGGCCCAAAACAACGTTCTCGTAGAACAAGGGTACCTACGACGAGCCGGTTCACACGCGCTATAAACCAGGTACAGATATGTACCCGGTCAACTGGAGCCGAGGTCCTAGGGTTTAGAGGCGCCCTCGGGTTGTTCCGCTCTCGAAACGATCTGGACTCCTCGGAGAATAGGGAACGGAGAAACGCACAAGTGCGTGATACAATTCCCTCTAGAAAACTTCTGAAGGTGTTTCGTTTCACACGGCTTGAACTCTTTAAGTTTCTCGCTGCCCCTAAAAAAAGTCCGGTGACGCAAAAAATGCCGTTTGAGCCAATCAGCAAACTCTCCAACTCCTAGGATTGACAGCTGCACGTGTCTTTTCCCCACCCATCCGATGAAGGCATAGCAAGTTGCCCCACCTGCAAGTTCGCAGCTCTACACAGAGTGTTTTATTTCTGTAATCGGCCGGATCTGCTTCGGCATTCCTTCGTAGACATCCTGCAGAGCTTTTTCGGCGCGGGCGCAGTGTGTCGACCGTACAACGACGCCGACGCGACGGTCTGATGACGCATGGATGCTTCAGGCGTGCGCTAAGCCTAACTTTAGAGAAAAAATATTGTTAGACAGATAGATAAACAGTTTATTTGATACTTCATCACACGCACACCTTTAAAAGACATTAAAAACAATACATAATGGACATAAACAAATATAAAAGAGTAGTGCGGGTTCGAATCTTAACTCTGAAAGTTTTATACAACAGACTGTCTTAAAAAAATTATGCTTACATTAATTTTTTATTATGATTAATGAATAATAACAATTAAATAGGTACCGTAAATTTTATCTCCCAGAAAATCTTTGAGGGTAAACTTTACCCATCATTTTGTCAAACTTTTACATGGGACCGACTCTGAAATCGTGAAAAACAAATCAGCTGTTTCATACATGGTCCCATAGTAAAAGATTTGCAAAATGATGGGCAGAGGCTACAATGTATACTTGTAGTACAAGCAAGACCACTCGCTTTCAAAATTTACTAAATTTTGTACATTAGTTACCAGCTATGTACAGACATCCGAACAATAGGTTATCGACAACATTCTTGTATTATCTATCTTGAATTCTTATACAAATTATTGGCGAAAAGTCAAATGTCAACCTACACACGTAACATAGGTACGTCTACTGAACAAAGCTACTTAGGAATGACATCAGCGCGTGCGTACTAACAAAAAAAGCGTCACAGAATTACAATCTAGCGTTAGCTTGCTAGATGGGTGATCAAATTGTAATATTTCGAGCACCTGTGTTTCGGAAGGCATGTTAAGCCCTTTATCCCGGTTGATGTCTTAAGAGCGTTTACGCCGCACACTAGCGCCACTAATGAAAAAAAAAACATATCTAGTACCTAATTAGAGATAGAAAATCAAATTATGCTCAACAAACTATTTGAATGAAGTAATTTAGCATTTTTACGTCACATAATGAACACCTCACATGTTATGGTTTAGTTAAATAAGACGTTACGGCCACTTTTAACTATAACGCCATATTTAACTAAACCATAACATGTCAGGTGTTCATTAGGTGACGTAAAAATGCTAAATTACTTCATTCAGATAGTTTGTTGAGCATAATTTGATTTTCTATCTCTAATTACTAGATATGTTTTTTTTTCATTGGCGGCGCTAGTGTGCGGCGTAAACGCTCTTAAGCCCTTTATCCCGGTTGATTTCTTAAAATGGCAGTTGTAAAAAATCCCTTAATTCCGCATTGGGCCAACGTGGTGGCTTTTTTTAGGGCAAGCCACCTAAAACAACCCGGAGGTGGGAGAAGGTAAATACTGCATCGTATGAAAAACTCAAGCGGTTCAAATAGCCTATGTCAGACTTTCTACTGACTATAACACTCCCTGGGGGTTGGCTTTAGCCTTGTAAGGGCTGCGTAGGCCGACGGAACGGTCGCCTCCCGTGGAAGGTGCCAACGTCGTGGCTCAACAGTGGCATTAATAGACGAATAATGAGGATGATTAGTAAACGTAAAACAATATTTAATTTCGAGTTAATCAGTAACATAATAGTATACAACACTACCGATACCGCTATGATTCCTTTAAAGATATATACTTACTTTCTTTTTAACTAAATAAAATGCTATCGTACGCGTGCTTCGGGGATATGGTCGACCCCGTGCTATGTGCGATTCTCCTCCCCTTTCCAGCTACGAAAAACTCAATGGGGAGAAGTACTTACTAAAACATACGTCTGTACAGGTCTGTTAAATAGAGCTGGCATGTTCACAGTACTCACACTAATGCAAATTGACTATACAGCATTTTTAGAAATTAAATTAGTAAGTAAAGTAAACAGCCTATAACGGTCCCACAGCTGGGCAAAGGCCTCCATCATTGAAATCAAGTCATCACTACAATTGATGGGTAATGGCTTAATATATTATTATCTACTATCAATTGATGGAAATTAAATTAAATTAAATCAATTAAAATTATCTTGATTGAAAAAGCAAATTTATAAAAATTTTGTTCTCTGACTATGATTTTATAAGTTATACAAGCTTGTAAGTTGTAGGGTGAGTAAAGTTGAAGGGTTGTAAATAAAGTTTTAAAATTTTGAAATCTTTCATTAAACCGTCACTGTTTGATTATGGAGCATAAAATAGTTAAAAATATTGTGCACTATTTCACGAGATTGTCCTGTTAATGTTTTGCCGGAACCAATTATTTGAGAAGACATTTTAATCCAACCTTAAAATAGTTAAACAAAGATGACACAATAATCTTTGTCGATTTAAACGTGATTGACGCTAACGGACGAATGTCAAAAAATACCACTCTGTATTCATAAAAAGTAAACAGTAAAAGCAAAACAATAACTGCTTCCTTCATACTCATAAGCTTCACCGAGCGCGAGAGAGATGGATAGACTTTTCATGATGCGTATGCGTTGTCATCCTATCCAAAACTGTAAAATTTCTTCAATACATTTTCAACCATATAAATTAACCATAAAGTTCAAAGTTTTTTGAGGTAATTTGACAGTTTGTGGTAGGTTGGTGTGTAGGCGTGTGTACCATCCCTTACCCAGGTGTGTAGGGTAACGCCTCGGTGGCCGGGTGGCAAAGCGGTCGGCCCGATACCCGAAGGTCCCGGGTACAATACCTCGGTCGGGCAAAGAGTGTTTTGGATTTTTCGATGCATAGCCCGGATTTGTGGTCATTAAGCCATTACCTATCAATTGTAGCGATAACTTGTTTTCAATAATGAAGGCCTTTCCCAGCAGTGGGACAGTAAGTAATTTACTTACTTACGTACCATTCCTTTTCTGACGGGGAAAAGCTAATACTAATCTTTCTCTGCCACGGGGATGACTCGGAACCATAGAAACGGCAAGCAATGAGTTACTTTTATTTTATTTGGAAACTCAATTAAACTCAAATACCTATTACTAAAAAACCGGACAAGTGCGAGTCAGACTCGCCCACCGAGGGTTCCGTACAAATTTATGGATTATATAGTTTAGGAATCGAGTCTCGAACTTTTCCCGAAATTCAGTTTCCAAGGTATTTCTTTTTTCATTAAAAATAATTAAAAATCTGTTTAAGCTTGTGCAAATGAAGCCCTTTCATATAATACCCCACATGAAACGGTTAACTTAGGTACTTCAAAATTTTGACCCCCGTTTCTTGCATAAAGACCCAATTTTTTGTGATTTAATTAACTATGTATAAATTTCAGATTTTTTTCTGTGCTTGTTGTATATGACGATATCACTTGCCAAACTTCAGTTCTAGGTAAACGGCAAGTACCCTATGAATTTTGATTCCCTCGAGAGTATCGAAATATACGTTCTTTGCTACATAAACGGCCGTATCTTTTTTTTTCGTTAACTTAGCAGTTTGATTTATTCACAGCTTTAAGGGACCGTAGACCTGAGAATATGGTTTTAATTTCAACTCGATACCTTCACGCGTTTCCGAGATAAAGGGTCTTGACAGACAAACAGACGGACAGACGGACAACAAAGTGATCCTACAAGGGTTCCGTTTTTTTTCTTTTTGAGGTACGGAACCCTAAAAAACCCCGCTTATCCATATTACTACCTCTATTTAGCTGTGGCATACTGGCATTATCCGTACCAAACCTCTCTAAGTCTTCAAAACTCTTTATTCACCCATCGATCGAAGTCGTCGCGACTGGGGCTTGCCTCGTTACTTAGCCGCCATCAAACAAATTAACAGTACTTAATGGATTAACATAACGCCGCGCCGGCCGGCTGGTCGCTGACCCCTGAGACATTGTTTACATAAACACCTACAATTAATGTCCAATTGCACACCTTACCGTGCAATTATGTAACTGTGTGAATACCTTTTGTTTCGTCATATCGGCCGATTCAAGAAAACAATTGTAGATATTTTGTTTTTATCTTCTTGGTAATATAATTTAGCTAAAAATGCAATTAAGTATCTATTTTATTTTCTACATCACAATTACGTAGCGGGTGCTGGATGAGAGTAGCCGCGGATCGTGCTCAGTGGCGTGCACTTGGAGAGGCCTATGTCCAGCAGTGGACTAGTGTAGGCTGATGATGATGATGATGAATCACGTAGCATTCAATTATCATAAAACTTATATAATATATAAATTATATACAATTTCGGGTTTGAAAGATATTTGGTATTCCTTTGCTTTTATGATTTATATAGGTATACGTAAATTATATAAACAAAAGATTAATTAACAGCTGTGTTAAAAATTCACAGCAACAAAATGTCAGTTTCTCTGGTACGGGAAAAACAACATTAGGTTAATGTTTCATAATTGTTTTTGTTTCGGCATTTTATTGCATAGTTCATATTAATTCTCATAAATACCTCATAATGAAGACGTAATTAAACTTTAATTAGTAACGATTATTACCTTCTAACATTTTCCGAAAATTACGTGGCAATCGCATCATCTTTTGCTTGACTGTCAGTCACCAAAGTTGTCAATTCTTCATAGCTTCTCTGGAATATCATTTGATATAGTTTATCCGAAACAACATTATACGGATCTACTCTGGTTAATATTTTTGAAAGATCACGTAAACTTGAAAACGTAACTATTTAGTTACATAATGCGTTTAAAAAAATTGAGAGAATTCGTCAAAAGTTACACGATAACAAATCATTAATGAATGCGAGCGAATCCAACTATTCAACTTCGCTTCATTACCAACTGATAACGCTTGATAACGCGGCGCGCCAGTTGTTCCGCGGACGTCCTGCCGCGAGGACGTCTGCTCGGGCCGGCCAACGAACAAACTCGAACTTTACTCGAATATACCTACACACCTAAAACGAAAAAGTCGAACCAAATTCGCGCCTAACAAATTTTCCCGATTGAAAAATCGCGCGCAAACCCCAAGGCCGCGCAATCGTACTTACCAAGTGAAATGTGACATCACCGAACTCCGAAGTATGCACAACTTGCAGCGTGTGCATAATTTCACTTGATCATTAACGATAAAAGCTGAACTGCATACAATGTCGTGACCTTGAGCGTGACCATGACGTGAGCGATGTTCCAAATTTGAAATTTTGAATTCCGCATTAGAATCGAATTAAAACTTTGCGGCCAGCTCTGCCTGAACTTTATTGTTTATGGTTCAAACGTAACGTTTACGTTAATTTATTTAAATTTATTTATTGGTCAATTATATAGTTTATCTTGATGCGATAAACTGGATACTATGAATTGATAAATGCTAATAGTGAATAATTTCATTTAATAATTATTTTAAAAAATCGTTTTTATAAACGACGTTGTGGTATCAAATAAATAGTGTGTCTGTGTCAAAAATGAGTAATGATTTTATTTTTGTGATAAGAAATATGTGTCGAAGGTGTTGTGCGTGATTTATCTTTTAACACAATGTCACTACAGGAGGTAAGTGATGGATGGATGATAAAATAATCATAAACATTCAAGATCAAACTGCGGGTAGGCACATGGAGTTTTCTATAGTATCTATATTTCGGCGAATGGAAACGTTAAGTTACATTGTTATTCAAATTTGAACTTTGGTCCAACGATGTTGAAATGAATTATCCTACTAATATTATAAACGCGAAAGTTTGTAAGTATGGATGTTTGTTACTCTTTCACGTAAAAACTACTGAATGGATTTGGATGAAATTCGGCATACAGATAGTTTATAACCGGGAATAACACATAGGACACTTTTTATCCAAATATTCCTACGGGGACGGGAACTACGTGGGTGAAACCGGGAACCACGTGGGTGAAACCGCGAGCGGCCACTAGTCATTTTATAAAGCTAGATTATTTTGCTAGATACCAATACCAACTATTATTAAATATATGTAATGTATCTAGCTAAATAAAATTATGTAGTAAGTTAACCTAATCCATCAACTAAATAATAATTATGCATTCACAAAAAAGAGTGCCTAGTGCCACAGACTAAGCAATCTAGTGCTTGTGTTATTTACTATTCGAATTCATTCGATCACGTTAACCCTTTATAGGGCTCTGTCCATATATTGGACACCATAATTTTAACTTTATTACTTTATCATAAGGTCGAAAACCAATGAAAAATTTCAACATGCTCTGCCCATCATAGGGTAGTAAACGAAAACAAGAATTTGTAGGTCATTGAAACAGGTTGCTTTACAAACGAAAAAAGTTAAAATTTTGCTGTAAGAATTTCTGTTTTTGTTTACTTACATTATTTTACAAACTTGTTTTACAATCGAATAGCAAATAAAACTCGCACTAGGCAGTCGGACGTCGCAGTATCAGTATTTTTTGCTTAGTTACCGAACTCAGCACTAAAATGAAAAATAATTAAGTAAGCCTAGTAAAACTTAGCTTAAACATTTCTCGTTTAACTAAAACACAAATGTTGAAAAAATTTCCACGAGCAGGGTTTGAACCTGCACCCTTCTGACATACCGGGTCAGGTGCTCTTCCAATTTTAGTAATTTGTTCGCAACAAAATTTGCGTTAAAAATTATATAAACATTTATTTCTCGTTTAATTCTGTAAGGGATTTCGAAGCCATTGTCATTTCGGTGTCCCAAACTTCAAAGTTCAAATTTTTCGAAACCAATTGGTACTTACCTAATCTAACTGATCATTTTACTGAAACGTCTTTTTATTTCCTTTATACGCTTAGAAAGTTTCATTGAAATCGGCTTATTGGTTTGAACATTGGGTTTGAACCATTAGAACTTTGAAATTGTAGGTAGGAAGTTAACAATACAATAAAGCAGTTTGCTTTAAACATTTTATGGACAAACTTCTAAATTACAATTCTTGAAGTAGGTAGGTACATCGCTTCCTAGCTCTTGCTTAAATCTAGTTCTTTGTTCGCACTAGTCGTTAGCTAAATGGCTGTCATATGTCAGCATTCGCGTCACGACCTCATTCGTTTGTTTTTGTGAATATAGATTGCAGTATTTGTAAAGAAGCATCGGTTTGCTTGCGATTCAATCTTAGTAGTGAAATAAATACTTTTAAATACTTATTTTATTTAAGGCCTACCCACCTAGATGCAGCGATTAGGTACATGAGGACTTTTAAAATCAAGTTATTAACAGTATCAGAATAAAAATATAATAATAATAATAAACGAAATAAGTAAGTAAGAAATAACTAAAATATTTGATTATATTTTTTGAACGACTCCGTGATAAAAAAAAATATCGTACCTATTTAAAGTTAAGCCTATACTACCTATCTACCATAGATAAATTAACTAAAGATTATTTTTTGTAAATTGAAGTTGGACAAAACTTGTAAAAAGCGACAAAAGAGATATTGATATAAAAATAACAATATGGAAGTAAGTAATAATGAAATGTAAGTTTTCACCTACTCATGGAAGTACAGACCTACTTCAGTATAACACCATCAACAAATTTTTGTTATCTTATCTTAACTCGATTGTATTTGTAGGCTTAGAGTTAGAGTAATAGATTTTCACGATAGATGTTTATTAACTTAATGTTTATTCTAATTGGGACGACACCTAGCTTTAATCTATAATATGTTCTACTTAGTTATAGCTTGTATTTGTGTTTGTCTTGCTGGTTGTCCTTTAAATAAATAAATAAATAAACTTTCTGGTGAATTTTAAGAATTTTTTTTCTTACAGTTTCTCAGAGAAGTGCATTTTATGCCCGTTTTCACCCTTAATGATTTTAGGTAACTCTGCATAAGTTGTTTTTCACACAACCATAAGCTACTTTAGGTTACCGTTGCCAAAGTAAAACGTGTTTTTGCTCCCCTTGAAGTCTTCCCACTTAGTCCGACAGGGTGTTATAACACCTCTAAAAGTATTATATAGATGTACCCTAATGTGATACTTTTAAAGTGTCATTTACAACGACACACAAACGCCTGATCGGTTTAAATGGGTGAGATTAAGGAAACAACATGTTTTGTCATCGTCATTCAAAATTACAATTATATGTATTTTTTATTTCACCTGGCGGTGTCATAATTTGTTTGTTTGTTTTTTTATTTATAGGCTTACCAACATTTTCTACACATAAATATTCTTATTTATTCTTACAAACTTAGTAACATCATGTTGCAAACACTTAAAGGTAAACCTCATGTTTTAATATTTAAGTACTTAGATACTAAGTAGTATTATTTAATAAAAAATGGACTATTAAGGGGATTAAATGAAAAAATAATAAACAAATTAAAAATTAACACTGAAAAACTGAAAAATGCCAAATTTAATCGGTAATAAATCGTGCAGCCACTTCTGCGACAAAATGTTTTGAGCTAGGTCAATGAACCCGATGGTGACGATAAGGTCGAAGATTGCAGCGCACTTTACCCGTAACCCTCAACGACTTAAGAACAGCCATCAGCATCTCTGTAATAAAAGAAAGTGAAACGATTATGTAGTACTAAATTGCTTATAACTGTCCCACAACTGGGCAAAGGCTTTCATCATTGAAATCAATACAAGTGATGGGTAATGGCTTAATCACTACGCTTGCCGGTTGGTGATCACAAACCCTATGCATCGAAAAATCCGAAACACATTTTGCTCGTCCTGGAAATTGAACCCGGGGCCTTCGGGTGTCGGACCGAGAACTTTGCTGCTACCGTGGCGATAACATAAAACTTTAATTGAACAATATCAAAATCAAAATATAAATCTTTATTGCTAACTAAGTGTATAAAAGGTGTTACATTTTGAAGGAACTTAAAACTTAGTCGCCCTTTTCGGACACGACAATTTATAGAGAGCTAAATATTTTTATATAAATCTATGAATAATATCTTAAGTTTAAAAGTAAAAAAAATTAATAAAACAATCATCATCATCATCTCAGCCAAAAGACGTCCACTGCTGGACAAAGGCCTCCCCCCAAGGATATGAGGGGTATAAAACAATAACAAAATTAAATTAAATAATCGTCATATCAAGACTATTTATTAAATTATAAGTTTTAAATAAATAAATATTATAATAATCTATTTATTGTGGTATCAGTAAAGGTATAAGCAAAAAATGTATTTATTTAAGGGTGAGAAAATGATTTACAGAATAAAAACATTTCTCATTAAGAGCGTTTACGCCGCACACTAGCGCCGCCAATGAAAAAAAAAACATATCTAGTAATTAGAGATAGGAAATCAAATTATGCTCAACAAACTATCTGAATGAAGATATTATTATTGATATTTAAATATGGCGTTATAGTTAAAAGTGGCCGTAACGTCTTATTTATCTAAACCATAACATGTGAGGTGTTCATTAGGTGCCGTAAAAATGCTAAATTACTTCATTCAAATAGTTTGTTGAGCATAATTTGATTTTCTATCTCTAATTACTAGATATGTTATTTTTTTCATTAGTGGCGCTAGTGTGCGGCGTAGACGCTCTTAAGATAGTCTCGTAACTTCTTTTGAAATGCTTGAAATGTTACTTGATTTTTCATATCAGGCGGTAATTTATTAATTATACAAACATATATACAATCTTTTTGCTGGAGAGTGCATTCGTGCCACCAATAGTGCGATATTAGCGATGAACTGTTGTAACCGCATGCCGGTCGTAATGAGTGCCGCGGAGGAGCGAGCGATAAACCCAGTACAATTAGCATTTTCAAGGGCACACTTTCCTACTTCGGCTGTCGTTCGCAGACCTAGCGATATTCAGACACGCGCAAAGAAAATGCTATTTCATTTATTTATTTATTTAATTAAAACGGTAAAAAACCAATTACATTAATTAACAGCAATATAACAGCAATATTCATGGTAATAATCAAATCAAAATATTTATTCAGGTTTAAATTAAAGTAATAAACAAAATTAAAATATAAGTTATAGAAGCGAAACTGAAAAAGACCCCACTCAGCACATGTTGCAGGTTGCAGCATCAACATCACCTGCAACGCTGATATTCTGCGGAGCCCTATTGTTTATGTGTGTGTGGACCAGCAGAAGCAGAAGCGGCAAGAAGCGCCTCGCTTTTACCCTTTTTAAATAATTAGTAACAATATTTATATTGTATAGGATATATAATAATAAGTAATATAGTAATATAATCTTTATTCTCAGACCATTGATCCATGCTGTTAGTAAACTTTAAAGCTATTAAAAGTAAAGAGAATGCATACAAAAATTCCCAATAGTAGTTTTCCCGTCTTTAACAACGAATATTTACAATACAAATTTGATAACATTTGAAAACGAAAGAAAAATCTTAATAAAATTTAAATATTAACTAAATTTCCTCCAACAGTATTCGTTTAAAATTTTAAACATTCTATTTTTTATTTAAATAGTTATTTTAAGAAATCTTTAAATAATTGTACCTTATCAAATATATTTTAAAATATTTCCTATTTTCAAATCAATCATACAACCATTTCTCTAGTGTGTTTTTGTAAAAAGTAAAGTACATTACATTTTACCTTATAAAATTACTTCGGGTTCGGTGAAGAAGCTACATGTACACTTCACGTACAATTTACTTGTTCAGAGGGGAGACTCGAACCCTCAATGGGTTTTAGACTCGGGGATGCTTGAGCTTTTTAACGACACTGGAAATTCAACATTTCGGTAAGGCTGAGAGACTCTAGAAATCTTATTTTAACTGCCAATGTTGTGATTTTCGTACGTCCTATCTATTAATTGCTAGTTCTTTTCTAAAATAGTAGAAACGTCTTAATTGCGGCAGGCGCGGGCGGTCCGCCCTCGCCGAGCCACTGAACATTTGGAATAACCTTCGTGCCCTAATCGATACCATGTCAAAACATGCTCCAGAGCCGTTACAACTTTACTTAAAAACTCATGACATTAGTTAAAAACTATGACGCGTTCAGTTTCAAAGTCAATGTGAAAAATAGCTGTTATGTTTTAGCCATACTTAGTCATAGTCACAAGTATTTATTGCATCATGTTGGTACGGTACAGATCTTAGAATATTGTTTTGAGATTTCACACGAGTGTTAAGTGAAAATGTAGATACGGACATGTAAATTCATCATAAAGCTCTAAGGCAGTTTATTTTCGTATGCCTTTAAGGAGGAAAGTGTATTTAAAGAAATAATTTCGGAGCAAGCGAAGGAAACTTTAAATATGAAACGCGCAAGACTGTACACATGTAAATCATAAATTCCCCATAAAACACAAGACCCTGACTCAGTTCCGCTAACCGAAATACATTTATCCTCGACTTTTATCGTGCGTTAATTTCCGTCACAACAATTTTTACACGTGTTTTAATTTATCAAATTGTAGGTGCAGTCACGAGAATATAAATAGTAAGTTAGTATATTGCCATGGATAAATCGACAGTAGAATCTGCACCATACATTTTGTTTTTATTTATGATAATATTTCATCGGTGGCTTGTGATTCGAATTCTAACGTCAAAAATATGAATGATTATATAAACATTTATTGGTAATACACGATACATACATAAAGTCACATTAAAAAAAGGGGAACTAAAACTAACAACTAAAATACAAAAGTGCGTCAAGTCAACCAAAATATGTGAAAACTTGAAGGCCAAAAAAGAGGAAGACTTGTTCGTTTGGTAACATGTTTATGTTAGTGACTGTACTTGTTTACCTGAACGAGTTAATGTGCTATAAAAATAGTGAAAAAAACTTTTCCCCTGTAAACGTAACGTTGCGCAAAGTAACCCAGATTCTTACGCTGCTTACATCAGCGGATCTGCCTGAAACAGCAGATACGGTGTTATGTAATCATAACGCTAAAAGACACATAAAATATATAATAAATAACTAACGGTTTTCAAATAAGATTTTTAATAAACTAAAAAAGATCAGACTTAATCGATCACGTTGACGAAATTGAGAGCATTCGAATTGTGATCATGCAAGTTTCAAGCAGTAATAGAATGTTTTCAATATTAGATACTATTGTACATAACAACATTTTAAATAATAGGTAATAACTATTTAAAAAACCTTTGTTTGCTCCAACACAAGTTATGGGTATTTTAACTATAACTTGACATTTTCTAGAATTTTATAAAAGACATTAAATACCTACACCCAACGTCTAGCTAGGTACACTCATACATAGCAACACGCGGCAAAAACTATAAAAAAATTACCTCCTTAATAAAAGTCTCTTAAAACTTAATGTTTATCAATATGCTATTGGTAGGTTATACGCGTTAGTGCAGCTAAAAAGTTGAAGTAATTACAACCTAAAAAAACTTAATAATGAACGCTGCCATGACATGAGTTAGATTAAATGTATTCACTAATATATCTACTTATGTGCTGCCATCAAGGAACTTGATCTTAGCGCGTACCTACTCACTTTAGATGTCTTATCACAATGCGTTAATGCAAAACATTTGCTTTACCATCTGGAATCTCTTAGAAGTTTATTTTCAGTTCAGTTTAATCTTACTGCAAGTACTACTACTGACTCCCTAGGCCTGTGATTCGATACATGTATTCGAAACCATTGATAATAATTATATGGACGGTTTCTTAAGCTAAATCTACTTTGATACAATTTTAACTTATCGCTGCCTATTAAGGCAAAAGTTATAATAACTTAAGTTAAGTTGGCGTGTTAAAGGGGCGGCTTATACTCAGCAGTGGGTGGGCTGAAATGATGATGATTAAGTATGATGATAATGATTGCCTATTACTATTTAAATACGTGGCCAAACTTAGTGCATATCTAACACATAAAAAATGAGCAAAAATAATAACGAAACGAAAACATTACTGCGCATAAAAGGAACGTTACTGTAAAAAATCTTTCCGACCGTACACTAGCTAGCCGTCTCAATCAAATTAACTTAATTTTAATATAGTTAATTAACGTTGCATCACACTGACGGATGACAAATAAATTTCGTCTTCCGTCAATTTCGCTCACGTTCTACGCCGAAATAATGCCAGTGTGAAAGTGTAATTAAATGTTTCGGTAAGTATATTGTTGCGTCGTCGGTGAATACGCGCTGCTTATTAATGCTACAACTCAATTGAAGCCAAATTGAGGACAAGTTAGCCTTCTTTTAAATAAAAAGAAACAAATAATTATTTTTTTTGGGAAGTGTAGAAGTGCCTTGCCACGTAACGTGGTTCTTTAAAATTAGTTTTTCTAAATTGCCTCGGGTCTGGGTATTTTCTATGTATAATAAGTATGTATTTAAGTATTTTAAGTATGTTTATCCGTTGTTGTCTTTGTTGGACTGATGGCCGCTGGGGCGGGATAGTCCTGGAGTGGCGACCGCGTACCGGAAAGCGCAGTGTGGGCAGGCCTCCAACAAGGTGGACCGACGATCTGGTGAAGGTCGCGGGAAGCCGCTGGATGCGAGCAGCACAAAACCGGTCGTTGTGAAGATCCTTGGGGGAGGCCTTTGTCCAGCAGTGGACGTCTTTTGGCTGAGATGATGATGATGATGATGATCCGTTGTCTAGTAACCATTTTAACGAGTTTCATAACGAAGCTTCTCTTGGGCTAGATAATTGGTGTGAGTGTAGGAAAGTTTATTTATTTATTTGTTTATTTTGTTTTTAGGAAACGTAAATAACGTTACCTATATAGTACATTTGCACATTGTTAGGTATATAGGGTCACTTTTTATCACCGTCCAAACCTTTTCAGATTACTCCCGTGATACAAACAAACAACTCTTGCTATTGAACTAACTCCCTATCTCGAAAATAAAATTCAGCTGTTCCATACAAAACATCAATATTCATTCGACCAAAATGTAGGGGGTTGGTCCAATAGTAAGAGTTGTACGTTTGTATCACGGGAGGCATCTCAGAAGTTTTGGACGGTAGTGATAAAAAAGTCAACCTGTATGTGTTAGATATGCACTAAGTTTAGCTACGTATTTAAATAGTAATAGGCAATCATCATCATCATCATCATCATCGTTTTAGCCCACCCACTGCTGAGTATAAGCCGCTCCTTATCAATTGGACAGTTTTCTTTTGATGATGTGACAAGGTATAATTTCCAAAGCCGGATTTACCCAATTTTCTTCATCATCATCATCATCTCAGCCAAAAACACGTCAACTGCTGGACAAAGGCCTCCTTCAAGGATAATGATTTATCTTTGAGGGGAATTTGCCATAATCGCCACGCTTGGCAGGCGGGTTGGCAATCGCAGTAGGGTGAGAATAATCACAGAGAGACGCTGCTGCCCATCCTCTGGAGTGTTCCCTTAGTCGCCTTCTACGACACCCACGGGAAGAGATGGGGTGGTGCAATTCTTTATCCCCGGCACCACACGGGGAACCACACGGGGAAATTTTCCTAGGGATCACGGAATACGGGTATTTAGGCGGATGAAGTCGCGGATAACAGTTTATTTTATTGATCTTGGTGTGATGCAAAATTATAGCTTTAGATATTTTGTCCAAAAAAAGTTAACTGTCATGTCATGGCTTATACGAGATAGTTTAATATCCCGTAAAATAAGAAAATCAGGAGTTAAAAATCGAGTACGTTTACGATTAAAAGATCAACAATAATTATAATTATTAACTTAGATTACTAACAATATAGCTACAATGAAAAATATGTCAATAAGTTTGAATGAAAAGTGAAGAAATCCCCTTTTATTGTAGGGTTTTAAGCATTTTATCTTAGCTGATACCGACGGCCTTGAACTGAATCACACGCAGATAAAATTCGTTATTCACGTAAACACGTAGTTGCTGACCAGTCCGACTAGTTCCGAACACATATTTTTCCTGACATCTTGATCTATATATTTAATAAGCAAGGACATTTACGAGTTTATGAAATTAATTCTTGAATAACTAACTACACGGTTTTGGCAGTAGGCACGTTATACCTATACCACAATATGATAGGCAGTGCTAAACTATTCTCATTTAAGTATTCTAATTTTTGTAAATTTTATACATCTTAACAAAACACTATAATTAAATATTTATAAAATACTAGTGGCCCGGTTGCGACTTCGTCTGCTTAAGAACACCCGTATCCCATGATGGATCGCCTATTGCAGCGCCACCTACCGGGTCCAATTGTAAATCTAAGCCATTCTCGAATCCACTTGAACACACACAAAAAATTTCATCTAAATCGGTCTAGCCGTTTTGAAGGAATTCAATAACATACACACGCACAGAAGATTTATATATATAAAGATAATTAAAAAATTAAATGCCTACCTGACCCAGCCAGGAATCGAACCTGGGTCTTCCGCGGCTGCAGTGACTTTTCACTATATTTAATTTAGCTTAAATGCAGGAGTCAGCACTTAAAAAAATAAAAACACTATAATGATGCTAAAACATCATTACGAAAAATGTTTATGCTCAAATCACAAATAATAATTAGCAACAATTCGTATATTATATCATTTTATAAAGTTAACGCAAATGCAATGAGTTAAAACATTTTTACAAATTATTTTATCGTACCATTGTGAACCGTTGACATGGTCCGTGGTTACATGGAGACGAGAGGGTCATTTTAATCTATACACATTGTTTTTGAAATAGTAGCAAAATTATTTATAGTTCTATTTGTGCGTGCTGTTATCAATACCTATTAATTTATCACCCTAATACTTTCCTCGTTTATTTGAAAAGGCTAAATTAACTATAAACGTGCTGGATCAATTAATTGAATTTGTCACACAGCAAACCGTGAGTTTTCAAATTCGAGAACGTTTCTGAATTCTGTGAAACGAAATTTCGAATTAGCCTTGAAAAATCAGTTAAGTAGTATTAGTTACATATTGTTTTCTAAAGTTTACGCGAACACTACACATTGAAATGAAACAACTTTTACGGATCTACTCGCGTTTATTTTACACATTACTTATTTAATGTTTGACCGTGGTCACAGGGAAACTGAGGTGTTGGTGTTGTGACCACGGACACTGCAAAGGGTTCGAAACGTCAGGATAAACATTACATAAGTAATGTGTAAAATAAACGCGAGTAGATCCGTAAAAGTTGTTTCGTTTCAATAGTATTAGTTATTTAACAAAACAATTTTTTTTAGTGTTGATGTCACAGGTAAACTGTTGATATACCTTTACAACAAAGTAGGATGTAATGTTGCTTATGGTACACTGTATTATCCTGTATTATCCTATTATTGTTGCAATAAACATTTTTCATTTTCATTTAATTTTGTTTGATAGAGAATATTTTTCAATCGCTATTTTAATATATGGAAGAAATATCCTCGAACTTTCAAACGTTTTTGATATAAACCCAGAAACAAAGTGCTCCACCTATTTAGACTACTTACATCTAATCTCGATTAAGCTACATAAATCGGTCCATGTGTTTCTTTATCACCCTTATGAGTAACATAATGGCCACTATGTCTGCATACAACTGATAGCATCGATCGGAACTGCTTTTAGCAGCATTTGGGTGGGGTTGAGCGAGCTGATGTCATGCCCTTAAGTAATTAAATTGCTCATTTGAAAGTATCCACCCCCGTAAAGCAAGAAAGATAAATCTAGAAAGGAGTATTTATTTTTGTTTAAATAACATAAATATATGCTGAAAAATGCTAGTCAGATTTTGTATTGTGTTGTTAATTTGGTACTTGTATTGTTCGCTAAGGCTAGTTTAATTTCTTACATTGTTAACTTGTAATTTGATGGTCTTAATAAGACTATGACGTAAATCAGTAAAATCAATTTGCATGGTAGCTTGGTGGTTCGATAATAATTTAATTACAACACAACTATGAACATTGAACAAGAAACAAAAACAAAGGAACAGTTTTACGATCCTATGACTTTAATTAAGCAGTTGGAAAAAACTTAGAAACCAAATGCGAAGAAGACAACAATTCGAACTTATAACAAAATAAGTATGATTAGATTCGTGTTCGTGTATTTAATTTAAAAAATAGGAAAACTGGCAAATTACAGTGATGTTTTAAGCAGGATCACTTAAATCTAGACTAAGATTTCGCGTCGCAAGCAAAAATATACAGATTTATTCAACAAATGAAGAGTAAAAACACAAATGTTGAAAAAATTTCCACGAGCAGGGTTTGAACCTGCACCCTTCTGACATACCGGGTCAGGTGCTCTTCCAATTGAGCTATCGTGGTTCTAACCAGCCCGCCGAAATTATTCAACACTATTTACTTTTTACTTTGAAAGCCAAAGGCGCCCATTCAATGTTAACAACTACCGTCATTAACATCCGATCATAATATTTTTACAAATACTAAAGATCAGTTAAGAAGTAGGCAAGCTATTTATAAATGTTTATATAATTTTTAACGCAAATTTTGTTGCGAACAAATTACAAAAACACAAATGTTGAAAAAATTTCCACGAGCAGGGTTTGAACCTGCACCCTTCTGACATACCGGGTCAGGTGCTCTTCCAATTGAGCTATCGTGGTTTTAACCAGCCCGCCGAACTCTTAACTGCTTCTTCTTAACTGATCTTTAGTATTTGTAAAAATATTATGATCGGATGTTAATGACGGTAGTTGTTAACATTGAATGGGCGCCTTTGGCTTTCAAAGTAAAAAGTAAATAGTGTTGAATAATTTCGGCGGGCTGGTTAGAACCACGATAGCTCAATTGGAAGAGCACCTGACCCGGTATGTCAGAAAAGTGCAAGTTCAAACCCTGCTCGTGGAAATTTTTTCAACATTTGTGTTTTTGTAATTTGTTCGCAACAAAATTTGCGTTAAAAATTATATAAACATTTAAATGAAGAGTAGGTACCCGTTTAAAACATGTCATAGTAGAGTGAAGTATTCACAATGCACCGATCGTGGTGAAGTCAGTTGCACGTAAGTACCAAAGGACATAAAACGCCTTTTATAATTAATATATATAATGGCGCAGTGGTTAACGCGCCCGGTCGGCGGTTGCTGAGGTAAAGCAAATTTCGCAAAGGCCGGTCCTCGGATGGGTGACCAAAAATGTATCATCTTGAGCACCTCCGTGCTTCGGAAGGCACGTAAAGCCGTTGGTCCCGGCTGCATGAGCAGTTGTTAACAACCACCAATCCGCACTGGGCGGTAAAATACACACACATAACATGAGCTGATCATGATGATGATGATTTAAATAAATCACCTAAATACAATCTACTTATAATAGCGAAGCCCTACATAATGGTCCTTCGAGCCGGATATGAACCAGCCACCTATGGATGGACACTAATTTCCAACTATTCTAAGTACTTAGATCGAATCGTTAGCTGGCTGACTCTGTCGCCAGTTTCATCTGCCCATAGATTACGCGCTCTATTTAGCGCACGAGTTAGATCTCTAAATGATTGAAATACAGACAGTCATAGTAATTAGCTTGTTGCTGTTTTGCTAAAAAGTTGGAAAACAATAGTTATTTGAATGCTACAGAGTTAAGTTAAGATCTCAATACAGCTACATTTTGACTCCGGAAATTTGATGAATCTTTCACAGAATAACGTGTCATATAGGTAGGGTACCCACTACTTATAATAAAACTCCGAATGATGTTTATTTATTTATTTATTGCACTTATGTATACAGTATCACTTTCATACAGTAATAAAGTAATCAAATAGTATATGATGGCCTGTTACAAACCCTGTTAGGGCATCGCAAAATTATAACTATTCTTATATATTATTAGTAAAAAACAAAATATAAAATTAAAAATATTGCCAGCGTGTGAGCTTTCCGTGGACATGTAAAAGAACTTATTTATTGTCTTTGTCTGACATAAACTCTAGTATTGAGTAGTAGCATTTTTGTGCTAAATACTGCTTTAAATAAAGTTCTATATAAAGTTAGGCCTTCGCTTAACCGATGTTATCTTATAAAAAAATATTTAATATTTAAAAGATTCGTTAGTAGTTTTGATGTAAGTACTTACCTAAAGAAAAATAAAACAAAACCCGACTTCTAAAACAACTGCATAAAAAACAATTATGTACTTGTAAAAACCGGACTAACATAAAAAAATAACTGCAAAAAGAGAAAAAAGAAAAAAGAAAAAAGCAAGCTCTACGATCTCAGAATTCAATTTGAGCAAATCAACGTGAAAAATTTCCTTGTCCGATACCTATACTTAAATAATAAAATCTGTAATAAATGAGTATTTATAAATACATTGAATATTGATAGTTGTCGCAGGCGGGGACAACACCAACCAAAGAGAGTGCGGATTTAATTGAGCTAGCCACGGCCGCTTGGTTGATGATTGTCCCCGTTACGGTTTCAATGTGTAGGTAATTGTCTAGTAAACTTTGGAAAACAATAAGTAATTAAAAGCTTACATTGTCGTGTAACGGAATCCGTATAATTGTGCGGCTGACAGTCGCTTTGAAATAGGTCACATAAAGACTGCTCACACTCACTCATTCAGGTCAGCTCACTGCACCTGACCTGAATAGAGACAGAGGACACTAGGTACCTATGTAATAACGAAAATTGTTACTTTTGATAACATTTTATTATTTTTTGTCAACCTCGCAATCTACATATGTATACACACCGAATTATAATTCTTTGGTTACATTTAGTACCTATTAGTAGTCTGGTTTTGAGCATCGATGTTAATAAACGATTAGGTCAAGAATGGAACCGCATTTTACATGTAATGCCGAACCACTGACAGACCGACTCTTCTACCTTTAACTGTCTCTATATTACAACATTGCGCACTTTCACAATTTAGATTATTATGTTAAAATTAATGCAATATGTTTTTGTACACAGGCATGCCTAGAACAAGAATCCAGAGTGGCGGAGCTCCGCTTGCTCGCCGCTCGCGTGGCCGAGGAGACAGGGTCGCGGGCCCTGCAAGCTGATGCGGACGCCCTGGCCAGGCGGCTACAGCTCGTCGCCGGGGCGGTCCAAGCCCTGGCAGACCTGGGTGAGGCCCGACAGCTCGCTAGGGCGAAGGCACAACACGCAAAGGAGACATTCTTCGATATGAGACAGGTTGGTCATGGTTTATGCAAATATCTTAAGATTTACTATAAATAGAAAGTGATTTTCTTAATCAGATATAATATTAAAATCAACACGGTAAACAAAAAATTAGAAAATTAAAAGCGTTAAGAACCTTCTACAAAGGTTTCATTAAATGTTCCATATATAAACCTTTATAACGGACGTACTACTTCCGATGGCTTGTCCCTATTAAGCGCCCAACGGTTACCATTGTCATGCGTCGGTTTTACGATAAATCGCAAAGGAATACTATTTACAGCATAATAATTTTCATGTTGGATTTTGTAGAAATTACATTCAAAACGCATTTTAATTACGCTATTCCGTGCTAATTACCTCAACCAAAGCACGACAACCCATTATTAGGTATTACCATGGAGCAACGAACTTCACGACGACACGTTGCACTCTTTTTATCTTCGTTATATGACATATGAATGGACACTTGAATGTAAATTGGTGATAGCAAATAATTGAACATTTTTTCAGGATTTGGCACCAGTACACGAAGACGGCGAGATAGTCGAGGACAAGCTGATAGCTCTCCGCGACAACCTTATCGCGTTGGGTAAAAGTGAAGCCGACATCGCTCCGGCGAAGGCTGAGCTGCCCGACATCGATCGTGACGTATCTGATGAGCATTCCATAGTGAGGATCTTGGAGCTATGGCAGGCGATGTTCAGGGACACGTTCCTGCACTACCATCGGCTGTCCACCGCCCTCGTCAGGTCTGGAGACGCGGCGACCGCATTGCGCCTCTGGCATGAGTACCTGCTAGACTTACAATCGTTCCTCTCAGGCTCAGTTCCAGCAGATTATGAGAACTTAACAGAACATCGTCGGCTATGCAGGGTACATAGGAACTTGCTGACTTCACAGCGGTCCGTCCTGATGAACGAAAACAAAGAAATGAAGAACAGAGATCTGGCAGACAAATTTGACACTCTCACCAATCTACACAATGAAACATTGGCAAGGATAGTTGAACGACAAGACGAAGTATGTACAAGAATCGCCGCTTGGGATGACTACAGAGAAATAAATACAGAGCTTTTGCGGTGGCTCAAAGAAATGGAACGCGATAAAGAAAAGTTACAGTTACGATACGTACATATTAAAAGGATAAATACAGTGCTAGCAAAAATACAGAATCTCTCCGACAAAGTACCTGATGGAAGAAAACAGGCAGATAAATTATTAATCAATCTCAAGAAAGTACTCGAATTCACAGAAGAAGCCTACGGTGCGTCAGTTAGAATAGAATACGCTGGTATTGTAAAGAGAGTTGACAACTTACAAGCCAGCCTGGACACATGGCGAGATTTCTTATCTCGAATACTAGCTCTTGTTGGTGAATACGAATCATTGACCAGTAGTCTCAACAAATCGTACTCAAAAACTCAAAACGAAATTAACTCCTATAATGACGAAGAACGGTTATCAAGGCCACAACTCAACAAAGCAATTGATAAATACACTGACTTGAGAACAAAGATTGAAAAGACTGAAACTCAGATCGAAGCTCTGAGTGTAATACAGGAGCAACTCAAAGAATGCCTTAGTCCCCAGGACATAAGGATTGTTAACCAAAAGTTATGGCAGCTCAGACAACAACGAGCGGATATAGAACATCAACTGTCAATATTAATCCATCGGTTGCAAGAACGACTAGAAATCTATACCATATACGAATCACGATTATTACGGTTTTCAGAATGGTTAGTAACACTTGAGTCTCGCGTCAATTCATCAAGCCAAAGCAGTGAAATCAGTGCTTTAGATCCACAAGATTTAATCAGGAGAATATCCTCTGATATCCAGGCAGAGACCGCCATGAAAGAACGGGAGTTCGAGTGGCTCGCAGAAACCGGTACCTTGCTTATTGAATTATCAAAGAAAGACGAGAAATCTTATAGCAAGAACACATCCAAACACCTGAAGGAGGTACAAGAACGCTGGCACAAAGTGCAAGAAACAGGTCGAAGCAGAATCGCTAAAATCAACGAGCTGCTCGACACAATATCACAACTCGAGGAACGCCTGACTGAAATTAGAACTAAGTTGCATGCTATTGAATCCAGATTAACTGCGTCCATAATCCTGGAACATCTCACGACGAGAGACGTCGACGACAAGTTCCAGGAACGTGACGAGATCCACAAGAGCATTGAAAACGAAAGTGAGGAAGTAGGAGAAGCCCTGAATCTCTGCCAGCTCGTGTTCAATGACCCCGATGTTCTCAAGGGTAACTTTGACCTTCGTAACTTGCGCACCGGATTCGACATCGTAGAAAAGAAGTGGAAGAGTATCTGCGATATGTCTGAGCAGCGCAAGGGCACGCTCAAAGAGGTCCGCAAATCTGCCGAGCTAGCGAACTCGTTGCTACCCAAAGTCGAGAAGAAACTCGATTCCATAGAAAAGAGAGTCGAAAAGATCGAGACTAGAAAGCAGCGCGGTGACCCTGAAGACGAAACCGTATCAAAAGCTGTGATAAGAGATCTAGAAGCTTTGGAAGGCGACGTGAAACAGCTGGAAGATTCTTACAGCCGATTGGCGTCAGCTCGCGGAGTGGAACTTCGCGGCAAAGGCGCTGATTCCGCGGCGAGACTGCGTGCTGCGGTGCGTCGTTGGCAGCAATTGAGAGGAAGGGTGGACGCTGCCGGTGCCGACATTCACAGGCAGTTCGTAGCTGCGCATGGCAAAGCAGTCGTTGCGTTGGCTGAAGCCGACGTTCGGTTGACTCGTGCACTGCATCTCGCTCCAACGCCACTAGACAAAACCGCTACTTTGAAAGAACTGGAGGTTAGTAAAAATATTAGTTTATTTCAATTTTATAGTAAGACGTAAGTTTATCGCATCATGATAATTAATTTTCGAATTGCAACCTTTTTAGTTTGTAACACATAGTAAAAGACCTACGATATGGAATTAACCGTGTCATGTTTATTTTGATCCTGTTTTTTCTTTTGTCTATTTCTTAACACTTTCTTATATGGAATTATATGTAAAATTAGGGAGTGGAGCAAGAGCTGGTCGAATGCGAAGCTCTAGTGACGGAGGCGGACAGGCTGTCGCTAGGAGCGAGCGCGGCTGGCATAGCCGACATGGTGGCGGAGTACCGCGCGCTGTACGCTGACGTCAGCACACGGCTGGACCTCGCGAGAGCTGAAGTCGTCGGAGATGTCGACTCCGCTGTACAGGTACTTGGGGATTTTCAACAACCTTTTCGCAACATTGTAGGTATATGCAGCGTAGATTTTCTCCTGTTTTTATATAAGATTTTTTAATAAAACAGTTTAAATGCATTTGATATCAGCTGCTATCATGATTAGAGATTAAATCGTATTGAAACAACGCTTTTAGTTAAATAGTGAGAGTCATTTGTAATGTTGTTATGTCTTTGATACCGAACCTAACCTTCCACACGATAAACGAAAACACAACTTAACCAAATCTTGTAATACTTACATTAGCGTCATCTTAAGCACTTTATGTTTCATCCTAGGTGGACACTCTCAAATGGGAGACGGATGCCGCCCTCCAAGTAGACACACTGACCTCTAAAGAAACCTACCGTGTAGAACTGACTTCAGCTGTTAAGGAAACGTCAGAATCTCTCGAAACACTTCGAAATGCCTTGATCCAACAGCCAAAGGACAACGCCAGCGGTGAGGACTTGGCCACGGCCGCCAAGGAAATCGCCAGGGCTGGCGCCAAACCGGCTCAAACGTTAGAATTAGCTAAACACCTATCGGAGTTACTCCTCACAGAATGTGACGCGACGGAAGATGAAGCTTTACTTAAGGAAGTGGAATCCCTATCGTTAAGATACGAAGACCTTTTGGCCCAAGCTAAGAAACGAGAATTGCAAATCAACAATTTGAGGTAAGTGCTGAGAGCAGCAATGATTTGTGAACACGTAGTTATGTGCACTCGGTACGCGCTAGCGAAAAATTTAATGCATTTAAATAAACTGATGACCATAAAAATTACTGATGATGATGCATAAATAATAAAGTTTATCGCTAGTGAATGTCGTTTACATATTGCAAAAATATGTTTTTCTTTCTTCTTACAAGTGAGGACCTTTGACCAAAGTTGTTGTTGATGATAAGAGACTTACTCCATTTATCGAATTTTCGATTAACGATTGCTGTTTTCGCTGTATTTTGTGGAATGCACTGTTAATACCTTTTTAGTGACATGTATTTTGATGAGTAAGTTATCAATGATTGAAAGTTCAATAAAATTCAGAGTACCCTTCTTGGACCCTTTAGTTTTTGATAGTCCATTCACTTTGGTCGTAGGTCCTGAACTATGATGTTGTTTATGTTTTATTGGAGCACTAGCACAGATTTGCATTGTGGTGATGGGGCTTAAAGTTATTAAACAGTGTACAGACGTCCGCAATGACGTCACCTAAAGAATGACAATTAAACATTTTCTTCTCTCTATTTACAAAAACTAAGTCAGTTTAGTTACTTGCACGTTTACTTGCAAAAACGTTGATCACCACTTTCTTATTACACTTTTTTCTAACTACTGTTTTTTTTTTAAAACCCATAACGTTTTTATTTCGAAAAATATAGTAGTAGTATTAGTTAGTTTAGAAATAAGTTAAAATTTGTATGTTTAAGAGGAAACGTTGCATTAACGTACAATCTTCGAGTTTTCCGTTTAGCGTCTCGAAAGAGCACCGATAGTGTCGTAGAAGGAGCCGGAGGGCGAGTGTGTAACGCTTCCTAACCGGCATGCTCTAAACTTGCGTTTTCTGGTCCTATAGGTTGCCTCACACGGCGTCCTACGCCCTCACGTGCGAACAGTGAGTACTGCTTACCTAATGTTCTGATTAGTCACGTTTTTTGATGTCCTTAAATTATACTGTATCCCTTATTAGTGTAATAACATAATTAGATAGTTGATTTGTTTGCTACATACAACCACACAATTAAATTAAATGCATAGTTAAAGAAAAGCCCGTTCAAGCTAAACGTTTCTCCAGTGTAGACGTCGATAAGCATAGGCGCAGCGCAGCCGTTTATCAAATGCCTACGCCAGAGAAACGCTCTTGTGAAGGGGCTCTAAACAATGAAGCACAACTGGTCTATATCAGAAATATGTGTGTTGCAGAAGCGTGAATGTTTAAACTAAACTAATTACTTATTTTATTTATATATTTAGCAAAGAATAGAAGTTTCTAGATTTATATTGATTTACGTAAAAAGTAGGTAGTAACTAGGTCTGTCTATGTAATCTATTAGATGTAGTTTTAAATAAACTCAAAGGTAGCGTGCACGATTTTAGAAATATCCGATTCTATCTTTTTTTCCTGCACTTTTAGTTTGCTACTTTTTTTGTTGGATTTCAGAAAACGTGACTATAGCATGCTTTAGTTTTATGTAGTTAATGCACTGTACCATATTATTACAAATATACTGTTTTAAAAAACATTCACATTTAATATTTGCACTGCACTTTTAATTTTGTACCGCTTGATATGTAGAAGAATTTTTTGAAGTTTTTAATTAATAAATTTGTTTTTTTTTTCAAAAATTTCAGAGACCTTCAATACTTTTTAAAATAGAAATATTAAAATACTTAGATAATGTCCTCATTTGGTTATAAACTTAAAACACGTGAAATGATCATTTCAAATACAAATTCGTAACTATTAAAGATGGCGCTGATTCTATACCTTACAAATTGTAGTCAACTCATTCGAATTTTGAAACCGTCAGCTCAACATACGTCATGTGGGTAACTATGAGCTCTTAAAGCATTATTGTACCAATGTTGTTGCGGTTGTAAAAACGGGCGGCGTGTATACGTGCGTCTCGTTTTCACAACTGCTGTAATGCTGCTCTAACAGTTCATGGTAAAGCCTCAGGGGATTGTAACTCAGTACTGGCGTCGTCAACAGTGAAAGCGGCCGGCTGACTTGCCCGCTGTGCTCGGAGCGCAACTGGAAGCAGCTGGACAACGACCTGTGGCGGCTGGAGCAGTGGCTGCAGTTCGCGGAGGCCACGGAGGCCGCAAGGACCGACCCACCCGAGCAGTACGACGCTCTGGAGGACGCTATACAGGTACGGAGTAGAGGCATATTGCAATATGGACTGAATTATTTATCTAATATATAAAATTCTCGTGTCACAGTTTTCGTTGCCATACTCCTCCGAAACGGCTTGACCGATTTTGATGAAATTTTTTGTGCTTATCCGGTATCTATGAGAATCGGCCAACATCTATTTTTCATCCCCCTAAATGTTAGGGGTAGTCCACCCCTAAATTTTTTTAATTATTTATATGGCAAAACAACGTTTGCCGGGTCAGCTAGTTACTTATAAAAATGTAATAAAAAATACATGTACTGTAGAGTCCGAGGGGACTCTACTTAACTAAAAGGGGGTTTATCGATATAAAAACAAACTAAACGTTTAAAACGATTATTGCCCTATCGAAGCGGCGGCGAGCTGAAGTAGAACCTGGACCCTCTTCTGTTTCCTTCTATGTGTGTCTCAACTACGTTCATACGCAGAACGCGACGGCTGCCTGGAGGCTCACCCAACCAAGTAGTCCCGATCACTACAGTACCGAATGTTTTTTTTTATTAACAACTGTTACGCTCTTTGCTTTTATCTCACGTGATGGCAAATCATGACAAGGCCAAAGCTGAAAGCGCATTTTACCAAGAAAACTTTGAAGGTAATCAGTCAGGCACCGTAAAACCAGACACAATAGGAAACCAATTGTTATAAGTTCACATGTGAACCTGCGGGGCGTCAGACGTTAAAAAGGTAGAAGATTTTCAAATAGAGGTAGTTTTTTCAATTTGTAAACTGATTTACTGATAAACGTGTTATAGAATACTATGTATTCTTAAACTTATGAATACTTATGCCTGCACATCCAAAACTGTCATTTTTTTCAGTAAATATTCAACCATATGCCCTTGACTTAGAGTTATTGAAGAGATTTTACAGTTTGTAGTAGTCTGACGTGCAGGCGTGTAAATCATTTTAATATATTCAAAAGTAAAAAAAAAACATAAAAACAAATCTAAAAAGTTTGGTAGGTGGACTTCTTGGCGGGAAAGTGAATAGTCATGTCTGCAGCTTTGTTTTGTTTTCTAAAATTTGTGTTAAGTCGAATATTAATGTGAAATAATGGTGGATTATTAACCGTTAAGTGTTCGTGAGTGTGCATGAGTGTTGGCAAATGAAACAAAACAGTGCAACGTCACTTTTCAAATTCTCTCAAGAAGTCCGTGTGAGGACTTAGTAAAGCCCCACATTTTTACTGAGATACTCGAGGGGTTGGGGGGTATATCATTTCTCACTTCTATTATCATTCATCATCATCATACAGGAAGGAAATATTGTTTATTTATGTATTACTTGTAAGAAAAATTACTTTGACACCTGGCTAAATGTGCTATCGCACGAAGCCATCAACCAAAGGAAAAAAAAAGAAAGTTTTAGTTAGCACAAAAACCAATATATTGTTTAGTCACAAATTACTAACAATACAACTTGTCTTGTAGGACCACCGCGAGTTCCTACTCGACTTGGACTCGCACAAGTCCATAGTGGTGTCGCTGAACGTGGTCGGCTCGCACGTGACCGCGCACGCGTCGGACGCGCGCGCCGCCGAGCGCGTGATCGCGCGGTTAAGCGCCGCCAACCGCCGCTGGGACGACGCGTGCGCGCGCGCCGGCGTGTGGCAGGGAAGGCTGCAGCGCGCGCTCGTGCACAACACGCAGTTCCACGACATTGGTGAGTGTTTGTTAGGGTTAATGTTTATTTCAATTACTATACTAACAATGATTCGTCTTATTGCCTAATTAAAGATATTTACAAGAACAGTTGTAGTGATGACTTGATTTCAATGATACAGGCCTTTGCCCAGCAGTGGGACTGTTATAGGCTATTTACTTACTTTACAAGAAGAATAATAATATTTAAAATAAACATATAGGTATGGTAGGTAAAGCCTACAATAACTAATTAAAATTAAATGGCTATAAATAAAAAAAAACAACTCTCAAGCTCATGTGAACTTACAATGGGGTATGAGACGGGGAATATCGCGCTTTTCCCTCTCTTAGAACCCAGTGTGGAACGGTCCCATGATTGCTGGCAATATTATCTCTTTCCCTCTTACTTAATGTGCTGAAGGTGCAAGTGCATTTCACCTGGAACTGTTTAACTGTCCAAACACAACAATGCTAATAACTTTATTATTATAGCGACCGAAGTAAATAAAACTAATCTTATTAGCAGGGCGTTCAAAACAAGCTCTCTCACCATGTACGATCTAAACATCGAACATTTAGCTATTCAGCACTTTGTTATTAAGTAAATAATTATTCATTATTGCATTGTAAGCACTTTACATAATTTACCTACTTTTAAGTTAGTTCGCAATCAATCGTTCTCCTAGCTAGTATCATCTATACCTTGGGTCATATAAATAATCAGTTATCAGTTATATCAGTGTTTCTATCAAGATCATTATCATATCAATCTACCATCATCATCATCGTTTGGTGTACAGCCCGTACACACCAACTGATATCTTAAAACTTATAATTTTGTTCAACAGTGGTGGAGCTAGTAGCGCGCTTGTCGACCGCCGAACGCGGCGTGCGCGCGCGTGAACCGCTCCGCTTGACGCGGCCGCCCGACGCCCTGCAGCGCGACTTCCGCCGCTTCAGCGAGCTACGAGACGAGCTGGCGGCGGCCGAGCCCCGCGTGCTGGCGCTACACGATGCTGCGCAGCTACTGAGGACCGGCGACGCGCCCCCGCACTCCGATGACATCTGCCGCAGGTACGACGTCATAGCTTCAGCCGCTTTAGCTAGCTCCTTGATGAGCGGCCGCCGAGCCTCGTATGCTGTTGCTGATGAGAACCGGCGACGCACCCCCGCACTCCGATGACATCTACCGCAGGTATGACGTCATATCTTCCACCGCGTTAGTTCCGTGATGAGCTGGCGCCGAGCCCCGCGTGCTGGCGTTGCATGATGCTGCACAGCTGCTGAGAGCACCCGCACTCTGACGGCGTCAATAGTCCGTGATGAGATGGCGGCCGCCGAGTTTTTCCAGCTGTTGTTGCTCCTGCGGCTAATATGACCTGCCCTCTGCTAATTCAGCTCGTCAAGCCACTTATGCTGTTAATTCTCTTATCTATGCAGTATCTACTATGGCAAAAAGGTACAAAAAGAAGTTGAAAAATAATCCTTCAATCATTCTCTCGGCTGAATAAGAAAATTATTATCACGGTTATTTACTTATGTTTATTAAAAACTAAACCTGCCGTTTACCTCGACCCCACCTAACGGTGAGTGAAGATGAAACCAAAGATGGATCCGCCTATTCACTCTAGCCTTAAAAACCGAGACTGTATAATTGTGTAACCTTAAATTTTAGTAATGATTATGTACATATAATTTTACGCAAATATTATTGCGAACAAATTACAATTTGAAAAAAGGCAAAGTGTTGAAAAAATTCCACGAGCGGGATTCGAACCCGCACCCCATGACATGCCGGGTCAGGTGCACTGCCAACTGAGCCACGACAGCATAGTCGGCAGTGCACCTGACCCGGCATGTCATGGGGTGCGGTTTCCAATCCCGCTCGTGGAATTTTTTCAATACTTTGTTTTTTAACGGGATTCTTACCATGTTTATTATTTGTGAGTATCCGATATTTCGACAGAACGCCACTACGTACCTAGATTGGTGAGCGAAGCGATTGAAATTACGAAATACAAAAATTTCAATCGTGAAGATGGATTCAAACTGTCGCGTGTCTGGAATCCAGTGATTAGTCTTCTTAAAAACTGCAAAAACATCAATAAAGCCGTTTCGCGTTCCGATACTGTGAGTGTAGTGTGTCGTGAGCAATTTCGAGTGAATAGTGACTTAGAAACCGGTGGTACGAGCATCGAGCGCAAAAAACGACTAAGGAAGAGAGTAGATCGTTTTGTCTGCTCATAAAAAACTCACCCGCATTAACTTCAGTAATTCCGTGATCACGGCGCATGCAACTGTGCCCAAATATCGGATACTCAGTAATAATAAACATGGTAAGAATCCCGTCAATAATTACTCTATCGCAAGTGATCATGATAGTTTAAATATTGTTTTCTAAAGTTTACGCGAACACTACACATTGAAATTAAACAACTTTTACGGATCTAGGGTCTAGGGTCCGTGGCCACCGCGGACCTTTCAAAGGGTTCGAAACGTCAGGATAAACATTAAATAAGTAATGTGTAAAATAAACGCGAGTAGATCCGTAAAAGTTGTTTCATTTCAATAGTTTAACTTTTTTACCGCCAACAACTTCTATAGAAGTTCGAGATTTTCGTGCCGTCCACGCCAGCACTTCTATAGAAGTTCTTCTTTGTACCTACTTTATTAAAATACATTTATACGATGGCGTACAGCGAGACATCGCGTGCAGGATAGTTAGGCGGTGAAAAGGTTAAATAGTTATACTTTGTCTTTTTTTCCAAATTTTGAACAATGTGTATCGTGTGTGGGCAGGCTGGGCGAGCTCCGGCTGCGGCTGCAGTCGCTGCGCAAGCTGTCGGCGGTGTACGCGCTGAAGCTGGGCGCCGCCCTCGCGCGCCGCCCGCGCCCGCCCGGCGCCGCCGCCGCGCTCGCCGCCGCCGCCGCCGCCGCCGCGCCGCAGGTACACCCCCCACCCCCACACACACATCATGTTACACTTACTAAGTAAGGCCAGAATACATATTCTGGGCCTCTTTGTATTTTACCATCTTGTACACTGTTTCGTTGCCTGAAATAAATCATTCTACTTATAACAGTAGGCTTAGCCAAAGTAACATTAAGAAAACGATAGCGAAGTTCAAAAAGAGTAAAATGTAGTGACATAAGCCGCGCTAAATCACGTGGTCGATCTTATGTCAATTCCATACATTTTATTCTTTTCGAATTTCGCTATCGTTTTCTTAATGTTACTTTGGCTACCGCTACTGGTGTCCATAGTGAAAATGGTAGATAGAAGAAGGCAGCCACATTCTTTGGGTTTTGGCCGCACTCAGTCGCTCTTGAAGGAGACAGACGACTGAGTCGGTTGACAGTGTCGGTTACAAAAATTATCATTTTATATATTTAATTTTCGTTCGAAAAATGCCAAATATAGATAATCAATAGCAGTATTTGTCGTTCTAATTGATTCAATTACGCTATCCCTTTTATAATATTTGAAAAATATATTGTAATTATTTGTTGAAATTATAAATGTTTATCTGTGCTGCTGCTGCGTTCGAAATTCAAACAAAAATTTCTGCAGAAATTTAAAAAAAAAATACATTCATTCCTTCGTTGTTGAACAACCGTAACAAATGAAAGACGTAAAACTAGGTACCTAGATACTTTAAGTATTTTGAGTTATAGATAAGTAATTAAAAAAGTAATGTAATTTTCCTTTGCTTCCCACCGCTTCCCGACCACAAGCACAGTCGAGCCACGTTCAACAGCTTTGTTTATTTAGCGAACACACGAACTGTAGACGATGTCGAATTGACGAACATGCAATATTGGGAAGACGATACGAGTGTACCTAACCTATAAGCCAATGAGACAAAATTGAAAATGTTGTTTAGTTAAATCCTTTGTAAACGTATCGAAAAGCAAACACTGTTGTATTGGAATTGTAAGGTTGTACTAGCTACTACCAAATCATTTACTAGAATACCCTACCATGAAGTTACGAGCCACGTTGAAATGTCTTCATCATCATCATCATCATCAGCTCATTCTATGTCTCCACTGCTGGGGCACGAGCCTTCCCTATGGATGGATAGGGAGAACGGCCCATAAACCACCACGCGGGCCCAGTGCGGATTGGTGGTTGTTTACGACTGCTAATGCAGCCGGGACCAACGGCTTTACGTGCCTTCCGAAGCACGGAGAAGCTCGAGTTGATAAATTTTTGGTCACCCATCCGATGACCGGCCTTAGTGAAAGTTGCTTAACCTCAGCACTCGCAGACCGGGCGCGTTAACCACTGCGTCATCGAGCTCCATCGGGCTCCTGAAATGTCTTGCTAAGGTGAAAAATTCGCATCGCGAAATCAATAGAGCGATTTAGTGGTCTCTTAGCCGATTGCCCATTTAATTGTGCTTACAATAGAGTCAACACTTCGCAGTAGCTGAATAACGCTCTTATTGCCTAAAAAAATAATTTGTTACCAAAAATTTTTCATCTAAAACCTTGCTCACTTCTCGTGGCCCGCGTCGCTTACCACTCGCGCGGGCGTCAGCGTGACTCTGAAACCAGCCTTATTGAAGAACTTTGACAGATTCTGATGAGCAGGCGTCGGTACCTTAGCAGTAGGGCTAACTGCCACAATATACCCCACTATATAGTACATAGTACTGTAGTTTAAAGTAAACAATATTATATCCAGTGTTTGCTCGTCGACACCCCATATACCTACCACTGTAGCCGCTTCGCACCGTATGTTGACGTATCCGTTTGTCCCCCCTAGCTTATGGAGGACGACGACCAGATGTCCGCCATGAGCCTGCCCCCGCTCGACGAATCCGAGTAAGTACCGCATAGCCACACATAGTAACTAACACCTCTTTTGTTGCGTTACATTAATCGTAGTGTATTTAGTTTGGTAAATAAACTTATTTGATAATCTTCTTTTATAGTTACCGTTCGGCCACGACTGAGTGGCCAGTGTGAGCTTTCCGTTTTCATTCGAATAAGTTTACGAAAAAGAAAATTAATATGGCTTAAAGCAGCGTCTCCTGGCGACATTCGAGAAGAGTTAAAGTTTTGCCATAGAAATTCTCGTTTTCGTTATCGTGATCGTATGTTAAATAACTCACACTAGCCCGCTGCAGCCCGATTCCTGTAACGAAAACCGTAGCGACTTACGTTGAAACCATTTTCGAATTCACAGCTGATTTTAAAGTCGTTCGAACGAAGTTCTAACCAACTTATAAGATCTTGGGTGCCTATTAGTGTGAGTTTTGCTTAATAGCCGTATTCATTCTATTGCAGCGCCTCCTGGCGACATACGAGATGAGTTAACATTTTGCCATACAAATTCTCGTTTTCGTTGAATACGATTGATTGGAAGTTCGTTCGAACGACCTTAAAATCGGCTCGATGGACGCATGTGAATATGAAAATGGTTTCAACGGCTGATATCGTTACGGTTTTCGTTATAGGTATCGGGCTGTTGGCGTTTTGAGACGCGGCGAGTGCATTTCTAGTTCATAGCGCTCTCTCTATCACAGTTGATTTTGCCTGCCGTAGTATAACGCGCAATGAACTATAAACCGCTCGCAGCGGTGCAAGACACAGCTGTTTAATAAACTCATCTCTTATTATATGACTCGACTAAATCTTTTTCTTTTACTTTTACTTACTCATTTCTTGTTTTGCAATAATTAATTTAATAGTTATTGTTATTGCATTTCATCTGCCTTTTTTATTATTATCCTTAAATGCTCGTTAAATTGGATTTTGACTCCTATAAATGTAGGCATATTCTATCAAAAAAGTCAGTGTGGTGAGAGTAAAAAAACAGTCCTGATAACTCAGAACAATAACTAAAGATATAATAAAAATCGTGCAACTATGTTTAGTTCCGTTCTATCTTATGACTAGAAAAGGAGGTTGGAGTGCGACAAATGGTTGACACTTAGTTTTTATTTTTTGTATTGTTATGTCAAACGGTTATCAGGTAATCGGTGATCAAAAAAAATCTTTGAGTCCTTTATAAAGTCACTCACTACATTACCTCAAATATAACGTCACAAATCTGGTGACACCTTTGCTATTTTAGTCCGGTTTCTGTAGCTTTAGTTATTATTCTGAGCTTGATAATATGGCTACCATAAATGGTAAATGTCAATTACAGAATCGCGAAAAGTATCATCTGTTCCATACTTGACAACGCCGTATAATGTATTAAACCATCGATATTTGTTTGTTTTGTTATAAAGTCATTTCCCAAAAAATCTCTTTTATCTCACCACGATTGCCACGCCAAATTCGATGTAAAACGTTTGTGAGCAAATTATGCTTAATGCAAATATCTACTGCAAACTGGATTTTTTTTTAATTTTATAAGATTTGCTTATTGCTTTTAATAGTTACATAACCACGAATAGGTAATACTGACTCTTTCATAAACAGTAAAAATCTGTCTGATACTAGATATTTACAAAGATAATTAAGATACTTCTTTCACAAACATTCCACATCGAATTTGACGTGAGTTGACTATTACATAATTATATGTCTGTGATTATTACCATGTTCTTGTTGTTTGTGAATATCCTATATTCTTAGATATAAAGATTATAATTAGTATACTACTCTTTATTTCATTTCTATATCGTAGAATTTCGGGTAGTATAATATACCTACTCTTATTTAAGTGCCTTACAAATAAACAGAAGATAAGCTCCGAATAGTTATTCCGTGTTTTGTCTCTTTTACTCTAATTCGAAATGACGTTTACACAACGGGAACAAAACACGGCATAACTATTCGCAGCTCATTCGTGAGACCCTTTATCGCGTACGAGTGAACTACAACAAGGTTCCCATCTCCCCCGCAGCGTGGTACTGAGTGAGGAGTCGGAGTCGGAGGAGCTGGGGCGGCTGCAGCGCGGGCTGCGGTTCGTGTGCCGCGTGGCGCGCGCGTCGCTGCCGTTCCAGGCGCTGCTGCTGCTGCTGCTGGGCGCGGCGGCGCTGGCCCCGCACGCGCACTCCGGCTGCCGCGACCCCGGCCCCGGCCTCGAGCCCGTGCTGCGATACCCCGACGGCCCGCCGCCGCTCTGAGCGACCGCCGCCCGCACCCACGCACGACACGCCCGACGAACTGTTGCTACGAACTGTTGTTCATTTAAATTACCTACGAAACTGTTTTTATTGTATATTTTTATATTGTATTTGTTAGGCCGTCGACCCGCCCTCTGGGTCGACGTTTCTATGGAAAAAGTTTATTTACACCCCCGATCTTAGACCGGTAATTTTCATTTTGAAAGCTACCTAAATACTGAATTATATATATTGTAATTTATGACTATTGTGCCATCCTACCCTCTAGGGTGACAGAATAGCTACGAAACCGTACACGGCTAACAGTTCCAATTTTAAATAAAATATGAAAATCGGCCTACTCAGGCTTCTGGAACCGCGGCCGCGAAATGGCTGCCGCGGCTCCGACAAAAACAAAATGGCCGCCAGTAACGGGCGGGAACATTCCAGGTGCTACGCCGCGCCCGCCGCCGCCTGTATATATCACAACTTTTTGTATATTTGTTACGTTATTTAAGAAATCGAAAAGACAAAAGTGACGGCGGTCGCGACGACAGATTTCGCGCCGAAAACACACGATATTAATCAAAGGATTATTTATTATTTATATGATGTATATGGAAACCGTATTTAGAAGGCGCCGCATGTGATGGCTTCCGAATCGCATTCACGCATTGTTACTTAACTATTAGATAGTAAGGACTGTTTATAATGAAGTCAAATAAAGCCTTTGCATTGATTGGAAGCTGAAGTTTTATTTACGATACCTAAACCTAACTATTCTAAGCACTGTACACATTATCTACACTCGTAAAAGTATTAAAATCTTCTTTTTCATAAATATTCGTGTTACCTGGAAAGAAAATAGTTAAATATTAAAGTTAATTAAACAAGGTGTTAGATTGAATTGATCGAAGATGACCTACGTTACAGAAATGGCACGCTCTCTGGAGTTTTGTCGACATACTTCGACATACATACTCTCGACATATTATTGGTGTAATCAGATCTTTGCTACGGCCGACCTGTAGGTTTCGAGATCCAAGGTGGCCATGTCAGGATGAGCCTCATCATGGCATGGCCACAAGGAGTCATACTCCTTATAACTTTTGAACGGTAGACCGACAAACTCTGATATTTTGCGAAATATTTCGACATAGGTAGGTACTTACTATCGAGATGCTATCTATAAAGTAATATTTAGAGTGTTGGTGATAGTGGCCATGCCAAGACGAGCCACTACGATCTGAATTGAACTTTATTTTTTCGTAGCTGGAATCGCTATTTATTAGTTAAATATTTTTGCAGAACCACTTCTCTGGTTTTACTCTGTGGTAATAGCCAGGGGAAAAGATACAAGTCAAAATATTCTTACTGTAATTTTCATTCAAAATAATGTTGTCAATCTGATGAAACGCTTTCTTGGCAACCAAACATTTTTACGACCACCAATGTAGGCTATCACATGGCCTTTTATATCGTACACCACACGGAAAGCAACAACGCTCTTAGCATTCATTGCTATTATGGTGAAATATTTGATGGTAGCTGCTTGTCGCCAGCCACCACAACTAGCCACCACAACTTGTCGTATTGATTGGAATGCCTCCGGGTTTCCATATGCCGTACTCGATGATAGCGCTTGCGCTGCCTGCCGCCGCTGCTGGCTGTTTTCCAGTTTTTGGTCAACACTTTCGTAGAATAAGGCACCCTACAGACTACGGGGGGTGCGCCTCAGCCTCACCTGGCTATGGCAGCGGGCGCGGGGCGCGGGCTCGCAGGCGGCGGGGCACGCGGCGCACGCGCACGGCGTACGCGCTGGAGCCGCTCGTGCTCGGGCAGTAGCCGCGCGCCGGGTGCTCCTCGGGGTACACATGCTTTACCTACATACACCGACAACTTTTAATACTATAACAACGACACATTAAAAATAAACATTACTTATACATAAAATAAAAACAAAGTTACTATTAGCAGCCTTATCGCTTTAAAGCTAGATGGAGGGAGCTATCATCATCACCTCATCCATGTTCATGTTATTGCAACATCATCATCAACAGTTATTATGTCCCCACTGCTGGAGCACGATCCCTTCCTATGGATAGATAAGGAGAACGGGCCATAAACCACCACGCAAGCCCAGTGCGTAAGCCGGGACCGACGGCTTTACGTGCCTTCCTCAGCAAGGAGGAGCTCGAGATGATAAATTTTTGGTCACCCATCCGATGACCGGCCTTTGCGAAAGTTGCTTAACCTTAAACCTATTACAACTTCATGTAAATATCTCATCGTATTAAAAAAAACGAAAATTCCTACTTGACAGATAAATACATACGTATTTTAAAAAAAATCCCAAATGGCGAGTATAGAATAAAAAAAACCAGTAAAATATTTCATAATAGTCATATAAGGCAAATGCTAAAGATCTATTTTGAACGAACACTGGTTTAGTGTGTCAAGGTCATTGTCACGATAACAAAATGTGTGCAAACAGAGACATAAGAATAAACAATTGTTTATTCTTACTTATGAGTTATGACAGAGACTCGGATAACGTAAGTAGACAGTTGTCGTTCAGCAAACCACATTTATTTGTACAGTTGAACAAACGAACACAATGAATTAAAAAAATATATCAGTTTCATCAAACATAGTACCTAGTTAAAATGTAAAATTATTTTTGATATATTTTTCTAATTTTAGGGGTTAAAGTATGAAATGGTCGATTTGTACTGACAAAATTGAAACTCGTTTTTTTCTAAGATTTAACATTTTTATTTAATCATAACATTTACCCTCATAATCTATACATTGCTGCACTTTTATCGGAAGTTCATTAAATTTATCTCTTTGCGATAGATAGAAATCTGGTGAATTAGTGGAAAATTGTCCAAATCACGAAAAAAAAAATGGTAGTCAGTTTTTTTTTAGCGGTCTTGCGTTATTATGGAGCATTAATGGTGAAGATCGAAAGTCGGGGCTGGTTTTACCACCATTGTTCGAAGTTCCGCACAGAGTGCCGAGTGTGAGTTTAGTTTTCTTTACTATCCTTATTCTTTCGATTACGTTTACGAAAACGAAAATATGCATGGCATTGAAGCAGCGCCTCCTGGCGGCATACGAGAGGAGTAAACATTTTGCCATACAAATTCTCGTTTTCGTTAACGTTATCGAATGGCGACTCGCACTAGGCACCCTGTAAAACATCTGCTGTTATTGCTTGACCTAAGAAAGCTATAGTGAATAATATGCCCCGAAGAATCTAGCAATATGCCTCGGAGAATCTAGAAGACTCCTCGAAGAATGTAGTAAATATATTTTGTGAATCTTGGAGCTAAGATGACTTGGAGACTCTAGAAGTTCAGATACCTCGGAGAATCTAGTAAATATGTCTTAGAGAATCTAGAAAAGATGCCTCTTAGAAACTTGTTAAGATTTTAGTTATTATTTAAGAAAGGACTTCTCGGTAAATAGTCTAGTATAGTAATGTAGTAAAATAATCGGAATATCTACAAAAGACGCTTCGGAGAATCTAGAAAGACGCCTTAGAGAATCTAGTAAACATGATTCGGATAATCTCTAGAAAGATGTCTTGAAGAATCTAGTTAAAATTTCTTTGGGAATCTAGAAAAGACTCCTCGGAGAATATAGTTAATATGCCTCGTAGAATCTAGTACAGAGATGGGCAAACTACGGCCCGCGGGCCATCTCCGGCCTGTGAATGATCGAAGTCCGGCCCGCGATCATCAAACAAAAAATCATTTAAGTGTGTGTATCAGAAAATGGTACCTATACGTTTTTTGTATCAATATTTTTATTTCACAAATAAATATTTATTTACTTATTGAAAAAACACAGCAAAACATTCAATAGCCTGGCCCGCCATAGATTTTGTTAGTAAATATTGTCACGCGAATGAAAAGTTTGCCCATCCCTGATCTAGTAAGAACCACTCGGATAATCTAGAAAAACCGCCTCGGAGAATCTAGAAAACTCCTCAGAGAATGTAGTAAATGCTTGGGAATTCTTGGAGCTAAGGTGACTCGGAGATTCTAGAAGTTCACATGCCTCGAAGGATCTAGAAAAGATGCCTCTTAGAATCTCGGTAAGATTTTAGTTAAGTTAAAAAGACTCCTCGGAGAACCAAGAATAGACTCCTCGAAGAATCTAGTAAAAATGCTCAGAATATATACAAAAGACGCTTCAGAGAATTTAGTACATATGCCTGAGAGAATTTATTAAACATGCCTCGGAGAATCTAGAACACACCTCGGAGAATCTAGAAAATATGCCACAGAGAATCTAGAAGACTCCTTGGAGAATGCTGATTGACACATCTCGAATTGACACATCTCTAATTATATTATCTTAAAATACGGTCTACCTTTTACCAAATGAGTAAATACCCGAACAGAGCCCGAGCTTGCTTAGAGCGCGCTGCGACAGTACACTACTACCATAGCACAGTTATGTGTGAGTGACCTCTTACCGATGGATTCACGTACGTGCTGGGACCATCGATTTATTCTAAATCGATGGCTGGGGCAGAACAAACCGGCTTACACCGGCACAGCTAGCAGACAATAACGGTGAGTGTCACACGCGTTGCATCGTGCTGTGAACTGTCATCCCTCGTAAAATATTGTTTTTTATTGGTTTTTTTGTGTTTGATTTAAATTAGAGTGGTTTACTGTAAAATATGGTTTATTATTGTACAGTGTATATAAACAATGCTGGAAATATAAACATATTGCCTATTTTACGTAGTTTCACGAACACTTCGATCCTAAAGCAAACATTTTATGGCGGCTCCACATTATTGCCCTGAAGCTCCGTAAACAGGCGTGAACGTGAATCTGGACGGTTTTCGCGGGGTTCACGCGCGTTCACGCCTGTTCTCCGATCAGAGTCGGTATTTTATCCCGCGACAAAGTGTTCGCGCCCCCTTCACGCGGCGTTCACGCGTACACATTCACATTCACGGCCCCGTGCCAGTGCCAGTTTACTCCAGACTACAAAGGCGTACCTACGGACGTATGCAGTCGCTGTGCGCCATGTTCTCCTGAAGCCAGACCCCGTAGTGTTATGGCTCAACGAATTCATGCTGGTGTTGGGTATTTGTTTTATAAATAATTGGAGAAACTTTCTGAAGCAAATAGTCAAAGTCCACTGTTGACATACGAGTAAATTTCTTAAATTCGCCACTGGGTTCAGAATGTAATTCTGAGAACTGCTTCTCCATAGAAACTCTGAAATGAATTTTGTATAATTGATAAAGACAGTTGTAATCATATACTAAGTCAATTCAAAAATGTATTTCAGTCATCCACCATCTTCTTTTTTTAAACGCTTTCTAATATTTTTTTGCGCGCTTTCTTGTTTTGGACGTCTAAATAGTGATAAGTTGCCACAGCAAACAAAGTTATTACAGCAGCAGCTTCTACGTTCATTTCGCGGCGAGTTTCACGAACGATTGTGAGCACCCGTGAATGTGGAGGGCACGACTTGTGCCGTAAATTCATGGCGTGATTTCGCGCGTGAATGCGGCACTAATGTGGAGCCACCAATAAATATTGGCACTAAAATCTTAAAACGTGTATAATAAATGATTGTACATTTGATCTGCCATGTGAGTATTTTCCAATACACTATTTTAAGAAGACAGATTAGAATTTATTTAAATCTTAAAAAGAAAAACAAGTTGGTTATTGAAAACCAAAAACAATAAAAAGAAAATATTTAGAGTAAGGTAATCAATAAATTTAAGATAAATAAAAAAAAACATTTTGTTTCATTTATCTAATCCTCATGTGACAACCCCACCAAAGTAGGTAGGTATACATTTTGCGCGCTATAAGGAAGCTTGGACTCTGTTCAGGTATTTACTCATGTGCTTTTACTCAAGAACCCCTTGAGATCAACAATTTCAATTGTTTGGCGGCACCGACAAGCGCAAGCGCATATCGCAAGATAGAAAAAGCTGATGTTTCCTGAATAAAGTAATTAAATGAATGCTGTTGGTACTTTGGAGCCGCCGGCCGCCCGCAGCAGGTAGCCCTGCCCGCCGCCGCCGCAGTCCCCGCGCAGCACGGCGTCCCGCGAGCTGGTACGCAGCAGCTGCGTCAGCACTGTTATCACCAGCTGCAACACAAGGTAGCGGCAGAGTGAACGAGAGTGCGGCAACTTCATACAAGCGCTCCGAAACGCACGCACACAAGCTCGTAGTTCACTTACATTAGCACACAGAAAAAAGCACGGGAAAGGAGTACGCGATGACGCGGGCTGTCCTCGCAAACGCGGATCGGGCAGCGTATGTTGCTGTAGTAACGGATAACAAGTATATCTCTGACCGCTGCCGACATCCGACCAGTACCTATACACGTATTTTTCTTGGTTTGGGTTTCGCGGTTGCGAGTTTTGTTGCATACCTAATAGGTGGGCGCCTATTGAAAATGTCTAAGAAAAAAAAACCTGTTGTGTATTAGGATGTCTCAACACACACAACCATAATCCTAGTTTGTCCTTTTTTACTTTTTATTTTAGGTTTAATATTTGAGGAATAACTTAATCAAAATCGAGAAGTCTTAAGTAGATCTGTTCGATAAGCGACAGAAAAGCTTACAGTTCTTCCTGCCAAAAACTTCGATTCGACCAAACGTTCATTCGATCAATTATTGAAATGTTAATTGTTATATCGACAAAATATATTTTAGTCAGTTGTTTGTTCGATCAGTAATAGAAAGGTCAAATTTTTTGTCGACCTCGTGTTAAACGACGAAATGATTTTCGATATCCCGTGGTAAACTCAACGGGGACACGTACGCATGACGCCACCATCATGATGTTTTCAACGTCTTTGGTATGGTATGCATGAATTAAAATGACATTAGCAGGTGCAGCCTTGGTGGTGGATGCGGGAAGTATACCTGCAGCAGCAGCACGTTGAGTGCAGGCTTGGTGTTGGATGATAATGATGATGATGAAATCCTGTGATCCCTCATCAAGGATATATGCTCGCAATAGGGACTTCCATGCGTCGCGGTCTTGTGCTGTGGCTTCGAGGTCCCGCCAGTTGCAACCAACCAACGTAAGGTGTACCTGCAGCAGCAGCACCAGCACGTTGAGCAGGTGCAGCGCCAGCAGCGCCTTGGTGAGTGGTCGCCGCACCGCCTCCACGCAGCCGCGCGCGTGCAGCGACGCGGGCAGCAGCGGTGAATCACGCCAGATTTCACGGCATTCACTCTGCGAGTGGAAAATAATTAATACATTACAGCAACAGCCGGCAAAACAGGCACTGATGGACGAACGTGAAAAAATCACACATTCATTTGGACACCAGATACGGATATATTAACATTGCTGGCCGCTTAACGCGACAGAAATGGATTTTCACACAACATTCCTGGCTGCTGCTGGCGTAGGTGTGTGTGACCAGTACAGCAATTTCGATTTGACTTGAAGATGGTTGTCAAAGTAATCCTCATTTCCAAGCATGTTTGAGAAAAACATATTAAAACTCCTTCCTTGCCCTGTCACATTGAATAGTTGCTTTTTGTTCGGTAATGAACCTGCCGAGCTGTTCCGATATTGGTGTCCGTGAGGGTGTTGTGGTACCTGTTGCAGTGGGTCGTGGTAGCAGGCGGCCAGCACGCGCGGCGTGCAGCACGAGTACGGTGACACCGGCGGCAGCGCCTTGCCGTCCGCGCCCGCCAGCCTGGTGAGTACGCTAATTGGGACTTCTTGGCGGGAAAGTGAAGAGTCATGACTGCGGTTTTGTGATGACACGTACACAAATAAACCTCACAAGCATCTACCCACTCTCCTTTATTGATCCCGTTCTGACCATCCACCCCAGGGGCCAGACTGAAAATCAGTCATAGTTGAGGATTCCGGGTGAAGTGCGCTTCCGGGTGGTTATGTGGGGTCCTCTCCAGCTCCCGCCTCCCTGCCCAGGCCCAAGGGTCTCGACAGGGATTTGGGGAAAGGAAGGACCTACCCACTACAATCCACTGTACCTTAAGGGGATAAAGTGCCGCTGCACTGGAATAACTGGGATCACCGGTTTGGCAACATTAGTATTCACCGTGGCTGCTTGGAGCCGAGCCTAGATCTAATAGTGAACTTCGCTATCCTCACTAAGTTAATCGAGTTTGCCGATCTGCATCGTAATTACATTCAAGATAGAATATACCTCATAACCACATCTGACTGCTCGTTAAGGAAGTCCATGTTGATCCAGGGGATCTCGTGCCAGTCCCCTGGCTTCTCAACGCCGCAGCAGCTGAGCTCTACCTGAATATAGGTATAGGTGTTTATATAAATGTCAGCTATTATAAATAAGTAGGCCAAACAACATTTTTATTACCTGATTCCTTAATTTAACACGTCTGTTATAAAAACTAAAACATTTAGCTTAGAAGTATTTATATTTATACGTCTGCCGGAATTATCGATGTGGGATATCAGGCTGCAAAACTTAAGTGGGACTGGGCAGGACATCTTGAAGATATGTACTCTGAAAGGTGGGCCGAGGTTTCTTCAGATTTGCGACCTACAGGTGTTTTTACACCTAATCGTCGAGGAAGATCAGGAAAATGTTGGTGCAACGATTTGGATTCGTTATGCCCGGGCTGGTTATTGGTTACTAGAGCTTAGCCGGGGGACAGTGGATGAAGCTCGAGAGCGAGAGAGCACGAGACCAGCTAAGTTGGCGTGTTAAAGGGGAGGCTTTTACCCAGCAGTGAGTGCTGCTTACGGGCTGAAATGATGATGATTATGATACGTAAAGAATAATATACATGTACATCGAGTCTACCTACTTCACACGTATCTACTGTTTCGTCTGTTTTACATTCGTTGTATCCTGGAGTTTCGAACCCTTCGTAAGGTCCCTGGGTCACTTGAGAGACTTAAGAAAAACTACTTCAAGATGTAATACGCTGGTGAAACCAACCTGCATGGTGTCCATCAACTTCTTCCACGTGGGCTCGGTGAGGTACTGCGATATGCCTATCCTAAGTGACGAAGACAGCTCCTTCATCAGCGCCTGAAACGATTACAAGCGTAAGTATACAGTTCACCATATATCTGTATAAATTTCTAGCATTAGGATGTCTGTACTATACATAGCATCAAGCATGTATAAGGGATGGTCATCTGAGATGCGATTATTTAATCGGTAACATTGGATTTCCTTTTTTTTTGAGAGAATTGGCTGATTGCTTTAGGCGTCATTTTCAACATCACCGGACTTTTTTGAGGGCGGCTCTTGTTGGAAAGGAACTGTGTAACACAGTTAAAGCTTTCTACAGCCAGAAAGCATTAACATACTTTTAAAGTGCCTACGTGGGTGGAAAACTCAGGCATACCGTTAGCAGTCACCATGCCATTTACGAGCCACACTTAGCTAACCCGGTTGGCCTGTAGGCTAAGTAACTATGAAAGCAGAGGAGCAGGAGCGTGATTGCTCTACTGTGGTTTTAACTACATAACTGAGCAATTATCTTGGTAAAAACGTATTATTATACCGTCAAAGTCCCCCCACAAGCGCATAGACCAGCATACCGTTCGCCGCCACCACAGTCCCGTTGATCAGCCACACCTGACCGGGCAGGTTGGCCCGGATCCAGTGCGGATTCTTCAGCAGCAGCGTGATAGGCTGAAGCTAGCTCGTGTTGGAAAAGAACTGTGCAACACAGTTATAGCTTTCTACAGCCAGAAATCATTAACATACCTTTTAATTGCCTACGTGGCGGTATACTCTGGCATACCGTTAGCAGTCACCACCTTGCCATTTATAAACCACACCCAGCTAACAAGTTTTGTCTTAAGGTACTGGAAACACGGCAGCAGCAACGTGATTCTCTAGTGTTGTTTTAACTATTCAACTTAGAAAACAATCCTTGGCATACCGTCAAAGTGCCCCTACAAGCGGCATAGACCAGCATGCCGTTAGCTGCCACCACAGTCCCGTTGACCAGCCACACCTGGCCGGCTAGGTTGGCCCGGATCCAGTGCGGGCAATGCAGCAGCAGCGTGATGAGCCGCAGCCCGCTAGTGTAGTGCAGCTTCATGCAGTACGCTTGCAGCAAGATTAGCCCGTACAGGAGGAATACTGTCACCTGATAGGGAAGGTAGTAGCATGAATAATTATTTTTGAATAGCAGGAGGAGTAAGAAGTTTCAGCTTAATTACACTAAGAAGCGGCACTATTAGTGTGCTGTGGAAATTAAGCAAGGAGCGGAGCGTATTGGATATTTTAGAGAAAGGATTGGTACCTACCTATTCTTAAATTTCAAGGTATTTTTGACAATTTACAGTGAATCGATCAGTTTGATGCCGACTGTAAAATGCAGAACAATAATCATGGAGTAGGAGCAAATTAAGCTCGGCATGCACACAACATAAAAGAAACGCAAAAATATTGATAATAACTGTTATATTAAATACGATCGTTAACGCGTGATCAAATGGCAAATGGGATGCCTAGAGTGAGTTTTGTTTACTATCCATATTCATTCGTTTACGAAAACGAAAACGAATAATTGTATGGCAAAATGTTAACTCTTCACGTATGTCGCCAGGAGGCGCTGCTTCAATGCCTTGCTTATTTTTGTTCTCATTCTCATGATCGAATGTCAAATAAAACTTACATAAGCACCTCTGGGTGCTTAGGTAAGTTGTAGTTGTGTAAGTACTTGCACTCGGCGCCTTAATACTAATACATTGCATGACCGGCAGTGTAATACGCATGAACGGAAAAAAAATTAACTGTCTACTAACTAACACCTTAAAGTGGCATAGTGCTCGGCCCGATACCCTGCGGTCCTAGGTCCAATGCCCGGGTTTGTGATCACTCAACCCGCATTTGGCAAGCGTGGTGATTAAGAGGTAAATACTAAAGTCGACTGAATTGAAAAATATGTGTGAAAAAAGTAGACAAAATCAACGTTTCGTAGTCCCCTGATTTCTCATCTAAAACTGGACCGATTCAATTACTTTTTTTTATTAAAAATAAAGGCTTTGGCTGTGTCCCTATGTTTGCTTTTTTTTATATAACCTCGTCAAATTTGGGAAACACAGCGGAAAATCTGGTCAATTTTCAAGGTTTTTAAAGGTTCATATCTTTTTTAACAATTAATTTATGAAAAAAAAGAAAACATAGGGACACAGCCATAGCCTTTCTTTAATTTTTAATGAAAAAAGTAATTAAATCGGTCCAGTTTTGAAAGAGGAATCAGGGGACTACGAAACGTTGATTTTGTCTACTTTTCATACTTACATATTTTTCAATTCAGTCGACCTTAGTGTTTGTAGAGATGACTTGATTTCAATGATTGGAGGCCTCTGCCCAGCAGTGGGACAGTATATAGGCTATTTACTTACTATTTACCTACTAATAATGAAATAAGGCCGTGCACTATACCTTGTGTATGTGCTTGAGCAGCAGCATGACTCTCAGCGAGGTGTTGTAGCAGAAAATGACCATACACAGGGAGACGACCAGCTGCGCGATGAGCAAACCCCTCAGCACGGCCGCGAGCTGCTGCCGGCCATCTTTACTGAACGTGAACACGCCCCAAGCCATCGGCTGGCATTGTGTAAGGGCATGCTAGCTGCCTGCGAGAAGTAGACAACGAACGTTGGTATTACGGTACAGACGTAGACTTGCCGTGCATTAAAACCGCCTCTCAGTAAGTATTAGTAGTTAAAAAAGGTTCTCAATATCATCATACATACCTATGATTGTATTGGTTTTGTGGGTAGTAGGAGTAGTAGGATTTGTTTTAAAATTAAACCCAAATTAGTAAATTAGTCCACGTTTACATATTCCCCGTAGTCTTACTATACCTAACGTGACCATACGTCCCGTTTTGAACGGGACCGTCCCTTTTTGCGGTTCTCTGTCCCGGTGTCCCCGAAAAAAGCTTCGGGACGCAAAATTGTCCCGTTTTCCATAACCGGTCCTTAAGGCAATGTTGATTGAAAAAAACATTGAAAAAACGTGCCTAGAATTTTATTCACAATTTTTATCTGAAGAATATACAATAACTGAGCATTTGTTTAATTAATTTTTCAAATGTAATACCTACTATTTTGATAAATAAAATAAAACTTAACAAGAAATTAGTATTTTTTTCACTGTAAACCTATCAATTGACGTACTACATGAACCGAAGTCCCGTTTTGAGTAAAAATATAAATGGTCACGTTAACTATACCTAGTTGTCCCGATACGAGATAACTGGGCTTTTGGGGGTTTCTTAGTCGCAATAAGAAATACGAAAATTTTTATTAGTGAAACTAACCGGTTGGCTTACCTCTACATTAGCTTGTATAGTCCAATTTTAAAGAAAATCGTTATTTTTCAAATAAATTTAAAATGTTTGAAGAGCTGTCAACGGTTGTCAACGTCAGTTATACATTGAAGTTGTCGAGGAAAAAAAGAAAATTATAAAAGTACTACCTATTTGCAAACATACTCAATATAGATGTTTTTTTTTAATTTTTTCAAGTTACGAGAACTCGCCTTGGGGTTTTAGAGCATTAAACCATAATATGCTCTAAGCTTGGGGCGGACCACGAAGCCGTAGAAGAAGAAGTCCAGATAAACCTAAAAGATAAACTTTGGCAGTATAAAATAGAATTTATTGCAAAAGCTGCCTATGTACGAAAATTCAAATATACTAAACACAAAACAAATTCGGTCGTAATGGAGATCCTTGGGGGAGGCCTTTATCCTGCTATGGACGTATTTTAGCGGAGGTCATGATGTCGAAAGTAGGTACCTATCAGCAAACAAAAGTTCTGTTAAATTACATGGGATGAAGTAGCAGATGTTCATTCACACGAACCAATGCAAAAGTCACTAATTCTTCAGATATCATCAATAAATATCAAAATTAGTTAGTTCAAGGAGTCAGTTCTGTCGAAAGGGCTAATTTTGGGCAGGGCCGGCCCTACCATAGGGCGAACGGAGCGATCGCTTCAGGCACCAAGTTCCAGGGGGCGCCTCAGTGGTTTAAAATTATCCTCGTTTTCTCAATATTTTGGTTGCGACACACCCCGGACACGCCATACTAAATTATCGCTTTGACAACTACATAAGCATTCGACATTATGTACAGCGTGCAAAAATATGTGTGTTACCACTTCAGTAGGCTTAGCCAAAGTAACAATAAGAAAACGATAGCGAAGTTCGAAAAGTTCGAGATAAAATGTATGGGATTGACATAAGCCTTGCTAAATCACGTGGTCAATCTTATGTCAATCCCATACATTTTATTATTTTCGAAGTTGGCTATCGTTTTCTTAATGTTACTTTGGCTACCGCCACTGGGCTGGTACGTTGGCGAATGGTTGAGAAACGCGGCGCCACGCGCCGGTGGCAATTTTTTTTTTTTTGAGATTCCTGATTGCCTCAAACGGCATTTTCAGCGTCATCGGGCTTTTTTTGGGGGCGGCGAGGTACGTAAAGCCGTGTGAAACGAATCACCTTCGGAGGTTTTCTAGAGGGAACGGCATCACACATTTAAAAGTGCGTGTCCCCGTGCCCTACTAGATTCTCCGAAGGGTTCGGATCGAATCGGAGTTCGGATCGGATCGGCGCAGGCGACGACGACTCGGCGTCGTTTTTGATTTGATTTGTTTGTAGTTATAATCTGCGTTTAAGTGGGCACGTGGTGGGCACCGAACGTAGGCAGCGCCCCCAATCGGTTTTCTCCTTTTTCTGAACAAATAGACAAAACTTCAAAAAATCCCAACGGATAATCTGTAGTTATTGTTATTGTAAATTTTTTCAAAGCATTACTCATTATTATTTGAATTCGCTAGTAGTTAATATTCAAAAATTTTAAAGAGATTGAATTTTGATTTTTATAGGCCCTAAAGTTGGAGGAAAAACTAACACAATCATGATCATAATCGCGATTTTTCGGGATTGGAGCTTTCAAGAGAAATCATGTGTTTGAATTTTTTTTTAGATATTGATAAAGGTCACCCGAAAGCAGTCCTTCAGATCTTAGCACTCAACAATTGGCAAGATACGTTCCCTAATATTTGGACAGCTATCCGCATTTTTGTAACTATTCTGGTTACGGTGCCGGTGGCCAAAGGCGAACGGAACGCAGATTTAGCAAGCTTCAGCTAATCAAAACATATCTACTTGAGGTCGACTCTTTGCAGAAGACAAGCTTTCTGATCTAGCCTTGCTGTCCATTGAAAATGATGTCGCTCAGACATTATCGTATCAGTGGTGCGAGCACGGATCTTACCGATCGATTTTTTATCGGTCGACAAAACCGTTTATCTATCGAATTTTATCTACAACCGCTAGCACGGGACTCGGATCGGTAGGTTTCTTAGAGCATGTAGGTTTTATCGTGTTCTATTTTAGCGATATTTAAAAATGGCAACACGGCAATTTTATCGTCCCCTTCGTTCATCATTCATTCGAATCTTATATTTTTAAATGTTAGTGATTAAATTCTCTTTGTTTGTGTTCTGTTTCTTAACGTTTTTAAAGGAATTTTAATATTATCCATTTATTTATTTAATTTACTATGTCGGAACCACCAAAGTACCTAAGTAGGTACACATTTTCGAGAGTCGTTTAGAAAACATCGTATCTTATATTTATTTACCTATTTGTTTGTGGATTACTTGCTCCATGCTTTTGTAAAAAGCCGTCGGCAATTAGGACCCTATCAGTAGCGGTGCTGGGAAATCAAATGTAGACGGGCAAAAGACGACGCACAATAGCTTCAGAGACCTCCTTCACAACTTTGCTAACTGTGCATTGTCCCAACGCCAAGTTATATTCTTGCCCAATGCACCGCTGATGACTACCGACGGCATGAAACCGCACAGCGGTGAGACCGGCAAAAAGTAGATTGTTGAGGTTAGAATAAAAATATGAATAGGAAAAGAAAAAACTAAATTCCTGCTACTTACAACAACATCAGATGGATGGCGCCGGACAATGTTAGTTTCTTCGCGACGTCGCCGTTACGTCTCTTCTGCAACCAGCAAAAGGTGCCCGAAATCCATTTTTTCACGACCGCCCAAGATAAGTGTAATACTTATTTAGTAACTTTCCAAAGCGTCGAAAGCGTCGATAACTTTATCTACCAACTTATAGATGCCGATAAATTTATCTACTTAACGATATAATTTATTCACAACAAATGTCATTTTCGAGTCCCATGCTAGCTTCTAAACAAAATAGGTAGATAAAACTTACCGATTATATCTACGGGTCGATAAAGCAAGTCCCATGCTGCCGATGTTAATTTGTCGACTTGAACTGTCAAATTTTATCGTCTAATGTCACTTTATCGGTCGATAAAAATCCGTGCTCGCGGTACAGGTCATAAAAAATTTTGCATATGCAAAAGTGCGTAGGTAAGCAGCGATTTACTTAATTTGTTTTCCAGTTATTAAGAGCCTGTAGCTTAAAGCTAAATAGTTTGTTGTTAATAGGTACCTACTGTTACATAATACATAATTAGTACAGTTTAATTTGACTTGACGACCTCCTTGGTCGAGTGGTTTGTACACCGGTTTTCATGGTGTCGCCATCTCTGAGGTCCCGGGTTCGATCCCCGGTCGGGTCAATTTAGAAATTATTGTTTTTCTAAATTGTCTCGGGTCTGGGTGTTTTCTATGTATAATAAGTATGTATTTAAGTATTTTATGTATGTTTATCCGTGGTCTAGTAACCATTTAACGAGTTTCATAACGAAGCTTCTCTTGGGCTAGATAATTAGTGTGAGTGTAGGAAAGTTTTTTTTTTTTATAAATTAGTATACATATAACATAATAAGTAGGTACCAGTACCAAAGTTGTTTATGCTTATTGATCACACTAATGTAGGGAATGTCGACTTAATTTTGTTTTATTTGTTTGAAATAAATGTAAGTAGGTACCTTAATTCCGACATAATTTAGTTTTTTGCATCCTACATCAACTCTTCCGTTATAGGAGTGCAGTACTACGAGCATACCTAGCTGTTTTCAATCGGCAGATTAGACATAGACTTAATTAAGATGTTGTCGACATCTTGTCAGTTACATGCTTGCACATGCACGCACACAACCTTAGAGCATTAAATGCTCTAAGCACACAACAGACTGGGGGGCGACGCCACAATCGGAACTCGCTCCATCTTAAAACTTGCCTCGGGCCGATTTTGCCTGATTTTTGAGCTAATATTATCTTCTCTCTCTATCTGTCATCGTTAAGCATAGTAATCATGATCTAGAAAAAAAATAGTGATTCAACACCCTACAATAGCTACAATATATTCTTTTTCTGTTAGTTGACGGCACGCTTTACAAGTTACTAGGCAACGTTGGGCAACGTTTAATCAATTTATGCTTATTTTAATATAAAGTAGCTTTATGATTTTAAAAAGTCTCCTTACATTACCTACCCTATTATTATTTATTATTACGGAAACTAAGTAGTTTGGATACAAATTAAACCTCGTTGCAGGTTTTTTTTAAACGTAATAGTGGCGGGAATGTTGTAAAACGGCAGTGATTTGTTTTCCATTCATTGGAAAACATGTCAAAAAACATCGAATGAAAATATAATTTTTCATTCATATCTGATCTGTTTTACAATTTTGTGTTGTTATTGTTAAGTGCGCTAATTAGTGGCAGGCAATCGTTAATTGTGTTCTGCCAATATGGCAGAAAAAAAAAAAAGGCCTAGGGTAGCTTGGAGCGATGACCTCAGTCATGACTCCGGGGAAGAAAGAGGTAAGAATAAGTTCATAATTAGTCAACCTTTTGTTCAAAAATCAGTACTGCTTGCTGCTTTTATATTGTGCAATAAAGTTTTAATGCAGACTAGATGCAAAGTTTAATTATGGTTCGTTTATTAGTATTTTATCTTTAAGCAATATCATTGTCGTTAAGCAAACTAAACAACAACAGAACTTTACGTGAAAAGGGTGGTTCCTTAAATATATTTTACTGCTGATTGATCGTACGTTACGGTAAATTTTAATTCAAGAATTAGAAATAAGAGTGTTTGATTTTAATTATGACCACAATTAACAAGAAGACTTTATAGGAGACCAATAATTTCCTATATAACCGCTGCCTTTGTAAGCATCTTAACTTAGGAATTGACACCTTTGGTGGTCCTACCACTTACAGAAATCGATTAGAAGGTTAATATCATAGAAAAAAATGCTGGGCATAGAAGTATTTATAACAATGCCACTACACATATACAGAATACACTAAACATGCACACTAGTTTAGGCCCAAGACACCGTACTCGTAGAACAAGGGTACGAAGAACCGGTTCACACGCGCTTTAAACCAGGTACTGACATTTACCTGGGCGCTTCTCTCCTCCACCACGGCCCGGTCAACCCGAGCCGAGGTCCGAGCCTTTAGAGGCGCCCTCGGGTTGTTCCGCTTTCCGATCCGATCCGAACCCTTCGGAGAATCTATAGTAGAGCACGGGAACACGCACTTTTAAGTGTGTAATGCCGTTCCCTCTAGAAAACCTCCGAAGGTGATTCGTTTCACACGGCTTGAGGTACCCATTAAGTACATCACCGCCCCCAAAAAAACCCGGTGAAGCTGAAAATGCCATTTGAGGCAATCAGCAATCTCTCTCAAAAAAAAAGTAACTAAAAGCTTCAGGGTCTACAATGCGCAATAAGTAACTACCAATACAGTTACAAGCGTCAATAGATTGTTCGCCGAAAAGGTAAAATAAATTACAGGAGTTAATTCCGCCTCTTAGATTTCACCTTAAGATGCCATGCTATGGGATAAATCAGTTGATTAAGACTAAGGTAGTTACCTCATTACAGAGCGCGAACGTTTGGCTCAAATCGAGCGTGAGCTGGCCGAGACTCCAGTCAAGCCGACGTACTCCCCCGAGGAGCTGGAGACACTGCTCGGCTTCGTCATAAGCATGACGACGCTGTACGACCTCCGCGACGAAGACTGGAACGACGAGGCCAGGAAAGGCATCGAAGAGTGGCTCATGGAACCTAGGGCTCTTATCCTCTGCATCTATTTCAGAGGCGACAAGCTCCGAGCCACGAGTGATATCCCATCGTTCCCAGTATATGATTTAACCTACTTTATAAGGCAACCAGACTACATTTTCAAAATAGAGTCTTTTCATGACGAGATTGTGTTTGGAACATTTGTCGATTCCGTGGAAGCTAACATGATACAAATAATGGAGTATGTGTACGCGCCGTATTTCTTCGCTATCACCACGTGGCCTGATAGTAAGTGTTTTTGTAAAATTATGCGTACCTACTCGTAAGAATATTAACTACCCGTATTCTTGACAAAAATACATCTTACTTATTGGCTACGATAGATCGTACACACGCCTGCACTTCAGACTTCCACCACTCTCCCTAGTTTCCTCACTAGACTTTTGTCTTAATATCTATGGCATACTGTTGAACATTTCTTAAAGAAATTTGACAGTCTGGGATAGTCTGGTATGCATGCGTCTGTACTCAGAGCTGAGATGAGTCTCTAAACAATTTCCGTCTTTCAGGTGTAAAAAGTGAATTCTGCGCTCACATTCATACTTTCCTAGCAAAATTGACTGACATGTACTACAAAATGTTAGGCCTCACTGTTCTTTATATACCCCGAGAAGGCCAGCAGCTGTCATTCGAAAAAGCGAGTGCTGATCGTGAGCTTGTCAAGCGTCTGGAAGGCGTGGTAGTCTACTGGACCCACCAGATTAAGTCGTGCTTGGAAGATCAAGCGTTTGTGGGATCGCAAAACGAACTGCTTTGTCCCAGTGACGAGTATGACTTCTGGATATACAGACGTTTGTATCATCTTTATACGTAAAATTCCTTAAGTATGTACATTTTTCCGTAGTTGAAATAATGATGAGAATCCTGTTTCAGATGAGAATCTTAGTGCTCTCCGTCACCAATTGAAAAATCCAGCAGTCCGCCACATCACAAAGATTTTGGTGACGACACATTCGACCTTCATTCACCAATTTCAAGCTCTATGTGATGAAATTATGCAAAAGATCACTGAAGCAACATCCAACATTGAATATTTGCAAGTGATCAAACATCCGTGTGCAGTGCTGGAGTGCGTGGTCGACCCCGATGAGATCGCCAAACATATACCTCAAATTATCAACCTCTTTAGATTTATTTGGATGGAATCCCCTTACTACAACTCTGAAGCACGAATCACTAATCTTTTTAAAGCTCTGAGCAACCAGATTATTATCCTGTGTCGAACGTACATCAAACTAGATGATCTCTTCGCTGGAGCTACAAAGAGCGCTTTGGGGGAGTTCTCCAAATGCATTGACTGCTGTAAAAAGTACCGTGAGATTTATGATGTCATGGCTGAAGCTCACAATGATATTCGGCCTAGTAGCTGGGAGTTGGATACGGGCTCGATTTTCAATTATATTGACTCGTTTGTGCAACGCTGTTTCGATATGTTGGATGTGTGTAACTGCATGATTATTTTTGGTCGGTAAGCAAACAGTTATGTCAGTTATGAACAACTATAATAGTGTCTAGGAACGCAACTCGGCCTCCGTCTGAAAATCAGCGTCATGGCAATGGCTTTACTAATGCCGTGACGCATGCTGATACGGAGACTTTTTTGCCACTGTTTCACTGCTCACCTTATCAAAGATATTATGTTTACGATTTTTTTAGTAACCCTTCTCTATGTAACAGTGTGCATAATAAACTATTTGATTTGATTTGATTCCAATATTCAAATATAAAATAAAATAATTTTCAATTTGAGGTGTAATTTTTTTACCAGTGACTATAATTCTCGGGATTAGTTAGTATACTGTGCGTAGAGTGGTGCAAACAAAAAATATGTTCTTACCTTAAATCAAAATAACATGATGACTGTACGGGCTACACGTACACTTTGTCACATCAGCATTTACGCCACATGCATTAATTTAGGTCATTATAAAGTTAGTTCGTCATCGGTAATCAATCACGCCGCGCATACTCATATTCATATCATTTTAGATCAGTAGTTATTATCAATTATATTTTCTATCACTTTATCAAGACTTTCACTTCGTTTGGTAATATCATAAAAGGTGTACAAACCCGTACATCTTTTTGATCCTTCGAAAAGGCCCTCGCTAGTGACTAAGTGTAAACGTGGACTCAAGAAACGTGACTCTGTGTTGCAAGTGAGGTGAACTTACTCTGAAGTTATCGAAGAAAACTTCAAGAAGAATCAAGCTTTCGGGTTGGGCAGGCGCACTTTCAACGGAACTGTGAGCAATCAGCGATCACGGTTAGAGCGGTACCCAGCACACAAGTAAGGCGTATCATTTTATTTGCTCTCATACACTCTCATATCATTATCTCCAAGATGTCCAGCATGGAAGACTTTCTACAAACTCAGGAGCAGATTGCAGCCGCTATTGAACAGGTATTTACCAACTTCAAAAAAGATGGCTCGGAGAGGAAAACTGTTACGTACATTAAGCAACGACTTGAAACTTTAGATAGTTATTGGCTTGAATATCAATCGAATCATGTTAAACTGTGTGGATTTGGGGATAAATCTCACCCATACTTTACTTCAAACAAGTATGATATTACAAGGGATAGGTTCTCAAATATCAGGGCATATATTCAAAATTATCAACAAAGAGACGATGGAAGTAGGCCTTCAACTCCACTTATCAAACCAGCTACGCCTATAGGCATGCCGAGCTGACGGAGCCGGGCTCCTCATCCCGCTCCCAAGGCATCACCAGCAAAACGGATGAAATGTTAAGGAAGCAAAGTAGTCACTTCAAAGCTTTTGAGCATACCATTTCTAACATTAACTTAGACAATATTACAGAAAAATGGGAGTTCGATCATTTGCTGCGCGTTATCCAATGTCGGTGGTCGGCGATTGACTCTCTGCACTGGGAGCTCGACAGTGAGTTGGGTGGCCGGGAAGCTGTATACGAAGCTACATATTTTAGATTCGAAAGAAAGTATAACGAAGTAATCAAGGCTATCAACAGAAAACTATGGTCCGTATCACACCGCGAACAATCAACGCCTCATTTAGAATTGCCATCCTTTAGCGGCAGCTACTATCAATGGACCTCTTTTAAGGATCTCTTTGTAGAGACTATTCATAATAACCCCACTTTATCAAGCGCTCAGCGAATGCAGTTTTTAAAATCAAAGGTTAAAGGGGAGGCTGAGCGACTCATTCAGCACCTAACAATATCATCTGACAACTACGCCATTTGCTGGGATATACTGACCAATAGATACGACAACAAAAAATTAATTCTTAACTCTCACTTAGATATCTTGTTTGGGATTCCAGTCATGCAACAAGCATCAGTAAATCATTTGAAATATTACATGATACTACACGCGAAACATTAAATGCCATCAAAAATTTAGGAATAACGATAGACTCGTGGGATCCTCTGCTAGTTTATATGTTGTGCCAAAAATTGGATACTGAGACCCATAGTGAATACATAGCATCAGTAAAGCAGCCAAGAGAAGTGCCAAATATCTTAGAATTTTTATCATATCTAGAGAACAAGTTTACTACCATGGAAAGCTCAAGACGTAAACAAGAACCACTAAATAAATCTATCATACGTAACCCTAACTACAATACTACATCATCTTCGTTTTCTAAGTTTCATAAATCAGTTAATAATTACTCTAACGTTAAGCAATCAATTCCGCCACAGGGCCGGAACATGTCGCAATCATTCTACAGCAACAAAAATGTTTACGCTACGAAATATTATAAGTGTCCCATTTGTAAGGCCGATGACCACGGAATTTTTCACTGTAGACAGTTTATAGAAATGAGTGCAGTATTAAAACGAAAAGCCATCGCAAAGTATAACATATGCCAAAATTGTCTTTATTGCCATAATGGTAAGGCTTGTATTTCAGACAAAAGGTGTCGCGAATGTAATCAAGCGCATAACACTCTGCTGCATGAGGCATTTACGCAATCAGATAGCGCAGTCGGTGCGTTGACCTCAAGGAAATATGCGCATGTAGCACCGCCGGCGCCGGAGCCTTCGAACACCATTCGCAGCAACTCACACGTGTCTTTACAAAAAGAAATCCCAGAGATACTTTTAGCAACAGCTATAATAAAGGTTCAATCATCTAAGGGGTCATACATAAACCTACGAGTTTTATTAGATCAGGGATCGCAGGCGTCTCTTATAACTGAAAATGCAGCGCAGCGGCTAGGGTTGCCTCGTTTCAAATGTCAAGGAATCGTGATCTCGGGAATTGGCACAAATGAAAATAATTGTAAGGGAATGCTACACATCAAATGTTTATCAACAAACAATGATTTTGAATTTGAAACCAATGTACTTATCATAAACAATCTTATCAAAAATCTACCCAGCCAATCATTTAGCAAACCAACATGGCCTTATCTACATAACATAACATTAGCAGATCCCGATTTTAATACTAGTAGCCCTATCGACTTGTTACTCGGAGCTGATATCTACTCATTAATCCTGTTAGAAAGGATTTGTAGAGCAGACCAAGACTCGCCCATTGCACAAAATACCCGCTTGGGCTGGATTTTAAGCGGAAATGTGAGAACCCTACAGTGCAATGTAGTATTAAATGATTTACTTGACATTCAAAAATTCTGGCAAATAGAAGACATTACACATGGAAATGATTTATCAATGGAAGATCAACAATGCATCGATTATTATAAGAGCACGACTACTAGGCGAGAGGACGGAAGATATGAGGTTAGAATACCTTTCAAACCAGACTTTGAGCAAAGTTTAGGTAACTCCAAATCTAAAGCTATCGCGCAATTTCGATCTTTAGAAAGAAAATTCTCCAAGAATAACAACATGGAAAGTAATTATAAATCATTTATACAAGAGTATATATTACTAGGTCACATGACACCGGTCACCGGTAACTCTACTCCTGACTGTTATCTAACACATCATAGTGTCGAGCGCTCCGAATCGACTACCACTAAGTTCAGAGTCGTATTTAATGCGTCCTCCAAAACTTCGTCAGGTTGCAGCTTAAATGACGTCATGGCTAGCGGCCCTAACTTACAACAGGACTTGCAATCCCTCATTATCAAGTGGAGACAATATCAGTTTGCATTCACAACGGACTGCGAAAAGATGTTCCGTCAAATATGGGTAAATTCGAAAGATCAAAAATATCAGAAAATTATTTGGCGCGACTCTGTAAATCAACCCCTTAAAAATATCAATTGGCTACGGTAACGTACGGAACCAAAGCGGCCCCGTTTCTGGCCATGATGACGCTACGACAGTTAGCATGTGACGAACGTTCTAAGTATATTAGTAACAACATCAATAGCACTTATCAAGATCAAGCCCCGGATGTCCTTGAAAGGTCATGTTATATGGATGACCTTGTCCATGGAAGTCACTCTGTATCATCAACAAAACAGTTATGCGACGACCTCATTAATTTATTAAAATCAGGTGGTTTCAACCTTAGAAAGTGGAGGTCTAATGTTCCCGAAATAATGGAATTAAACAATGAATCCAATATTCAGAATAGTTTTAACTTTAAGCAAGTCGAATATACTAAGACCCTTGGGCTCAGCTGGAACCCGCAACATGATATCTTTTCTTTTGAAGCCAAGTTAGAGCAAACATCTAAACCTGATACAAAGAGATCATTACTATCAGACATTTCTAAGCTGTTTGACCCGTTGGGCTGGTTGTCGCCAGTTTCAACCAAGCTAAAAATAATATTTCAAAATGTGTGGTCAACTAATATAAAATGGGATGACAGATTGCCGGAAGAAATTCAAACAGAATGGTTAAAAATCACGGAAGATATTACAAAAAATATTAACACTATCAAAACAGACCCGTGGATAGGTACAAAACAAAATGACAGTATTGAATTACATGGATTTTGTGACGCATCGCTAAAGGCATACGCGTGCGTCATATATTGCAAAATTAAAAGAGGCGAAAACACAATTTTATCTTTGTTTGTCGGAAAAGCTAGATTAGTACCACTTAAATCAAATATCTCACTGCCTAAACTTGAATTAAGCGGTGCACTATTACTCTCCAAAGTAATGTTTAAAATCAAGGAATGCTTAAGCAATTATAATATCAAAATTTACGGCTGGTCCGATTCTATGATTGTATTGGGCTGGCTGAACGGAGATCCAGCCAGATGGAAATCATTTATATCAAATAGAGTAAAAGAAATATGTGACGTCATGCTATCTAAGTGTTGGCGTTATGTAAAGTCTGAAGATAATCCTGACGACTGTGCGAGTCGCGGTTTAACTGTATCTCAGCTAGCCGATCATTCCCTATGGTGGAAAGGACCATCTTGGCTTCCAAACTTCGACGAGCAAGATAAACAGCCATCCTATTCCACGGATCTCGAGGTTAAGATCACTAAACAAGTTAACGTTTTAATGGAGCAAAACCTTGAGAATAATGTTATTCAAATATTCCTAAAAAAGTACAGTACATTTATTAAGGTCGTTAGAATGACTGCATGGTTATTAAGATTAACGCCTAAACCACAAAATAAACAAAGCTGAGCAAACTTTATCAGAATTAACACGATCAAAATTTGCAAACTGAAAAATGAGCAAACTTTATCAGAATTAACACGATCAAAAATTGTTATTATCAAACATGTCCAGCAAATAGAGTTTTCGAAAGAAATTTATTGCATTAAAGAAGGTAGTAAGATGCCTAACAAAAGTAAAATATGCGAATTGAACCCCTTCTTAGACAAAGATGGTATACTTCGAGTGGGAGGTCGGCTCAGGAACGCTAATATTAGTCCAGAAAGAAAACATCCTATCATTATCCCTAACAACAACCGTTTGGCGGAGCTTCTTATCGATCAAGCTCATAAACTTACCTTTCATGGTGGAGCCCGTCTAACATCAGCTTTCCTGCGGCACAAGTACTGGATCCTGGGAGGCAACAGAGCGGTGAAAAAGCAAGTAAGTCATTGCGTAACGTGCCGCCACCACAAACATATAAATCACAATCAATTAATGGGTGACTTACCTGCCGCTCGCACGATTCCCTCCCGACCCTTTTACCATACCGGCGTTGACTTAACTTGCGAGGAATCAAAACCAGCAAGGGATACGTAGTCGTTTTCGTGTGCATGGTCACCAAGGCCGTGCATCTCGAATTAGTATCCGACTTGACTTCATCATCTTTTCTATCAGCTCTTCGCAGAATGGCAGCAAGGCGAGGAGCCCCGCGTCATGTATATAGTGACAATGGGACAAATTTCGTGGGCGCAAATAGAGCTCTCAATCAAGAATATTTAGAATTGCGGACCACATTAGACGATCATTTCTTTACAGCCATCACCGACATGGAGATAGAATGGCATTTCAACGCACCATCTTGGCCAAGCGCGGGTGGCTTGTGGGAAGCAGCCGTTAAAAGTTTAAAATATCACATGAAAAGAGTCATCGGCGAGCAAAAGCTCACGTTTGAGGAGTATGCCACGCTCCTCGCTCAACTATAAGCGTGCCTCAATGCAAGACCACTATGCCCTCTAACAGAGGATTGTGAGGATTTGGATTATCTTACCCCTTTTCATTTCCTAGCTAGTGGACCCACATTAACTATCATAGAAACGGAAAAAGATCAGCGGACTAGATGGCAATTAACACAAAAAATATTTAACGACATATGGGTAAGATGGCAAAATGAGTATCTGGGTCAACTCTCGGCTCGCAGTAAATGGCGTCAAGCAAAAGAAAATTTCAATTGATGATATTGTGATAATCCATGATGCTAACCTACCATCAGGAAAGTGGGCCTTGGGTCGTATTATGACATTACACCCTGGCAAGGACGGATACGTGCGTGTAGTCACGCTTAAAACCAAGAACGGTTTCGTAAAGAGGCCCATAACTAAAGTATCTCTCTTACCAACCAGTAACAACGAAGAAAAGACAGATCAAGTGCACAAGCCGAAAGTTGTAGCTAGCACTGCTACACTTACTGAAAACTATCAAAAGCGGACTTATAATAAGCCGCGAGGTTTCTTATTATCAATATTTATGTGGTTGATTTTGATAACTGCTCCGCCAGTCTACTCAACTCATCAAGTATCAGGCCTATCAAATAGCCATGGCTTCTATTTTGACAAAATTGGAAATATGCGTTTGGAACAAGATCAGTGGAAATTAATAATTTATTACGAAATGGCTCCGTACTGGCAAGGCACAGAATTATTAAGTAAATATATCAAACACCTTGACAGTTTATGTTTCAATGAAGGTAATAAAAAGATAGCGCAGTGTGACGTGATCCTTCTCCAATTACATCACGAGTTCGCCGAGCTCGAGCACTTCAATGGAATCCTGCTCGGTCAGCAGCTCACACGGCACACCGCCACCGCCGCCGCCGCCGCCGCCGCGCGCACGCGGCTACGCCGGCGCCGTGGCCTTATCAATGGGGTCGGTTCTATTGCAAACACACTATTTGGCGTTCTCGACGAAAGCTTCGCCGAACAGTATGAGAGAGACATACAAACAATAAAAGATAATCAAAAGCATTTAGCGTTATTGTGGAAAAATCAAACCTCTGTCGTAGAAGCGGAGTTTAATTTGATTAAGAGAGTCGAAACAGCAATGGATAAGCAACACAAGAGTTTTAACCAACATATTAATGCCTTGGAATTAGAGATAAAGGAGCAAACGAATGCATTACAGTACGGAATAAAAGCAAACGATTTCACCTTATCAGCGGTTATTGCTAACGGTGTATTATCTAGTCTTCAAAACATTCAAGATACCTACATTAGTCAACTCTATAACCGACATCTACATCGGAAAGTTTAACTTCCATCTTCTTACTCCCGAACAATTGAAAACTGAATTAAATATCATAACAGGCTTATTATCAAAAGATCTTACTTTGCCTTTAAACAATATTCAGTCTGACCTATCAAAGATTTACCACTTACTTACAGTGAAAGCGAGAGCCTCAAGGAATTTTATTATTTTTGAAGTAAGAAGAAGTGAGAAGAGACAACTTTGACATATACAAGTTAATACCCATCCCACTTAAAGCCAATAACAGCATGATTCAATTAATACCTGTATCAAACTACGTAGCAATAAATATACAAAAAGATTCATATGTACCTATGTCTGAAAGAGATAGACGGGACTGTGTTAAGTATGACAGAGATACCTACATATGCCCCTTAAAACTAACTGTATATCAAATGAGAACAGATGAGAATTTGTGTTTAAAAAACCAATTATCAGATCAGTGCGAAACAACAAAATCTATTTGTCATAATACGTGGATGGAATTAAGTAATATGAATATGTACTTATTTTTCTGTTGCGGTCAATGCACTGTACGGATCATATGCGAGAGTCAAGTTACCGCCGAACAATTACATATGGCTGGAATTATTACACTAAGCGATGATTGCGTAATTAAGGGAGATACCTTTACAGTGTATCCACACAGAAGATTGTCGAATATCATTAATCAAAAGGCCAATAATTTTAAAATCGATATTCCATCTATCAATAACATCATGAATATATCAATTCCTACGTCAGCTATCGAGCCCCAATATAACACTACCAATCCTATCGACCTGGAGAGGATAGGTCAACAAATAAGAGATATGAAGGCCGCCGTTTCCGAAGGGGTCCTGGCGGATCGCGTGTCATACCACGATGTGCACCACTACGTGGCCATTTACATAGTGGGCGCCGTCAGCGTCATCACATTAGGCGTCATCGTCGCTCGGCGCTGCGGGCGCCGGTCAGGGCGGGCGAGGCAGGAGCCTCTGCCCCCTGCCGCGCAGGCCAGTGTCTCGGCTGGCCACCTCCAGAATACGGTTCAGTGTATTAGTGAAAGTGTAGCAAATCAGTGTAGTGACGTCCGTGTTGAAATGTGCGATTTAAATGTAAACAAAAGTGAAAAGTCTAATTTATCAAGTGCGCGTTGTGTTAACAAGGCTTCGTCGCCCGTTTTTTGTAGACAATTCAGCTCGTTGTGATCATAATAATTTTATTAAATTTAAGAAAAAATGTTCTATCACCTTGTTATCATGTCACTCACTCACATCACTATCATTCATCTCCCATCTTTTGGCCCGGGAGCATGTACGGGCTACACGTACACTTTGTCACATCAGCATTTACGCCGCATTAATTTAGGTCATTATAAAGTTAGTTCGTCATCGGTAATCAATCACGCCGCGCGTACTCATATTCATATCATTTTAGATCAGTAGTTATTATCAATTATATTTTCTATCACTTTATCAAGACTTTCACTTCGTTTGGTATTATCATAAAAGGTGTACAAACCCGTACAATGACTATTGCTCATCCCAGGATCGACGAGCTAGAGAACGTAAGTAAGCCTAAGTTCGCCGGCTCTCGCGGCGACGAGTTCGAAATGAAGTGCGATCAGATCGAGCACATGTTCGGTGACGCCATGGACAACGTCAAGGGGGTCTCGCACACCATCCTGGACGTCCAAGCACCGTCCTGGTACGACGACGTGCTGCACTTCAGGACTGTCATTAAAGATATCGAGGTTATATTTTTGAACATTTTTATCCTGAGTAGGTTAAGTAGGTTATTTTATGGGTAGAAAAAAAATATAATTTGCTGTTTTAAATCAAGGGAGATTTTGTTTTCTTTAGGATTGGAAAATGCTTTTACCTAATTATTCTTGTGTTCACTATTAATATTTACTCTTCTTTGTAAGATTTAATTTATATTCAGAATTAATCTTTGTCTTTATAAGTACAATGTTGTTTTTTGTTTATACGAAACCTGAAAACTGTTTGTTCAGAATCAGTAATAGAATCGATTTCAATATTTTTTATACCATGTTACATTTTGACCAAATAATATTTACAAAATCTCAAATAAAGTACCTATACCCTACTAAAAACAAAACGGGACAGCACAAGAAGCTTGTAACTTCGTGCATGAGTTTTCTAGATATTATTATTTTTTTTTGTAGGCCTACTGATTCTTTAAATGAAAATATTTGACCCGTGTTCCGATTTTCGTATAAACTAAAAATAAGGTTGTATATAGTTACATTGATAGTTATAAGAAAATTCAGGGTGCCTAGTGCCAGTTTTATTTTATATACGTCCACGTTAACGAAAACGAGCTTCAATGCCATACAATATAGTATGGCATTGAAGCAGCAATTGCACCTCCTGACGATAAACGGGGAGAATTAAAATGTTGCTATACAAATTTCTCGTATTCGATAACGTGATCAAATTAATAAGAAGAGTAAACACAACTTTCACTGGGCACTCTGAGCTACTACCCCAATTAATAATACAGATCATACAATTGAATTTGCAAAACATAATTTACAGACGATAATTGAAAACTTGGTAGAGTCTGTATTCGAAGGAGTAAATCACGTTGAAGAAGCAGTGATCGCACTGTACTCTTTGAACAATTATTCTAAAAGAAAGAACTTAAAACGCATCTTCAAGAGAAAAACTGCAGAGGTAATAACAGCTTTTTCAATATTTATGAAACTACAAAGAACTTAAACTTTAAAGGTACAACCGCAAATTGCGTTTTGAGTATAAAGATGAGTAACACATTACCTCCTTACCTTACCTTACCACATTACCTACACATTATCACAGTACCAAATTAAGTAACGTATTCAAATTACAATAACAAAAACAACTATATAAAAAACAATTATATGTACTCATAGTGTAGGAACATACTATGCCGAAATTACGCGACTGAAGTTCGGCATGATTACGTCTGCAATGCTATTTGAATTACTGACGACACATAATACCGAAATTACGTTGCGTTATAGCGTACAGCCTAACTTCGGTCGGGCGTAAGTTCAGCGGCAACTTGTTCTATATAGCACACATTATACGCGACTGAAGTTCGTTTCGATTGCCGACGAAGATCCGGGGGCGGGGCGTAAGTTCGGCACTTATGGTGTGTCATATCAGCCGAATACGTCGGAACGTAAAATCAGCCGCGGAACTTCGGTCGCGTACCTTCGGCATAGTGTGTTTTTACACATACTCGTACAAACCAGACTAACTGCAAAGAGAAAAAACTGGAAAAAAACAAGCTCTACGATCCCAGAATTCAATTTGAGAAATGTTGAATCGACGTGAAATATTTCCTTGGCCGATACCTATACTTAAATAATAAAATCATTTAAGTATAGGTATCGTTCGTATTTTAGTTTGTAGTTCGTCTCACATTTTAACGAGTTTAATAATGAAGCTTCTCTTGGACTAGATAATTGGTGTAAGTTTAGGAAAGTTTATTATTTATTAGTTTATATAATAATGTTTTGTGATATAGTTTGGACTCACCTTTATAGATGATTTTGAGAATAGTAATGTGCAATATTTTCTTAGGTATGGGCGATGTTCAGCGATGAGGTCCAAGAGGCGAAGAAAGACATGGTAGCCACTCGCAGCCAACATCCAGCTGATTTACCCTCCTTCTCCGGGAGAGCCGTAGTCTTACGAATGAGGAAGAACAGGCTCGTTTACTTGAAAAAGGTTGTTTATCAAGATGAATTGGTTGATCGTTCACGTATGGAATAGCATACGGTGTAGCATGCGGTGTTTGATTATTTTAGTTTTTGATTATTTTAGTTTAGGTTTATTTATTTATTTATTTATTTTATTAAGAACTTCTCACAAAACTTATATCATTGTACATTAAATAAGAAAAAATAACAATCAAAACTTATAGCTAAATAGTTTAACTGGACCTTGTGTTAATAATTCATCAGAATCTATATTAGCTTAAATACGATTGATCCACTGGCAAAAATGATAAAGCTCAGGAGAGAGATTTAGATCTAGAGATTGGTTCAAAATTGTTTCAAGGAAACCGATTTAAATCGTTAGATGCGCCCTGTGCTTCCAAAAACTGTACACTAATTATGTCTGATCGCTAGCGGCGAGAGTATGCAAGGGTTCACCTAATATGGTTTTTCACGAAGAAAGAATGAAATAGCGACACCTCGCTCTCGCATATTGAAATTGTAATTATTTGCTCTGTCTTAATGAAACGTGCCGGACGCCATTTTATTAGACGTAGGTAAGTAATTTGTAAAGAGACTTCCTAAAAACAATGACACATTTTGAAGGGGCACATCTAACAATTTAAATTTCTGTCTTTCATCATCGAAATCATCATAATCAGTCCATGTCAGTCCACCGCTGGACATAAGCCTTTTCTAAAACATGCAACTGAGCGCGATCGTCGGCTTTTGTGATCTAACCATTGCTTGCCTCTGCGTATTCGTCGTCCCGCGCTCCACCAGCCTGAGAACGTCCTACACTACTTCAGACTTAGCAGTATTACACTTATGCCATTCCAGATCATGACAGATGCATCGGTATGGTTGTTGCCGTGCAGCAATTCGGAGGATGTCATAATGCACGTCAACAGACTCATGGGCGCTATTGACGTCGCGACCAGAGAGCTTTGGATATCTTGGACGGTGAGAGTAAAAATTTTATTTCCTTCGTTGTTTTTGTGTCATTACTTATAATGTATTAGTTATTAGTCTATAAACGTCCCATCACAGGGACACTGCAGACAGAGCCGGATTAGGCCATGTAAAGGCCCCTTTCTAGACGTGTTTCAGTAAAATGCCGTACGACATAGCTTTTAGTGGGCATATTATTTTTCAAATCCTTGTTTGTTTCTTGTTTTCTTTGTTGCTTATCTATATGAACTTTGAAATAAAATACTGTATAGAGATATACTCGTTTCTCTCTGAATAAGCATCAATAATGTTATTGTAAACATTTTTTACAGCATAATTTAGACGAAAGGTGTGGTGCTGGGTTGAACAGGACTTTGATGCGGAAAAGCATTGAGAACCCTGGACTCATGGAATGTAACATTGACGTGTAAGCTACATACAACCTTTTCTTATATTTTCATACTTAACTTTTATACTGAGCCATCGCATGTAGTTAGTTACGTAAACTTTATTCGTTCTATCGGTTCTATTGGCATATATTATAATATATATGTATGTGTTAATTTAGGCCTCCAAAAAGGTGGACCGAGGCTCTGGTGAAGGTCGCGGGAAGCCGCTGGATGCGAGCAGCACAAAACCGGTCGTTGTAGAGATCCTTGGGGGAGGCCTTTGTCCAGCAGTGGACGTCTTTTGGCTGAGATGATGATGATATTGTAATTCCGCTAACTCACTCTTTCATCCAGCTTGAACGTCCTCGGGTTGTTCCGCTCCCCGATCCGATCCGAACCCTTCGGAGAATCTAGTAGGGCACGGGGACACGCACTAGTGCGTGATGCTGTTCCCTCTAGAAAACCTCCGAAGGAGATTCGTTTCACACGGCTTGAGGAACCCTTTAAGTTTCTAGCCGCCCCCAAACAAGCCCGATGATGCTGAAAATGTCGTTTGAGGCAATCAGCAATCTCTCCAAAAAAAAGAAAAAAACGTAGCCGTAACAACAGTCGGTGCGCAGCTCTCGACCAGTCAACAGCTCCCGAGGATGCCCGTGGAGGGGCGAAACACATATCGGTGTTGGTGCATGTTCGCTTACATCCATTATTTCTTGTGCATGTGCATACTTTTTGCGGGCGGGAGGGCGGTGCATGCGTACTGCATCCAAGCTGGATAAACGAGTGAGTTAGCGGAATAACACACATATTATTCCAATTATATTTTTTTGTACCATGGATTTCCGCAAAATAACGCCTGATTCCATTAATTATATATTATTATGATTATGGTTGTAGGTATATAAAATATATTATAAATATAATTTTCAAAATATATTATTATATTAAAAACTAGTGGCCCCGAACACCCGTATCCCGTGATGGACCCCCCCCCCACCCTATTGCAGCGCCACCTACCGTAACCTACCTTACCTAAACCATTCTCGAATCCACTTGAACACACAAAAAATTTCATCAATATCGGTCCAGCCGTTTAGAAGGAGTTCAATTACAAACACACACAGAAAATTAGATTAAGGGCCTTACAAATAAACAAAGAATAAGGTCCGAATAGTTATTCTGTGTTTTGTCTCTTTTACTCTAATTTGAAATGACGTTTACATGACAGGAACAAAACACGGAATAACTATTCGGACCTTATTCTTTGTTTATTTGTAAGGCATTTTGTCTATTGTAATGATTATTGCAGAAACATACTGGAACTCTGCAAAGAAGCTTCGCATTGGGAGAATTTAGGTTTGGATATACCTCTTCATGCCTTCCAGGTATCGTATTATAATTATAAAAAATTGTTCTTACGTAAGGAATGTAAGAACAAAACCAATGTTAATTTATAAAATTGAATTTAACAGGTGTATATGAAAATGAAGACCATATTTTTCGTGTATGAAAGTGTGCTAGCTGTTGTTAAAGGTTATAACAAAATACTTGACTCCCTATCCGATGAAGAGAGACTACTTTTCAAGCCACTGACTACAGTAAGTTATTTCTGATAAATAAGTTGTTATTGATTTTGATAAATATTAATTATACAGATATATGTACTTTAATAAACAATAGTAAACAATTCTTGAGAAAAGATTTAAAATACCACATTACGGCTGAACTTATTTTACCCAACATTTTACAACTTTTTAAACTATCTGTTTAGTCAGAAATTCAAAAACAGAAAAGGTAAAAAAATATTAAGAATAATACATTTATAGCACCTGATTGATGTTTAAAATATAGCTTTAATAATATATGTTCGATTGATACATATGATTGCTTTAATAAAATTATTTTCTAATACAAATGGAATTTAGAAAATCATTTTAAATAACTCTAAACTAGTGTTTTTATTTATATTATTACATAGCTGTTACTTCAATGCCTTGCAGATTATTTGCAATACATACCAAGTAACATATCTGTATAATCCTAATGTTGTTGTTGTTGGTCTGAGTACTGTAATCCTTATCCCATATTAATAATTAGAAAGCCATCTGTACAAAAATAGTTTTTTTTATTCTAGTATCACATTTTTGAAATCACACATTAATCACATAATCAACAAATATTATTGTAACCAAAATAAATTATAACATACTAAAACTAATGTAGAAACAAATTACACAATTCGGGATATTGAAACCACTACAGATAGAACAGTTATCAAACAGTCTGGCTCCATTTTAACTAAGACAATTGTCTAAATGACTATTCATATCTGACATTTCAATCATTTCCATACAACACGGACACAGTGTTTTCGTTCCAGTAGCATTCATAGTCATTGTTTCATCAAATACATCGTCATCATCATCATCAATAACGATAGTATTATTAGCAAAACTAGTCGAGGCTCTCTCTCCTGGTATTATAGTGTTATTATCAAAGAAAGCAAGGCACTCATCTAAATGTTCCGCCACCGGCTTATTTATCACATTTCCACAACAGGGACATTTCTGCTCAGTCAAAACAGAAACTATGTCTTTACTTGAACCTGGTTCTATTTTAACAATGGGAGCTTTAATTGCAGTCGCCATATCATCTAAGAAGGACGGCAGAAAACCAAAGTCCACTTGATCTGTTTCCATCTTTGGAATTATAAAATTATCTGATTTTCGGATAACTTTATCATAAGTTATTCTTTTCACTATTGCTTTTACTTTGTTAACATCATTTGTATTAAACATATTTGAGCCACTTATGGTTTCTTCTTTACCTGAAGAAGCTTGGAAGCCTGGAAAATTGCTTGTATTTGATGTATAGTTAACTTTAATATTAGTTAGGTCAATGGTTGCATTGGCATCTGTGAGTTTTAATTTGTCATTGTCTTCTGTAAATATTTTATTACCATAGTCTTTTTCTGTTTTCTTAAATGCAGGGATTGGTTGCAGAATTCCGATCATTTCTTTAAGTGTTTTCGGGTCCGAAGGTTGGCTAGTAAGTACAGGTTTGGAACTACTGACTTGGATAACAGGATCAATATTATCTTTACTCAACTTTTCAATAACTTCTTTATTCAAACACTCATCCAAATGTTGGTTTATGTCACTGCTATCCACTTTTATTCTACAAACAGGACAATCAACAAGGTTTTTATTTGTAACTGCAATTATTTTATTATCTGCTTTAGTCAATTTTATATCCTGTCCATAGATATCTTTCAATAATGATGTTGCAGTACTTTTAAAATACTCATCAATTTTTTTTACTTTTGAAGGTGGTGAATTTGAATGTATAGGATCTGCTTTATGCTTAACTGGTTTTATCACTTTGTCTGAATTGCTGGTTGCAATCGATTTGTTGTTTAAAGCTGGTAATTGTTTATTGGCCCAAACCTTTCTTACAGCTTCAGTAACATTAATTGAACTACTTATTTTCCTATCACCAGCTACTATTTGACCTGTCCCACTAAACGTTTTAATTGGAGTATTTATATTGGTAGGAGTTTCATGTTTTTTCGTGATTAGTAATGTATTTCCACCATTAGATTTTACCTTGCCAACTGTATTGCCATTATTTTTCAAAAGAGGTGTAAGGGGTTTTCGCACACCTATGTTTGTATTATTATCAATGGTATGATTATTGTTAGTGGTTACATATTTGGTTATGTTGCCATTATTCTTTTTGGGTTTTCCCGCAGCAGCTTTTTTGGTTTTCTTTTCTGGTTCTTTAATTTTTAAGAATTCACCTCCACATATCTGCTGATGCGTCACCCACCACCAGTCCTTAGGTCCCGGAGCCTTGTTTTGTAATCTTCGCACAATTCCAAAATAAGGTTTCCTATTCTGACAAGGACCATTACACCTCCACCAATGAGTATGGTAGTGCTTTACCTGTAAAATACAATTAAGGTGAAGGGTAAGGCAAATGACTTTTGAGGTTTGGACATTTAACCAGCGTCATCTGTCATGAGAATGTGAGTATTTATCACAGAGTAATGTATATGATCAGAGTCTCGTTTTTGATCGAAAATTTTGAATGCATTTTATTGCTAAAACTATAATATCCTATTATTATCATCATCATCATCATCATCATCATCATCATCATCATCATCATCATCATCATCATCATCATCATCATCATCATCATCATCATCATCATCATCATCATCATCATCATCATCATCATCAGCCAAAAGAAAGATAAATTAAATCAAAAAAGTTTACATACATACATCTATCCTACTATTTATTATAATCTAGCTAAAGAGGGTCGAAAGTCTGTACATGGAAGATATTCGAAAAAAAGTTGGCTAGGGATAAAGCAAATACGTTCATAGTAGGAAAAAATTGATTTACGTTAAAAATCCAAAATTTTGGTTACTGTTCGTAACAAATGGACCTACAGGTAAAAAGTATAAACTATAGAAATATCTATACCGAGTTTCGCTTTAAACGAACTTAGCATTTCAAATTACAGTGGACAAAGGCACTAGGGAAACAGAGGAAAAAGACACGGCGAGCTCTCAATAAGGCCTTAAAAAAGAAGAAAGAAAAACCACATACAAGAAAGAATGTAGAAGGGAAAACAGGAATAACTGGAAGGCGTTTTGCGCAGGAGTTGAAAGATACCCTGAAGCACCGCGTCTAGTTAAAACATTCTCCAGGGCCAACACGCGTAGGCTAGAAAGTATTAAGAACGGAGAAGAACTAATAACTGATCCGGAAAAGATAATGGAAGTTATGTTGAAAACGCACTTCACGGAAAGTGAGGAATACAGAGAGGATGACACACCAATCCTTCCAGATCCCACAGGGGACCGGGAGCCAAAGGCAATCATAACTGAGGAACATTTACTGTGGAGCGTCCGATCCTTCCAGCCATATAAGGCAGCGGGACCGGACGAAATCTTCCCAAAAATGTTACAGATAGCTATAAAGTATATAAGCAAAGATCTGTTGGCACTGTACAACAGCAGCATCAGTATAAAGTACATACCGAGGAAGTGGAGAGAAGTGAGAGCAGTATTCATCCCAAAACCAGGCAAGGCATCTTATCAGGAAGCCAAAGCCTTCAGATGCATCAGCCTATCCTCATTCCTACTAAAGAAACTGGAGAAAATCCTAGACAGATTAATTAGAGAGCAAATAAAGAAAAGCGGATCTCCACTCCACCAAAACCAACACGCATACATGGAGGGCAAATCCACCGTAACGGTCCTCCATAACCTGGTGACGAGAGTGCAAAGATCAATAAGCAGTACAGAATACGCAATGGGATGCTTCTTCGACATAGAGGGCGCCTTTGATAGGGCGACCCCTGACTCTATAGAGGCCACCCTAAATCGCGAAGGAATAGACAAAGATGTATCAGAGTGGGTGAAAACCATGCTGATACGAACAGAGATAGCAGGAAAAACGCAGGCGGTGGTGGCGAAAAGAGGATTCCCCCAGGGGGGATGTCTGTCGCCACTGCTGTGGTGCCTGCTAATAGACGAACTAGTAAACAAGACAAACAGGATGCACATATACACACAGGTGTATTCCGATGATGGCGTGCTCCTGGTGACAGGCAAAGTACTCAGCGTCATGCGTGAAATCATGAACCTCTGTTCAAAAATAGCTCTAGAATGGTGCAGGAGCAAAGGTCTGAACCTAAACTCTGATAAGACCAAACTAGTCCTGTTTACAAGGAAAAGAAAGATAGGACGAGCTGAACCAGTGAAACTGGACAACCAAAGAGCTGGAAACAGTCAGGGAAGTCAAGTATCTAGGAGTGACACTGGACAGTAAGCTTACCTTTAGGACCCATATTAGCAACACATGTTCAAGGGCCAAGATGGCAATGATGCAGTGTAAGAGTGCAATAAGCAGAACCTGGGGCATGAAACCAGCGATGGCACTATGGATATACAAGGCTATAATCCTGCCAAGGATCCTACACAGAGCCATCGTATGGTGGCACAAAGCTAGACAAAGTTCAAAGGCTAGCGGCCCTAGTGACCACGGGCGCGATGAGGACAACACCCACAGCCGCGCTCGAGGATTTTTGACAAAAAATACAGAATACACATAGGAACAAGAGACGACTGGAGTATAGAAACCGATGGCGTCATCTGCTATACAGACGGCTCTAGAAGGGAGACGACAAAGCTCTCTGGATCCGGCGTGCATATTAAATGCGCAGACGGGACAGAGATAAACAGATCGATACCGTTAGGTAGATTCTTCAGTGTTTTTCAGGCGGAAATATACGCAATAATGGCATGCGCTGAAATGGCCAAACACCTCACTATTACAGGAAAAATGGCCATTACAGCGATAGCCAGGCGGCGATCAAGGCACTAGGCAGAGAAGAGACAACATCAGCAATCGTCAAAGAATGCAAGAAATCATTAGAAAGGCTGGCTGGAGAGAGCAGACCTGACGATAGCGTGGGTCCCCGGACACGAGGGAAACGCGGGAAACCAACAGGCCGATGAACTAGCCAGAAAGGGGGCAGAGGAAAACTTGGTGGGACCAGAGCCCCGGCTGCCAATAGCGCACAATATCACCAAGGGAGTAATCGGCCAAAGCATCACACCGGAAACCAACCGAAGATGGAGGTCCTCGAATGGTATGAGACAGTCGAAAATCTTCGTCAAGGGAATGGATAAGAAAAGGACTATCAAACTAATGGGACTCTCCAGAGAGAAAATGAGGCTAGTCATAGAAATTATAACAGGACACTGCCGGCTGAACAGGCATCATAGGAGTTTAAACATGCATGGAAAGCAAGGAGACCAGCCTCTACCTACTAGCTGAGTGCCCTATGTACTCACCGACAAGATGGGAGCTCTGAGGATCGGACACATTACACATAGACCTAAAGGATCTGAAGGTGGAGCAGATAGCAAGATTTACCAAAGAGACCAAAAGATTCGACGGGGCGCTGTGAAAGCTGGATGAACCTTAACTCCTTCAAAAGGATTACAACAACGCAGGGTGGATCATCCGTACGGCTGGCGACGTGCCCATAAGAAATAATAATAGCATGTCAAATTAGTTCTGAATAATAAAGCTATAAAGTGTGTTGAATAATAAAGCTATAACAGGTATAGCTCCAAGATATTATATTATATATTATAAGCTTCACATTCTATATTTTAGCCAGGAAACATGTCAAAAGTCACCTTGTATACATGTTTTCTTTTTTTCCCTTCGCCTTAAGACATAAGTTTGTATAAAATATTGAAAAGACATTACAAACATACATACAACATTAGGTAGGTACATGCATACTTTTTATATGGTGAAAAAGTGAGGGCTGTGACAAGGGTACTTCAATTTCTTTTGAACTATATGATGATGATTATGATGATAAATTCCTGTGATCCCTCATCAGGGACATAGGGCTCACAGTAGGGACTTTTAACTAACTTAAACAATTTTTTTATTTGGTTTTTTATTTTATTTAACAAATAAACAGTTACCTCATCATGAAAGCTATGGTAAATACTGATGTTGAGCCCAGCTGATTTGTTGATCCGATGCATATGGGCCTGGAAGTTTGGTCCGTGGCCATCCCTCTCTCTGTCCTGGCATGTTATAAAAAGGTATGCATGTATCATCTCATGCAGTAATGTCTCTACTAGATCTTTGCGTGAACGTAGCTTGAGGAGAGGCTCGCTCAGGGCTATATCACAGAGTCCAGCTCTGCCTTCATATCTGAAAAAGTATTTAAATTAACCTTTTGACCGCCACAGTCGGCTATAATTGTCAAGTGATAGTGTGCCTTGTATGCCGACAATGGTAATGATCAACTTAGCATTTCAAATTAGTTCTGAATGCTAATAAAGCTAACAGCAAGTGTTTCGAACATACAGCTCCAGGATATGGTTAAAATCATATATTATTTTCGAAGCTTCACATTTTATATTTTAGCCAGGAAACATGTCTAAAGTCACCTACAAGGTGACTTTACACCTTGACTTTATACCTTTTTTTTCCTTTCCCTTCGCCTTGAGATATAAGTTTGTATAGAATATTGAATAGACAATACTTATAATGGTAAAAGTTTAGTATACTTATGTGCAAATTTAATGGGGTAAGGGGTGAAGGGGGGAGGAGGGCTACCATTAGGTAGTACTCCTACAGTGTAAAAGTACATAGTTATGGAGATATTTGCATTTGAAATTTTTACAAAACTGACCTTACATTTAAGGTTTTGGTATCCCAAGTGTCTGTTATCAGCATAGGTTTCGGGTGTGTGACAGGAAATGACAGAAAAAAGGTAAGTAATGTTTTTTTTGTATATATAGCTAGATTTCTTTTGTCTAATAAAAAAAATAACCTCGAAATTCAAGACAATTGCTACGCTGCGCTTCGTGATTATCTTAAATTTCTAACCTATCACGTGACCTACAGCAAAAAGTAAAAGTCCTAGCTCCACACAAAATATGATCGAAAAATCAGCTATGTCTTGGACCCACTTCGCTACACCCTAACCGGAATGACAGACAATGATGGCGGACAAGGTTTTTGTGTCAAAATGTCAATATGACAAAATCGTATATAAGTGATTAATCAAAAATATTTTTTTTCTAGAAAACTATGTTTCCTCACAAAATTAATATGTGCAATAGAATCTCTGATTTTTTTACAATAACTTAGCAACCTTGCTTTATACTAATTCTCGCATAAGTACACTAAACTCAAGCCCTTATAACTTATAAAAATATACAATAAAGATTTTTGGAAACTATGAATCCCTATACCTGTTGTGAATTTTTACTCTGAATTGAATGCTTGGCGTACAGGACATGACGTTGCATTTAAGCTGTGATGGTCAAAAGGTTAAACATGATATTAATTGTCTGTACAGATATATGATTGTGAGATGCCTAGATCCTGCAGTCTACCTATTTATTTAGGATTTATTTTTGGAACTTCTTTAAAAACATTGTTATGAAAGAATACACAAATGCATAGGTACAACAAAATTAGGTGCAAAATTACTTTTTAGACTAAAGTGTATAGAAATGTGGTACAAAAGAAATTAAAGTAGATTCTTTATTTATATTAATGTAATATTATTTATTTTGTAATAATTTGTGATGGGTATCATATTTTATTAATTCTAAAGACTTTCCCTAAGATATGCGTAATAAAAATAAATAGGCATCAATATTGTTATCAATGGTCCTAAGCTACTAAGTTGTAGTATTAAGTTCACAAAGTTTCAACTACTAAGGTGTACCCCCTTTATTTATTGTTAATTTACGTTGAAACAAAGGTCAAACGGTATAGGTAGTCTAATAATAATATATTTATTGCATTATCAAATACTCACGAGCATATACCAGCGCAGGAATACATTTTCTTACTCCATCTGACCACGGCCCTGCTGGTCAGTTTAGCCCAAAAGAAAACTTTATCAAAATGTATAAACAAAATATGGACATTTGGAGTGGGGTCTATTAACTCGAGCTCAGGGTCGGCCAGATTCATGTTACTAACTGATATTCATATGTTGTAAATTATAAAATAATGGTTTACGTTCATGTTCATCGTTTTCGTTTTCATTTTCGATAGTTTGAATTTGACATTGACATGACAAATTGATGTAAAGTGTATGTAGTAAAGGGATGTGATGTTGTGCCTATGCATAAATAAAAAGAGCAGATATGTTTAATGATAACTACTAATATTTTTTGTATTTACTAATATTACTACTTTGAATGCCTATTTGAAAGACCTCTCATTTGTCCGGTATAATATATATATAATTTGTTAATATATTTTTAAGCGAATAATGGTTACAATATTATTTAACACAACTTAATTATGTAATAGTAGTTTATGCAACTGTCATATAATGAAGGGTATTAAAACACGAGTGTGAGTTTATGAAACGAGCGCAGCGAGTTTCATAATAGTAACGAGTGTTTTAATACCCGTGTTAAATGCAGTTGCATACACTACTTTATCTTCACTAATGCAATTAGTCAAACAACAAGAGTAAAAGCTGACAATAGTTTATTTATAATAATTGTTCAAATTTTGGATGGTACAATTTTGAAAGTTAATGTTAATTATTGATCCAGCAGCTGTAGCGGTCGCGGGGCAAGCAGTAGAGCTCGTAGACGGAGTTGGAATATTTATAATTACTTCATTCGTCTTGTTTTCTATACTGTTCAAGATCGTATTTGAGACTTGAATTTTATTCATTAAAGACTCATCAATGTAGCTTTCAGCCACAGTAGAAGACTTCCACCCCCCGTGTCGTTTCAGTGCGGTCAAATCACCACCGCTATCTATGAGAAGGGTCGCCGAGGTGCGCCGGAAGCAATGCCCCGTGTACAACGCTGGGTTAGGCAGATTCAAAAAACTTACGATAGTTTTTCCCAGAGCACCAAATTTATTAATATCAGTTCTTTGATCGACGCACTTCCCCGATCTATAGCTCAAGAAAAAGGCAGGGTTTCGACAGGGGGTGGGTCGAAGTTCCATGTATTTTTTACATACGGCATAGCAGTTGCCCGTCACAACGAAAGAACGATCTATTTTCGTTTTTGTTTTCGAAACTTTCACCATGATTGTACTGTCGTCTATGTTAAAGACTTCATCGAACTCGATGTTGTATAGCTCTTGCCTTCGGCATGCCCCCATTATGCCGAAGATTAGTGCAACCTGTAACAATAAACGATATAATAAGCTTGAGGTACATAGCCAAGGCAAAAACTATGATTTATGAAGTAGTAAAGTGTAGGTACCTACTACCTAATTTATACACAAAGCGCTTAAACGGAGTATCTAGATTACTTGCGTGTGTAGTACGTAAGTACTAGGTAGATTAAATAACAGAACTAAAATACACTTGCCTTTTCAAAAAGATACAAAATATCTGGTGAATCTTTCAGGAACATCTTTATTTGACCTGTAGATACTCAGTGTGGACTTGAGCATAAAATATTTAGCCCACATAGAAGATGGCTTGAATTTGTCGGAGAGGTCTTTGAGATACACAAGAATGACATTTTCAGAAAATGATGTAGTTTTCTTTTCGATCTTCCATGCCAAAAAGTTATTATATTCTTTTTCATATAATTTTCTAGATTTTTCTGGCAAAAGATTGTGAGTTACTTTTGTTGCCAATTCTAGAATATCCGGAGGCGTACAAATATCATCGTCGCTGTCCATTTTTAACTTTTAATTTGTATTTTAAAAACAAAACACATTGCGAAACATTAAATTCACGCGTACGTGTATTGTCACAGTGAACTTGCCGCCATTAAAATCTAACCAATGAGAGCGCAGCTGCGCGCGCAGGGCCAATCAGGAGCGAGCGCGCGCTGTTCTTTTTTTATTTAATTGGCACAAGATCTTACCAAAGAGTTTTGTGTATGTAAGTTTAGTAGTTTCGACGAAGTTTTCACGTATAACCCAACTGTTTTCAAAAGCCAGCCTAATATCAAAATTTTATACAACTTGTATGAGGATTTTGACATAAGGCTCGCCAGGTTAATTGGTCGCGTTTTATTGATGTTATAATGAGATTTTACGATATCGATGTGGATATTATACCATCATGTGAAATTGCTTAAATTGGGTGTTTTGTTGTCTGCGCTTTAACAGTAGTAATTATAAGTCAAGTATTGGAAACATAAGTAGAATGTTACAACATTAGTGTAGATAAAAGCATTTTGTTTAATTTTGTCTATCGTTTTTACTTATTATAAATTTTAATAATGCTACGCAAAGGACAATGCTTTAAAATACCCAGACCCGGTCCTGAGCCCTATTTAATGTCAACAACAGCTACGTCATCAACATACGATTTTTTTTTTCCTATTTTTTAAATTATTAAAGAAACTAATATGTTTGTTTTCTCGTATTTATATAAGACTTATTTTAGGCCTGTGAGAAAAAAGTTCAGCCTGGGATTACTAAATTGACATGGACTTCAACAATGTCTGATGCGTACATTGCAGATTGTGTCGTCCAAATTGGCGAGGTCAGTAGTTTCTTACACTTTGAATAAAAACTAAATTTGAATAATAATTATTATTTCAGTTAAACTTATGTTTTAAGACTATTAATGTATTGAAATAAAATTATTACAGCTTCAAGATTTCTTGACAACATACAAAAACTGCAATATAAATTTAGTTAAAATAATGGAAAAAATATGTGACACTCCATTCGTTGAGTTTGATATCTACAATGTCTTTGATATAAGAGTTCTTAGATCGGACATAAGAATAATGCAGGCAGAAGCAGCTGAAGAGGTTTTAGCAATGTATAAAGAAATCATAACTTACCTAATAATTGTTTATGAAGGTTTTGAGGCTTTTATATCACAGGTAAGTTAAACGAAAGTAGAGTTTATTTAATGTAAAGGTAAAACCATTTTTGCCAAGTACATGTGCACAAAGCCGAAGCTGAGTATGTACTATAAGAAATTTATCAGACTTATTTACTTAGAAAATACATCAAAGCATTATGCCAAAATAGTCAACCTGTTACAATCCAATCAATCAATAATACCATCAGTAAAATGTATATTTATATAAAAAAATATAAAATTAATATACATTACGTCTATTCAGCACTTGCCCTCTTTCTGATCTTGTCTACAAATTCTCACTTCCGTACAAATTGTAGATTTTTGCCCCCTTTTCGGAGTTTCATATTTTTTAATAGTATGTCGCCCACTTTTCTCGTGTTTTTAATGAATAATCTCAGTATGTCCCCTTCATATAGTTTTGTTGAATAAGGTTGATATTTGCCTTCTTAAGTACTATCAAAATCAAAAATACTATGAGGAAAAAAATCAAATTTAATATTTTATTCTATAATAATTCTAGACTTAAAAAAAAACAACTTTACCACTCCGTATTTTAAAAAAAAACTGCACACCTGAACTTTTTCACTTTTAAAAACTATTTTTCGTAAATTAAATGAATCTCACTTTGATTAGTCTGTTCAGACACTCTTCAACATTTATTTTATTCATGACATGATCTTCAACAATTTTGTAATACGTTGATCAGTTACAATATCTTTTTCTTGTCTTTTTTTCGTATATTGAACATATATTTTTATCGTCTTTTAAAAATCATAGGGGATGCTCTCATTTATGAGTACTTTTATCACCAAAAATAAGTTGAGCTTCTTTGTTTTAATTTTCTGATTTAGTCGGAAATGCCATCCTTCCGTAGCATTTATTGTGCGGTGACGGTTATTGTTAAAACAACTTATTAGATATAGTGTATGAGGTTTCATCTATTGACGAACAAAGTATGTAAAAAAATCATCACACTATTGTCGGTGATTTTCTATTTCAAAATTTAGGGATTTAAATCCTCCGCTAATATATTGCACAGGCAGATATGCCAAAGCTGTCAATTTTGCGATAATTGTTTTTCTTCACTAGTTTTATAAATACCCAGCTTTTTTGCTTTTTTAGTAATAGCTTGAGAGTAATGGAATAAACAACCACGAAGCGTGACATCGGGAAATACTTCTTTAAACGCGTTCATAGCCGCCAATTTATAATCAGTTTGGTAGTAAACAGGGCAAAAATTCGGCAAATGCTGTTTGAGAAGGTTCAAAAATCTTAAATATGTAGCTTCAGTTTTATTTGGGAGAAGTCCAAATATTAACGGTAATACCGTTAACGTTATGAGTTTCATCATATTTTGTGCTTCCTACGTCTCCATGCATATATTTGAGCAAACGGAAAAGGAGTACTCTTAAAAGTACCATCGCCAAAGAAATATGTTATTGTGATAATGATATCGCGTGCTTGTGGACTACAAAATATATTTTTTTTTTGATCAGTTCCATCTTCTTTTAATAAAAAGTTTTCGCCTAAAATTTGAGGCACAACTACATCTTGCAGTAATTTTAATGTGCTAGACTTTACCTTCAAGTGGTCTTTCCTCGCTTTGTACAGTGCGTCTTTTACATACAGAAAACTGGGTAAAATACTATCATAGGCGGGATTCAGTTTTTTCTTTGACATGACTTCATCATAGATGGTTGGTATTGGTCGATAGTCGTTACATACTGCTTCCTTAAACTTACATATAATTTTTTCCACTTTGAAAGTGGTAAAATCAGGTTGGCACTAGTGTTTGCTCACTCTAGTGACGGTCTCATCGTCCCTATTCCACGACAACGATCCCTTGCATCGGCGATTATGGCACCGCCAATTGATGTTGTTGTTTTCGTTTATTTTTCTAAATGTGTGTTTAAATCCCGCCCTCTACACCACTTTCTTGCCTTTGCGGCCATTCAAAAACACCACACTCGTTTTTCAATTTGTAGTAATTAATCGTAATTTTAACGCATAAATCTCATAAGTATCAATGTCAAATAATGACATCAATCTATTTTATGAATTTTGCCAGCGTTATCTAAAGAGGATATATGCAATGCAGAATTCTATGCAAAACTCCGTGGACCTATTATAATTACACTTTTGTACTCTACTAATCAAATAGTGAACAAACAACGACAAATTAAATCAGTATTATAAATTTTGTACCAAAACCTAATTTATTCATCTGTTTTGTAAAAAAAGGGGGCGAACAACGAAAGTGGGCGAATTACAAATAAAAAGTATATGAATCAGAAAAGGGGGCAAAAATCTACAATTTGTACGGAAATGAGAATTTGTAGACAAGATCAGAAAGAGGGCTAGTGCCGAATAGACCTACCTGCTTATGTATCGAGCGGCCGTGGGTATAAACGAGATCAAAATATATAAGTAATACAGTTACTTATTTATACTGTGACAAAGCCGCAGGCGCAGTTTTGTGAAGTTACCAAATGAATTATTAAAGATTTTATTTCCAGATGGCAGAATATTGGGTAAAATATGTGAGGAGGTTTGATCGTTTATTAGAAGATGCTCTAAGATTAGCTATAAAAGCTACAATGCAAAATATGTACAAATGCGTACATGGTGATGGTAAGATGGAGCTTAGTTAAATACTTTATGATATTATTGTTATTATTGTCGAACTCTCGTGTCGTACCCACTCCTCTGATGGTTGGGACTCTGCCCTTGAAGTTGTGGACGATTAATGTTTACCTGGGACAAACAGTCCAGATAGGTAGGTCCAACTTCAGCAAAGAGGTCAATCGTCGAATCGAATTAGGCTCGGCAGCGTTTGGTAATTTTTCTCGTCCGACATACCACAGTGTCTCAAGACGAAAGTATTATACCAGTGTGTGTTGCCAGTGATGACATACGGGACTGAGACGTGGTCGCTCGCTATGGTCCTCATAAATAGGCTTAAGGATACGCAAAGAGCAAAGAAAAGGGCTATGCTCGAGGTTTTTCTGCGTGATCGAATCAGAAATAAAATCAAATCAAATCAGGAGATCCGCAGAAGGACCAAGGTTACCGACAGAGCCAGAAGACTTGATAAGCTCAAAATATGGCAGTGGGCAGGGCATATCGCTCGCAGGACTGGTGGATGCTGTGGCAGTACAGTCCTCGAGTAGTGACCACGTACCGGAAAGTGCAGTGAGCAGGCCTCCAATAAGGTAGACTGACGATCTGGTGAGGGTCGCGGGAAGCCGCTGGACGCGAGCAGAACAAAACCAGTCGTTATGGAGATCCTTGGGGGAGGTCTTTGTCCAGCAGTGGACGTCTTTTGGCTGAGATGATGAGGGTGATGATGAGTTATTGTTTCGGCTCTTTAACACGATATATTTCTTTTCAGGCACTATGGCACCATCTCCTCTAATAAAAATGAACCTTTACTTAACCGGTAAAGATATAATTTATCTACCAAATCAACATGAAGTCGAAGACACGTTTACAACTTTTTTGATAGAAATAGTTCACATTATGAGTACTGTTCCTAGAATATTCGAAAAGTTCGCATTACCTTCAGGTGGTTTAAAAAGATTTATGGAGGTTTTACAAACAGACGCAGATTGTAACAAGCTTCAACAGTTGATTGATGAAGGTTGGTTTCTGTTATTGTTTAAATAAAATTAGGCAGAAAAATCTTGTGATCGAAGTATAACGAATCTAATTTTTATTTTTCCATTTTTAGAGATAGATTACAATTTAAGTCTTATTCATGAACACATTGAAATGTGGGATCCTTATTCTCATATATGGAAAGTAGACAAAGATGAATTTATGATTAAATATAGAGCAGAAAATCACATAGCTGCTGACTTTGATAAGCTGATCATAAACTATAGTGATTTGGCCAATGCTGTTCAGATACAGGAAACTGTTAACCAGGTATAAATTACATCGCTAAAGACCTCTAAAGTACCTATCTTTTTGAATGTGGATTTGTAAATTTTAACAACCATTTATTTTCAGATACACTTTATAACACTAAATTCAAGTGAATTAAAGAAATCTATCATAGCTCATTGCTTAGTTTGGCAAACTAGATTGGGTGAACTTTTACGCAAAATTACTGAATATGACATTGACGTAGTTTACACCTATGTGGAAAAAAGTAGTGTTGATGCTATGAAGGTAATATATAAAGTTTATTACATGAATGTATTTTTAATCAAAGGCATCTTTTGAGGCAAGCTGGATTGAAATTAGTTAATTTAATTCTTTATTTATTATGAAACTAACAGCGCAACATTTTTAGAAACTAATAATAACTATAAGCTTAAAACTAGGCCTTTACAAGTTTCCACAAGCTGATTTAACTTTTAACAATATTGGCATACATGAAAAACAATATTATATATCAAGTGTTAATACAAAATCTAAGTATCAAACATTTTAGCTAATTTATATTAAATATTAAATAAAAAAGAAAGAGAAACGCAGATTTACTCATTACTATTAATGTAAATGAGAATAATTTTATAATAGGTAAGTAATATTATCAGGAACGACGCAAAACTCATAAAAAAAACAAATAAAAATATTTTTTAAACTAAACTCACCACAAACTCCCATCACAAAGCTATGCATAGCTCCTGCAATTATCATGAAAGTGTTTCCAGATTTTTTCACTCAATAAATCTCTACTCTGGGGTTTTCGGTGCCATAAATAAGTTACCAGTGACTTTGAATAAGAGAAAAAGGAGCACTCATAGTAGATAACACAGCGTGAGACTAAGTCTCCGGTTCATAAAATATCGCCCCCCTGTTCATACATTACATTTTTGTGTACATGACAGCTTAATGAAATATGAATAAATAAATAAAATACAGTCAAGAACCAGCAAGAGTTTGCTACTACTCGTAATAGGATTAAAAAGTCCTGTATTAAAGTTTTAATTTTGCAGATGCCTGAGACTTTAAAAGAACTGGCGTCTGCTATAGCCACTTATGAACGCTTAATTTCTGATATAAGTAATGTTGAACAAACGTTCCCTCCTATCACAGATAAAATGATGACTCTTGGTAGGTATTTCAAATTAATTGAAATTTATAAATAAGGTAGGTATAGGTACTTGTTTTAATATTTAAAAAACTTTTGCTTGTTTTAGCAAAATTTGAGGTTGACTTAAGTTCTGATATGATAACCAGACATGAAAATATTCCAGTTTTGTGGACTGAATATCTCGCTCTTTTAGAAGAGGCTAAAAAAGCGCTAGAGCTGAATAAAGATAAATTTAAAGCAGAACTGTTGGAACAGGCTGAGGTAAATGTTTATTTAAATCAAATACTAAGATTATTGTATAATTTTGTAATCTCTCACAGTTTATAATTTTCTCTCCTGTTAAATGAAATGCAACCCCTAACACATTTTACCCAATAGGTATTTAAAGAAGCTGCTAAAGAATTTTGTGAAGACTTTTACAAGTCAGCTCCTTGCAGTTCAGATATTAGTGGCAAAGATGCTATGTCACAACTAAAGGCATTTAGAGATCAACTTAATGCTCTTCGCGCTCAAGAACAGCAAATACGAGATGGACTCGCAGTATTTAATTTAACGTAATAATATTTTACTCACAGTAAAATGGTTTCATTTAGGAAAATTTTGTTAGTTGCAATAGATTTCTATCCTGTAACATAGTATTATAAAAGTACGAACACTGAATAGAAACATGACAAGTAAACCATAAGTTGTTTGTTGTTATTCTTCGTGATGATTAGTACAGACATAAATACATTCCACAATACATTCACTCTCTACTTAATTTAGGACTCCAGTGAATTTGGATCTTCAGAAAATGGAAAAGGAGTTGGAGAAGTTGGAGGAAGTCTGGGGCTTAGTGTTTCAGTGGGAAGAATCGTGGGAGAAGTATAAAACGCAGACTTTCTGGGAAATGGAAACAGATGAGATGGAAGAAAACGTTATGTTCTTATTTAGGTAGGCACAATGCTAAAGAAAGGGCAACGGGTAATTTGTATGGGGAGTTGGTGCCTTTTTCTAAAGACAGGAAAATATTTTTTCTAAAATCAATTATTTTTAATTTTTATCAAAAAACTCCTTTGTGGATTTTTTTTATAAATTCTGATTTTTGGATTCAAATCGATTTGTTCGACAAATTTCACAAAAGCATTTTTTCATAGTAGCGAATTTTCACTTTGCGCTCTTTCATGATCGCAAATTTAATTATTCGTCTTTTTTCATGTAGCAATTTTCATAAAGCGTTTCATTTTTTCGCTAAATTTACCAGTAGATTATTTTATCAATCGCATATTTTTGTAGTGTTTTTTTTTTCAAATCTCGATTTTGACGACCTCCTTGGTCGAGTGGTGACGACCTCCTTGGTCGAGTGGTTTGCACACCGGTTTTCATGGTGTCGCCATCTCTAAGGTCCCGGGGTTCGATCCCCGGTCGGGTCAATTTAGAAATTATTGTTTTTCTAAATTGTCTCGGGTCTGGGTGTTTTCTATGTATAGTATGTATGTATTTAAGTATTTTAAGTATGCTTATCCGTTGTCTAGTAACCGAGTAATAACGAGTTTCATAACGAAGCTTCTCTTGGGCTACTTAATACTAATTGGTGTGTGAGTGTTGGAAAATTTTATTTAATTTAATTTTAATTGTTTTACACGTTAATATTTTAAATTTACTTATGATTCAAACCACAGACCTCTTTCTTGTGTTCTGTGATTCAAACCAACGTGAAAAGTTATTTTACATAGGTATAATATAATACGCTAATATTAAAATATTAACGTGTAAAAACCTATATTTGAAAAAAATAGACTACAAATATATGCGATTAATAAAAGAATCTACTGGTAAAATAAGCGAAAAATTAAACGCAAACATTATAAAAAGCTTTATGATAAATTGCTTCATGAAAAATGACGAATAATTAAATTTGCGATCATGAAAGAACGCGATGTGAAAATTCGCTACTATGAAAAAATGCTTTTGTGAAACTAATTGTCAAACAAATCTTCAAATCATACAAATACTTCCTGTATAAAATCGCTCCTATAGGACTGGTTATAAGTGTAGTACTTAGGGCTGAGCTTTTTATATAATAAATTCGTATGGAAGACTTCTCCAAATATTTAACAAAGTTTTGTTCATGTACACCCATTATTTAAAAAGGCACCAAAAGTTCCCCTTTTTTTATTATGATTATTTTAAATTCATTCAATGAATCCATTAATACATGAATCATGAATTGTTTTCTAAAGTTCGCGTAAACATTACACATTGAAATGAAATAACTTTTACGGATCTACTTGCGTTTATTTTACACATTACGTTTAAACAATGTTTATCCTTGAATCATGAAATTATTATTTTTCTAATCTTTTATTTTTAACTGTTTGGAGTACTATAATCGGAAACGAAGGCTTTGAATATAATTGAATTATTTTTTTAGAAACTTTAACCGACTCTCACGCCAGCTGAAAGATAAAGGATGGGATATCATCGATACTACTAGAATCAAAGTTGACGCTTTCAGACGTACTTTGCCACTTATTGGAGACTTAAAAAATCCTTGCATGAGAGAACGCCATTGGGATAGAATAAAAATTCTGATGGGAGTGTAAGTTATGTTATTTTGATAATAAGTAATTAAACTGTTATAAAATAATTTATATTTTATTCTTTCCTTATCACCTTTCTTGATAATTTACTTTCTCACAAATAAACCTAAATACTCACAGAGAATTTGATCAAAACTCTGAAGATTTTAAACTTGAAGTTATAATGCGTCTCAACTTCCAAGCATATGCTGAAGATATAGCTGAAATATCAAATGCAGCAACAATGGAATTGAATATTGAAAATGGACTTAAAGCTATTAGAGAAGTTTGGGCAAATACGACGTATGAAATGCAACACCATAGGGGTGATATGTATAAAATCAAAAATGTTGAAGATGTGATGCAGGTTTGTTTTAACTTGATTTTTAATAAAACGAGGACTATTATGTATTATTAGGCCACAGGAGTGCGTAAGGTGGACTACAAGCAAATATTTATATGAGCTTTGGTGTCCATAATATGGCATAAGTTTCGGCATTAAATTGGTGTTGATAATAAATCAATATAATTGATCTGTTTAAAATAGCCCACATAATTAATATTTTTCTTATTTAGTTTCTAGAGGACCATCAAGTACAGTTATCATCAATGAAATCGACAAAGTATGTTGAACCTTTCATAAAAGAAGTAGATTACTGGGAAAAGTCATTAGGATATGTTGCAGAGTGTATTGAGGTATTTGTATTACTAATATGCTGTGCCATGCCATGCACAAGTATTTTTGGTCTTGTTATAAAACTTTGCTTTAAAATGAATGTGTTAGGTATTTTTAGAATAGTATAGTTGTCGAAAAATAATTATGTTTTCTTTTTTTATAATTAGATTTCCTTACAAGTGCAACGTCGTTATTTATATCTTGAAAGTATATTTAGTGGAGAAGACATTAGAAAACAACTGCCAAATGAAGTGAAAATATTCGATAAGTTGGCTGCAGATTGGACTGAAATAACATTTAAGTAAGTATTGCGGTTATAACTTCTGAATAATTATATTTTAATGTCAAAATAAAGTTGAATAAGTTATTAACAGCTACATAACTACACAACAGCCAACAAAATGAATGCCACAAATGCTTCAGTAGACCAAATTATTGGTTACGTAAGACGCTACTTGCTCAATACGATGCCGGGAGTTGGTAGTCAACGTGAAAAAATGTTCAAATACCACTGAAATAGTGGTATTTTTTTAAAGAGACTGACTTAGAAATTGTTAATAAGATTGATGCTACCCTACATCACGTAAATAGTCTGTTTGCTGTATACAGAGTCACTTTCTTTTATCACCGTCTGGACGGTGATAAAAAAGTCACCCTGTATATATTAATACTCATCCATCACAGTTTATTAATAGAATATTATGAAATGTAATAAATTGAAAAATGGCTAGATAAAAAGCGTCCTTCTTTTACTTACAAGCGAGAATAACACCTGGCAATCCTGGCATTACGCTATTCCATCTCATAATACATGCAAAATATAGTATGCATATTTAATACAATGTCATATTATAACACTTAAATTAGTCATAATTTTTTTCTTTCTGCACTTCTTCTCCATATGAATTTTAAGAAGGTACTATGCCAAATCTGGCACTCCGACGTGAAAATTAATTAATAATTATAAAAAAATGTTGTACCCCTTTTTAAGCACAAATAAAGACATTCAAATAAACCCATTCACCGAAATACACCGTTAATTTATGTCCACCATATTTTTTTAAGGGGTAGTCTGTGCCATGTAGTAAAAAATATCAGCTGATCCAATACATTATGTACTCGATGAAACAGCATACTTTTTAAAATTCAGAGTTGGTCCCAGTAAAAGTTTTGCAAAATGTTGGGCAGACTATCCTTAACAATTTCCGAGTATATAGATGTACAACTTCATTTCATTATTTTAAATGCCTTTTCTATTTTTTTAGTATGCATGCTGGAAAAAATGCTATAGAAGCCTGTTTGTATAAACCAGCGCCATATCTTTTCAATAAATTGAACAATATGGTTGATAATCTTGATGAGATCTTGAGAGCATTAGAAAAGTACTTAGAGACTAAACGACAACTATTTCCAAGGTTTTATTTTATATCAAATGATGATCTATTGGAAATTCTTGGAAATTCAAAGAAGCCACAACTTATACAAGTTCATCTAAAGAAGTTATTTGATAACGTTAATAAAATAAGAATTGACAAGGTATTAATTTTACACTTTTAAGTATTTTTGTCAATAAGTGATTAAAGTTGTATTTTTACCTAAATGCGTCAGAAAGAGGGTTATGTTTTTCGAGTGTATGTACACACGGCGGCCGATCAACCTACCCAAAACTGTCAAATTTCTACAATCAATTTTAAACTTTAAAATTTGGTTATAAGGATCAATATTCATTGGAGAAATTTGACAGGTTTGGGTAGGTTGATCTGCCGCCGTGTGTATGCATGTATGTATGTATGAACTGTTAGATCGACCACACGATCAAAATTCTTTAAACGAACTACAACATCTACGGAATTTAAAGGATATGGCCAATTTCTCTATGGACGTAGAACTGATGTAGTTAATAATTTTTATTTAGGTACAGCATATTTATTTTATTTTATTTTATTCTATTCATTAGGAAAACTTACTGCTACAATACATAATACACAGTAATGTACACGAATAACCATGAGCTAATAACAAGTTTCCACAAACAGATAAAAAAAATGTAATGTAATCATAGTTCGAGAAGTTTAAGCGTGACGCTATTTTGCAGCACTGTTTTATGGTGTTTTGTTTTAGGGAATATTAGTAGATTTTATTCCCATGTTTAAAAAAAACTCAAAGAACTTGTCAGTCAAAAGTACTTAAATAAATAAATAAATAAATGATAATAATACTTGACGTCAGGACTTCGTTTTTTTACGCCAATTGGTGTATGCGCTATGACTTTGCTATTTAAAATAGTTAAGGCGTTTTAATATAATTCTTTTATGTAGGTTTTGAAATGCTTGGTTATTTACTTTACAAAACTAAAAAGTTTGAATAAACCAAATTATTAAAATAAAACAAAAAACCCGACTGCTAAAACAACTATTTAAAAAATAACTGCAAAGAGATAACACTGAAAAGAAAAAACCCAGCTCTACGATCCCAGAATTCAATTTGAAATATTTCTAAATACATTGAATAATGATAGTTGTCGCCGACGGGGACAATCATCAACCAAGCGGCCGTGGCTAGCTCAATTAAATCCGCATTCTCTTTGGTTGGTGATTGTAGAAATATTTCACGTTGCATTCAACATTGCTCTAATTGAATTCTAGGATCGTAGAGCTTGTTTTTTCTTTTCAGGTTTTTCTCTTTTTAATTATGAACTATGCTCTTACTTAGACTGTTATGAGTAATTGTAATGTTCACAACTTAAATGTGGTGTGTGATGACATAATAATTTTTGAGTGGAGCTGTGACAAAAATATCGTATTACATTGTTCCCATGCCTATTAAGAAATACGACAGTTTGACAGTTTTTTTATTTGTGTTGGCGGAAAAGTAAAGTATTGCCAGGACTTGAGGACTTCTTGGCGGGAAAGTGAAGAGTCTTCGGTTTTTTTTTAATTTCTAAAACTTGTGTTTAATATTAATGTGAAATAATAGTGGATTATTTACTGTTTAGTGTTCGTAAACATGCATGAGTGTTGGCTACAAAACAGTGCGACTACACTTTTCAAATTCTCTCATTAAGTCCGCGTGAGGTCTTAGTAAAGCCCCAAGTCTTTTTACTGAGGTAGGTACTCAAGGGGTTGGGGGCTTGTGGGGTATATCATTTATCTAAAGGCGTGTCCGCTGCGCCATGTTTTGAACAGAACATTGTTCTTGAACATTTTTGTTCTATACATTTCCCATCCGCTGCGACTTTATGCAATGTTCAGTAAACAAAGTTTTTAAACAAAACTTAACATCTGAAAAAATGAGCAGCGACGAGGAAGACGTGAACATTGTTTTGGGTTGTAGAACTTAAACTTTTTCTTAAAAGAAATAGATTTCGTGTCAGACCTTACTTACAGCAACGCTCTATCAACATATTATTTCAAGTTCTTGAAAAAACAGAAGCAAATTGAAGAAACAGAAGTTCACAGAAGTACCCATAATCTCCGCCAATTCCGCGAAGACATCTTTTTTTTTAAATTATTTTAATTTTCTGTTGGATAGGCGTCCCTAATCACGGATTAACATGATTAATTGTATTAAATAATCTGTATTCCACTCCACAATGCACTCCATCATGATAGTCTATCAAAACAATTTTTATTCCGAGCTAAAACTTAGTGGTTATATCCTCTTTGTTACGAGCGAAACGTCTTCCTGCGTCAAAATCGAACATAAAATAAACGATCCCCTCCGGCCCGCAGACGAACGCGGGGGATGTTTTCCACAAACTCTGGCAAACATGTTCAAATGTTCAAGTTCGACAAAACATTTAGGGCACGCCCCTTTCTTATGTTTTCGAACAATGTTCGGTTCAAAACATGGCTTATTAATAAATGATATACCCCCCAAGCCCCCAACCCCTTGAGTACCTCAGTAAAATAATAATTCATTACTATTATCTTTCATCATTACAATATTATCTATTTAAATAACTATACTTCACTGGCTAAGTAAGCTAACCGCACGAAGCCATACTTTAAAACAAAAAGAAAGTACCTATTGCCATGTAGTCATAGTTATATTTATAGTAAATTTGTATTCTTCATTTATAACTAGTTAAATATAAGACGATAGTCAATACTGATGAATGAAAAAAACCTAAGAAAGTAATTTTAAATTCTCAAGTTTGGTTTAATAAAAGTTTTTTTCATTACACTAATAATGGACCTTAGAGCATTAAACCAAATGGAGAGGCCATGCGCACGAATTTCTATGAAAAAAAGTATGTCATTGTCTGCGGGGGACGAGGTAAACGCACACAAATACAGTTCACACTGATGCATTTTTCAATGACGTCGCTACGCACGCAAACTACAAAATTATTAAACACTAGCATAAACTAGACGCACACTAATATATTCACACACAGGGATAGCCTGTCCGTGCACGAGTCTGACGTCAACTTTATATAAACATCGATAGGGCTTGACACTATCGATTAAATTTGTCGATGCCAATAATAATGACATAGCCCGAAAATTTTAATAGTTAAAATCAATCACATCAAGTTATTTAATTTACTACACAGTGAATCTCGCGACAAGCTTTTATATTATATAATTGTGTAGTGACGTTATAAGTTCAGAGTAGGTACTTTCAGTCGGTTTATGAACTAAAGTATCCTCAAGTAACTAAAATTTCTCAGAACGACTTAACTGCTCGAGATTGCATGTCTTCTCTGGGTTCATTGAATTTATCAGTACCGGAGATCGAGGAGGCTTTAATAATAAGCGTGCTGGTTTAGATGGTAAACCAGCATGGTAACCAAACATATTACTTAAAATGTATGCCGAGAATCTTGCGGCCATTATAAATATTATAACAAATCGCTTCAAATGGTATATTTCCATTACAGTGGAAATCGGCACACCTGACTCCCATTCACAAAGGTAGTGATACAAATGTTGTTTCCAACTATAGGCATGTATCTATTCTTTCTTCCTGCATTGGGCAAAGTCTTAGAATCCAAAGTGTGGCAAAAAATGTATTGGCAATTGGCATGTCAAACAAAAACTTCATCATGAAATTACAGCTCAATCAGTTGAAGATATCTGCTTCAAAATTGAGGTGTAAGATTCCAACTGAACAAACATACATACATACATACATTGCAAGTTTAATAAAAGCTTGTAAAAATAGTTGGCTATCTAACCCAGACTATCAAACAGAAGGAACAGAAAAACTGAACAACATGTATTTTCATGTTTCCATAACGCAGATCAATCTTTTATGTGGGTAACGTAGGATCTTAAAGGAAGACTGGAAATAGAATAACAAAATGAAAAAGGAACTTTCCACATTTGGCTGGTCCGAATCTTGATAATTTTAGAAAATCTCCTGCCTCGATTCAGGCAGGAGATTTTCCAAGTATTTGGATAAAGGTTTTTCATGTCTGAAAAAACATTTCTTCGACCAAGATTTCGATCAACCGATAAAAGCAGCTGGAGCGCATGAGACAGCACTTCTGGGCGCAGTGGTTGCGAGTTTTATGTATTACTTAAAACTAGGCATCGTCGTAAACAAATGGTAATCAATAATTTTTACCTCATTATTTTATTTTCTAAACGAAAAAGAATTAACAACAATTAAATAATCTTTATTTTTATTGTAAATATTTCAAAGAAGTTATGATTAATACTTTAAAATAATATAAAGCACACATATTTTAATAATTTCAAAGTTGCCACGACACGCTGTTGGACTGCAGTATAAAACAAAAAGTTTGAAAATGCTGTGAGCAAATCGTGTGCGTTTAGGAGTCCACGAAACATGATTTTCACAAGCTGTGATCCAAATATATAAATATAATAAATACATCTTTTGGAAATCTGAAAAATATATGGCCAGAATAAACATAATGATGAAATCTATATCGATGTTTTGTTTTTGTACTGTCGCAGCTCTAACTTAGTTGCAGTGTGGCTAATGTAATTAAATTTAAATTTCCTACTTTCGGGATAAATGACGGGACGTCAAACTATTATATTAATGAAGTAGACCGATCCTAAACATACAGTATTGAAATTTTGTAAAGCAATTAATTGCAAAAAACGTTGGAAAACGAAAATAAGTAACAATTTATAAATAGTGATTTATTATTAATTAAATAAGCATTTGTATTAAAAAACAGTTTTAATGATAAAGAACGTGAAGTATAAATTGTAATTCAATGTTGGCTCATTCAATTTTAAAAGTTACGCAAAGTTGCAACTTGACGTTTTAGTGGCAACACTTTTTGATTGACAATATTTTTTCAGTTTTTTGCAAATTTAGTGCTTTATTCAACAATAATAAGACAAAATAATACTTACAGATGGAAAGTAACGTTATCCTTTTGTACATTTGACTTTTCTGATCGCTCTTTACACGAAGAAAACACGCTGCAATTCGAAATTTTTTGCTTACGTCTTACGCGTGCACCGCGATTTGTAAATGACGCCGGAACGCGCGAGAACTAGTTTTATATAATCGATATGACCGCCGGTCATATAATTTTGGCAGAGGGGAACGCCTGTCAGTGGCGTCTCCGGTTGGTTTAATGCTCTAAGTAATGGACACTAATCATTTACTAAACTAGGTAATTTACAACAAATGAAGATCAATTTAAACTTAGTTGTATAAACTAGATTCCTTTGCCTTGCCTTTGCAAATATAAGAATAAATTATAAAAAAAACTACCACGGTCCACGTTCCACGACCACGCACGACACGACAGAATTTGTTTGTTTTTGTTTTGTTTTTGTTCCGTAAATTTCTAAAATTACTAAATTGCCGCGAAAGCACGTATTATTGATTCGTACGATCGTTCGTTTAAGTAATTATGGAACCTGAAGATATAGTCAATTGTCAATTTGTTCCCCTGAGTGCCATAGTAAGTAATATCTTAATTTCATGATATTTTTACGCATATAGATACACCGCTCAATCAATTTTCTATTCCGATTACTTTAGTATCAATTATTCAAATTATCCATAGAAAATAGTTTTAAAGAGTAGTAAAATGAAATTTTAACTGAATTAATTCTTATTAAATTGATGTCTTAAAAGAACTTCGATAAATGTACTTAATTAACTTTTTTCAGCAAAAAGCAATAGACTATATTGAAATACCAAAAGAAAGGGTCCGCAATAACTGCAAAAGAGATCTATGCAAATTGCAAAAGAATGCGACCATAGGTGCAGTCTCCAAAAGAATAACTGTACTGAAGGACACATATCATATTGCTTTACATCAAGCAATTTATTCTCATGACTGGAACAAACTACTGTACTTACTGAAGAAGTCCCCCATTTGGGAACAAACTGCAAATAGGTTACATGGAAACACTCATTACATAAAAGTAAGTACACTTTTCACTAATCTAAAACCATGGTTTAACCCTTTCAATGCCAATGACTGATATATCGGACATACCATTTCCGTGCCCACCACGCCAGCGACTGATTTATCAGTCAAATAAAGACAAATAAAGTAGTAGAAACCAATCTTTTATTTTTACATGCCTGAAAGAACTATTAAAGTTTTTGTCGGTATTTCCAAACATTTAATATCTGAAGCATAAAATAAAGTTACAATTGCAAAATATCCTTATGTACATCTTTTCATTTTAATTTTTAATAAATTCAAAGCCCTCTTAGGCCAAAATTTAAGATATTTTTACTTCAATATACAGCGCCAAAGTCTAATATATGAGACCAACAGTGATATTACTAATACACAGTTATCGTAACTATTTTTAGTTGTTTCCTCGATTTCTAAGTAGTTTTAAATTCATTTGAAATTTAGGAATAGCCATAGTACTGTCTTTGTGGAGAAGAAAGGCAATGGACAGGGAATTGTTGGAGGAATCTAGGAGAGACCTTTGCGAAAAGGCAAGCCAATGCATAGTTATACGTAGTACTTAAGTTTTTAATAATGTCAAAAATGTGTTGGAAATAAAAGCTTTCTTATTATACTCATTATTTTTTTTTTCTTAAACTAGATTTTTACAATATTTAAATATAAATTATTATTATTATTTCTCTTGGGGACGTCGCCAGCCGAACGGACGATCAGCCTGCATTGTTGCGGGCCATTTCATCCTTTTCCCCGTTCTCCCTTTTTAGGGAGTTAAGGTTAATCCAGCTTTCATGGCGCCCCGTCGAATCTTTTGGTCTCTTTGGTAAATCTTGCAATCTGCTCCACCTTCAGATCTTTTAGGTCCTCTATGTGTAGTGTGTCCGACCCCCAGAGTTCCCATCTTATCAGTGAGTACATCGGGCATTCAGCTAGTAGGTGGAGGCTGGTCTCCTCGCTTTCCGTACACTCCGGGCATATGGGGTCGGTTTTCACTCCTATCACTGTCTGTCTGTTCAGCCGACAGTGTCCTGTTATGATTTCTATGACTAGCCTCATGTTTTCTCTTGAGAGTCCCATTAGTTTGCTGGTCTTTTTCTTATCCATGCCCTTGATGAAGATCTTCGACTGTCTCATACCATTCGAGGACCTCCATCTTTGGTTGGTTTCTGATGTGATACTGTAGCTCAGGGGTCGGCAACCTTATGCTATAGCCGGGCCACATATGTTGCCAGAGTATCAGTGCGGGCCGCACTTATATTTATATGTTCGGGCATGTATTTTTAATATTTGAAATAAAACGCATATATATTCATACAATTATGTCTTTTTTAATTGAACTACTATACTAACATAAAAGTAAGAACTAGTGAGATTTTTGAGGCTGCATTTGACTTGCAAGTTTTTTAACGTCTGCTTTCATTTTAGTAGTAGACACGCGCAGTATCGCGTCTAAATGTTCATCCGTTAACCGCGAACAATTCTTATTTTTGCGGTAGTTGAGATTCGCTGTTGTCTGCCACAACCTTAAATATGTTTTGTTGATTTTGTAATGACGATTTCAAAGTGGAAATTTTCCTTTTCCGTATTTCTCCTTCAAGACAGTCAAATTTAGCTTTGTGCTCAGTGTCGTAATGTCGCTTCAGGTTATATTTCTTTACTACAGAAATACTCTTTTGACAAATCAAGCATAACGGTTTTCCTTTAAACTCGATAAAAAAGTATAATTCTGTCCATAATTCGTTAAAAACTCTTTTTTCTTCTTCTATCTTCCTTTTTCTTGAAGCCATGTTTATATAATTATTCTGTAACAATAATGAAAAAAATTTAATTCGTTGTAAAATTATATGTTCCAGTTAGCACCTACAAATTCAACTCCACATTCAAATAATAATTAAAACATGACACACTCGTAACTAACTTCATGTCATGTAACTACTATTCCCGTCCTTATAACATTTACCCATCAATCTGAAGGTTCACATTAATAAGCAGTAAATAAAATAAAACAAAATGCTCGCGAGTGCATACAACTTACCTCATACGTCGTGCGTGAGAAGCTATCAGCGAAGGGAAGAAAGGTGAAACGAAACGCGTAGCTAGCAACCAGATGAGACGTGAGTTTCCGGCGAATTTCCACAACCGAATGTGGCGAGAGCTGCGCGCGGCTGTGATTTTAACTAAAACCGGTCGCTTTGAATTTTTTCGCCGCCGCACACCTGCGTCTAATCAAAGACTGCCGCCCCGCCTGTTGTCTCAAAGGAGCCGCCCGCCGCCGCACGTGCGGCGGATAAACGCAAAAGAAATTGCCAAGAATTGAATAAGTACAGCAAATATTTATTTTCGGTAGAAACAATACATAACATCACAGTCTTGATAAACAGTTCTTAAGAAATGAAATAGAGGTACATTTTTATCACCCCGCGTGGGAGCGAGCTTTCAAGAATACTCTCATGGCCCAGCAGCATGGCCGTATAAATTCTAGTGAATTTATATGGCCTTTTGCTTCGGTATTTTTTTCTTACGGACCTCAGGCTTGCGGGCCGCACCGAGATAGTCTACGGGCCGCATGCGGCCCGCGGGCCGCCGGTTGCCGACCCCTGCTGTAGCTGATTACTCCCTTGGTGATGTTGTGCGCTATTGGCAGCCGGGGTTCCGGTCCCACCAAGTTTTCCTCTGCTCCCATTCTGGCTAGTTCGTCGGCCTGTTCATTTCCCGTGTTTCCCTCGTGTCCAGGGACCCACGCTTACGTCAGGTCCGTTCTTTCGGCCAGTCTCTTTAATGATTCCTTGCATTCTTTGACGATTGCTGATGTCGTCTCTTCTCTGCCTAGTGCCTTCAGCGCCGCCTGGCTGTCGCTATAGATAGCCATCTTTCCTGTAATAGTGAGGTGTTCGGCCATCTCAGCGCATGCCATTATTGTGTATATTTCCGCCTGGAAGACACTGGCGAATCTTCTTCTAAATATAAAAACAATAAAACATTATAAAAACCTAATCCTAGAGTACCGCCAGCAGCGAGGTGCGAGGAGCTCTAGGTGTTGATCGAGGCTCTTGCCTAAAAGACCATTTGCCGAAACGACTATCGGTACAATAATGGTTGAATCCACATCCCACATGGCGGTAACCTCGTGAGCCAAGTCAAGGTACTTATTGAGCTTGTCCTTGGCTTTCACGAGGTTCTCATCATGAGGTATGGTGATATCAACCAGTATTGCCCGGCGCTGGGATCGGTCGACCACCACGATATCAGGCTTATTGGCGACATTAGTCCTGTCCATAATGATAGAGCGATCCCAGTAGAGCGTTGCATGACCATTTTCGAGTACTGGCGCAGGTGCGTACTTATAGTACGGCACCTCCGATTCAACAAGGCCATATCCAAGAGCAAGTTGCTGGTGAATTATTCTGGCTACTTGGTTGTGTCTGTGCAAATACTCTCTGTTAGCAAGATGAGAACAACCAGAAATAATATGTTGGAGTGATTCTCCTGGACGGCGGCATGCCCGACAGATCATCGGCAGACAGATCAGAGGCAGTCAAATCTACATCAGGCCTACTTAGAGCCCGATAGTAGCGACCGTGTAGCACCTTGTTCTTCCATATGTCCTTGCAATCGAAAGTGCTTAGCACCACTGGTTTGCGCCAGTTTTCTGTTGCCAAGGAGAGCGGCATAGTGTCTATCAACTGCTACGACATCCAAATGCATCCCGCACTCACTGTTAAGTAAGTAATCCCTGAGACTGCACACCTCACGGTTATGTAGGTCCTTGGCATTTAAAAAGCCGCGACCCCCACATCTCCGCGGGATGTACAGCCTCATAACAGATGAGCGCGGGTGTAGCATTCTGGAAGTCGTGAGCATTTGACGGACTCTTCTGTCCAAGGCGTACAATTCGGTCTGAGACCATCTTAGTATGCCAAAGGAGTATGTGAGCAGAGGCATAACCCAGCCATTAAAGGCACGCGTCTTATTGAAACCTGATAAAAGACTGTTAAGTACTTTTCTCAAGCGGCAATAGAATCGCTCCCGTAATGACTGTTTTATGACCCCATCATCAACACCCAAAGATTGTGACATACCAAGATATTTATATTTATGTATTTTTTTATATATTTATATGTTTCAACTTCAGAGAGAGATCTGATGTTTGTCGTATCGGAGAGTTGTAAACTGGTTGAATTTACTAATCTCCCATGCTGTACATGCATAACTGCACACTTATCCACCCCAATCCAATTCCATTTTGATGGCATCGTCTTGGCGGTTTGGTGCGAATAACTTGAAGATGACCTCAAGTTATTCGCACCAAACCGCCCAGACTTGATGAAACTGCTGAAAATTACTGAGACTTTCAGCAGTGCCATCAAGATGCAATTTGGGGTGGATAAGTGTGCGGTTATACATGTACAGCATGGGAAAATCTTGAAATGGATGACAATGTACAACATATGCGACATAACTTCACCCCCTCTCCGCAGTTGACAGCCTAACCTTGAATTTCTCAACAAAGTACAGAGAGAATTCAAAGCTTGACAAAACCATAAAGGACTCAGACTGTCGCCCTTGAATATGCCACGCTCTATCCTTATAAAACCCTGCGTGGCAGAAACACTATCTCGACATCCTGGTTGACATAAGATCGTGGTCCACTGCCGCATACATGACATCAAAAAAGATTTTAAAGTTATATATCAATTTTATATAACTCTAAAATCCAAGTCTAACTAACTAACTCTAAGTCTTTACCAACCATGAATGCGGCACCGAATCATAGGCCTTCTTATAGTCAATCCAGGCTGTGGAGAGAGTCCCTCTGCCACGCCGAATCTTCTGGCATATGGTCATGTCAATGAGGTTCTCCTCATGTCCACGCTCCTTAGTACCACGGGACCCAACCCTACATCCATTCTGAGTCATGTCCAAAATATTGTTTGCAACAATGTGCGAGTTAATTTTTGTTTTCAGAATGGATGTAAGGAGCTTATATAAAGTTGGTAAGCACGTGATGGGTCTATAATTTTTCGATTCCGTGGTACTACCTGATTTATGGAGCAGAAAAGTGACACCAGTAGTCAACAAACTTGGGAGTGACCCGAGCTGTATGGCTTCTTGGAATTGCGTTACCAGTAACTCGTGTGAACATCGAAACCATTTGATCCAAAAGTTGTGCAATCCGTCCGGTCCGGGGCATTTCCAATTTTGGGCCATTCGGATCGCACAACTTACATCAGCTGTACTAACGTTTATAGCCTGCATGGTCTCAATAGGTTCACACGCCTCCCTGACAGCACTTATCCATTCACCTTCCGTGTGCTCAATGGGCATCGACCAAATGCTGCGCCAGAAATTAGTCATGGCATCAACATCTGGTAGCTGCCCGTCGCTCATACGTTGATCAGCTCCTTCCCAGCGTCTGTATACTTTTCTTTGGTCAATTTAAAAGAGGCGATTTTGTTGGTATCGGTCCACACGCACTCTGTAGCGACGTATACGGTTTGCCCACGCATAGACTTTTTGCTTCAGAAAGTCAATACGTTCTGTCACACAAGCCATATAGTTTTCCGGACTAACATCTGTCCCGACAAAGGCTTGTGTGACGAATCTCATGACGCGAGGCCGATTATTGCCATTTCTGAAGCAAATTAGCTTTGCAATGAGTGTCCTGAACCTAATAATACGCCCCTCGATCCTCAATTGCCAAGCAGGGGCAGTCCCGGTTCGCCGCGGTACTCGGTCAGAATCCTGGAATTTGACACGAGCAACGCGACACATCGCGATGGCCCTACAATAAAGGATCGAGTGGGTATCAATTAAATTTTTACTGGTTCCAAGATAAGGAGCCAGTAAATCGTTCAAGGCACTCATTAACAAAATGTTTATATAATTTATTTTTTAACGCAAATTTTGTTGCGAACAAATTACAAAAACAAATGTTGAAAAAATTTCCACGAGCAGGATTTGAACCCGCACCCTTCTGACATACCGGGTCAGGTGCTCTTCCAATTGAGCTATCGTGGTTCTAACCAGCCCGCCGAAATTATTCAACACTATTTACTTTTTACCTTGAAAGCCAAAAGCGCCCATTCAATGTCAACAACTACCGTCATTAACATCTGATAAAGATCAGCTAAGAAGTAGGCAAGCTATTTATAAAATGTTTATATAATTTTTAACGCAAATTTTGTTGCGAACAAATTACAAAAATACAAATGTTGAAAAAATTTACCCACAAACAAGCGCAGTTTGTGGGAGCTACCGTGAAGGGCAGCCACGTGCGCGTACTGCGTACTTTTTTTGAATTTATGTTCAGTGATTCCTATTGAATATAATGGTGCATACACGTTGACCGTTGTACAAGTCTGATAAACAGACAAATAGTGCTGTGAAAGATAATATCTCTGAGAATTTACTTTGCTTTATATTTAATAAAATACTCATGAATGTGTTCAAAAAAAAATATTCTTTCCATATTTGAGTAAAAAGGTGATTGTAATTCAAACCAAAGCATATTTTCACTCGAATAATGCTTTAAAACATATTTTTATCAAATCTCTATAAGAAAGTGTCTCTTCACTACTATACTTTACGTCTCTCTAGGCCGCGTGGCGTCAGGGGCACGACTTTCGGAAAATAGCGTGGCGTGGAAAGGGTTAAACACAACAGCTCTTATAAATAAATGTTTGCAAAAAAATCTTGATGGGCTCAAGTGCTACTGGGAGAAGAAAACCTCTGCAAGCTCCACCCACTAATATAATTTCAGTGTATTTCCTCAAATTATACATAATTAATGAATGAATAAATAACAAAAAAAATATTGTGATATCTTATTTAAGATTTAATTGTCATATAAACATTTTAGGCCTTAGCAATACTGATGATGTTCCACCCGAGTGCTCGGGAGCAGTGTATACTTGAAGAATATATTCACATGATATGCTCGTGCCGGACGGAGGGAGAAAAGAAAGCACTTATGAAACTAATCTTGACACTACCCGAGAAAATTGTAGAGCAGCAACGTTTGTATCCTTATCAGAGGGGGAGACCTAGCATGCAACACCAAAATGACTAGTTGGTGTGTTATGTGTGTAGCAATTAAATATAATTGATTTATCAATTTCAAGTTATTTTTTTTTATCGGAACACTTGTGTTGTTTTGTATCTGTATAAATCTCGTGTCCTAACAAGGTTCTACCGTGTTTTGTTGTAAAGTTATGGAATTAATTGTATACTAATTTAAATTGTTTGTAACAACTGCAAAGGTATGCGCAATGTGATACGTAAGGTGTAATTATATTTGTCTGACGTGTCGTGTCGTGATGCATCAGAATGGAATCGGTTTCATACATTTAGTATGCGATTTAGTAGCCATCACGACACGCCACAACACTAGTATACCTAAACGTGTCCATACTAAATGTATGAAACCGATTCCGTTCTGATGCATCACGACACGACACGTCAGACAAATATAATTCCACCTTTAGGCGCAGAATGTCCAATTCATAATATAGTAACTAAAGTGGGATTGAGTTGAGTCTGTAAATAAATAAAAAAAAGTTTACTAAAAGATCTTGTTATTTCTTACTTTTAAAACAACCATACTTTATTTAAATATAGATAAATAGAAATAGTAGTGAATAATTTTGTTAAGTTGGCGTTACTGTTTTTTTTAAAGATATACTTAATCTGCAGCAGTATACCTGTGCTATAGAAAAAAAAATCCAAATGTTAGCAACGTATATTGTATTGTAATAAGATCTTTGTATGCATCCATCATCAATACCAGCTCATTTTGTCTCCAATGCTGAGGCAAGAGCCTTTGATAGATGGAAAGAAAGAACGGGCTATAAACAACCACACCACCAACCAAACCACGGATTGGTGGTTGTTGGTGTGGTTCCACCAACCCACAGAGCTCCTTGAGATGAAACATTTTTGGTCACCCATCCGGTAACCGGCCTTTGCAAAAGTTGCTTAACAGCAATCATAGACCGGTCGCGTTACCCACTGCGCCGTGGAGCTCCTTGTATCCGTATCCCCCCTAACATTTTGCTAGTGCGCGCAGTCACCGGCTCGCCGGCCGGTGCACTTGCGCTGTTTGTAAATGCTAACGTGTGACATATGTTAATCAACATACCTTTTTATTAATGCTAGTCGGTGTTTTTGTTAATTTAACTTTGTATTTTCTCTATAAGTGGAATGTGTAAATTATTTAGAGAATTAATTTTCTATAAGCGTCACTGTCATAAAAGACTATTCCATTGACCATTTATATTGAAGGTAGGGACCTTCAATAGGTACACATCATTATTGCTATGTGGGGACCGGGAGACGCTTTAAAGGAAACGAGTGTAGCCTTTGATGTGTGTTTTAATACTAAATAAATCATGCCTAGCAATACAATAAAGGGGCAAGTGACTCGTACACTACAATATCATCATCATACATGTTTCCACTGTAACATTTTAGAACGCAATGGGCCTGCCCGTGGCGAAGGCGATGATGTCTGAGGATGGTGAGTGCATCGAGTGGAAGTACAACCTGGTGTTGGACGGTCCCGCCGAGGTCTGGCTGCTGGGGTTGGAGCACACCATGAGGGTTGTCCTGAGAGAGGTGTGCCTTTACTGACTTTGATGCTGTTCTGTAAACAGACTTGCAAGTTAATGATGTACAGACGAGAGCAGGTCAACCAATCACAATATATTAAATTTACTCATAAATTTTGAACAGGTATTAAGTTCAATATTTAATAGAGAAATTTGATAGTTTTGGGTATTTTGAACTGCTGGCATTGTGTACTGATGTACACACGCCTGCACATCAGAGTGCCTAGTGCGAATTTCGTTCGCCATTCGATCACGTTAACGAAAACGAGATTTAGTATGACAAAATTTTAACTCTTCTTGTATGCCGCCAGGAGGCGCTGCTTCAATGCCATACTAATTTTCATTTTCGTTAACGTAATCGAACGATTACGGATAGTAAATAAAATCACACTAGGCACCCTGACTACAACGCACTGTGAAACTTCCTCAATATCTCCGCACACTAGACGACTTGTTGCTGCGTCTAGTCAAGTTGTGCACGCGCACATACAACGACAGTCGTGCGACAGGTTGTGAGCGACTCACAACTTGACTCCCCTAGCTTGTCGTCGCGACTCTGCGACTGGCGCCAAGTGTGCGGAGCTTTGAACATAACTATACGAAAATTGTCGGCCGCAGCCTGTCGTCGCGTCTAGTCGCCGAGCTGTCGCAGTCGTGTGTCGCCTAGTGTGGCCATTAAAAGTTATGTCTTAGTATGGTTCAAATTCAAATTCAAAATTTATTTATTTCTCATCCTTGTGATGATGTGATATAGGTATAAAAATACGTAGGAATAAAGGTAAAAGGTATTACAGATATAAAAAAATACACATACCAAGTAAATAGAAGCCATAAATATGGTAATGGTTGGAATTATTGAAGAAATTTGTCAGTTTATGGTAGTGGTGCAGGCGAGTGTACAGTCGGCGGCAGATCAACCTACCCAAATCTGTCAAATTTCTCCAATGAATATTGATCCTTATAGCGAAACAATAAAGTTCAAAATTGATTGTAAAAATTTGACAGTTTTGGGTAGGTTGATCTGCCGCCGTGTGTACATTGAAATTGTTATTGTTATAAAAAAAAGATTTGTTTTTTGTCAGCTAATAACACTGGCACACTACAGTTGGTATAGAAAAATAAAAGGAAATGATCCATCGAGCAACCCTACCATTAGTACCTGCTCGAAATCAGGGAATACGAAATGCATACCTAACCACAATGTTCGCAAGCAATGATTAAATGAAATTACCCCTCCCCCCGCAGGCGAACACGGGAATGTTTACCGTCGGCCTCGGATAACATGTTTGCATGTTTGAGCTAACAAAACAGTTAGGCCACGCCCATATTTTGTTAGATGTTTGATGTTAGGTGTTATAAAACACAAAACAGTGTCGCAGGAGACACAGCCTTATTCTGTGACACAGCTTAAAGATTTGACCAAAGTTTTTATAATACGTTACAGCAATTAATGCTTACTCGAGCGGCTTTAAGAAAATGTCGCTACCAGAGGGAGCAATGGATTAATGATTGGCCTGGGCAGCTGGGCATCACGTGCAGCAAGGTTGGCTTAGTTACTGATCTTTATAATGTTGATTATCATTTAAACTTAAAAGTAATTTGATATCAAAGCTTAGGTACCTACTTCATCGTCATCATCAGCCTACACTAGTCCACTGCTGGGCAGAGGCCTCTCCAAGTGCACGCCACCGAGCACGATCCGCGGCTACTCATCGTGATCTAAAATATTGATACGTACTTACTTATAGGTACTTACTTGACTTGCACTGTAGGTGATTCTCGGGTTGTTTGTCTGAGAAATCACAAAGAACCGTCATCATTGGATGTGCCATCGAGTTCTGCTCTTGATCCCGACAAAAACGCCCCAGAGAATCTCCCCAAGAATATCTTAGCAGGTTCGCGTGAGGCCGGCAACGCATCTGTGATTCCTCTGGTTTTGCGGGTTTCCATGGGCGGCGGTGATTGCTTTCCATCAGGTGACCCGCCTGCTCGTTTGCCTCCTTCTAATATAAAAAAAACTAAGCAAGCATAGAGGCCTATGTCCAGCGGTGGACTGATTATAGATTGATTATGATAATGATGATACCTTCCTTTGTATTGTGACACCATAAGGTTTTCCATACACTCTGCTACGCTGAAGAGGCTTTAGCAAAACTCTTTTCTAAAAAACCTTGTCGAAAACGAATGTGTCCGAATTGAATTAGATTCAATGGACCTCGGATTGCACCCGAACCCTTTGCCGTTGCGAACTAATGGGTGAAAAGAAACCCCTGAAGAAACTGCGCAAGAAGCAGAACCAGATACTGAGCACCCTGCAAATGATGTCGCGCAAGGACATCGCCAAGATCCTGCGCGCCAAGGTCAACGCGTTGTGCGTTATCGAGATACACTCCAGGGATACGGTCGATAGGATGTATAAAATGGGTAAGTAATATTAGCGCTTTCTATACCTAAATGTGTACCTAACTATTAATTATCTCTGAAACTAACATTGCGTATCTAGGTAATTAATAATATGATTTCAATATTATTTCTTGCTTTTTAGAGCTGTTTTAACTTTTTTAAGTTTCCTGTTTTTTGAAGTCGGTTTTTTTTTGTTAAAATTATTTTATTTTACGATTTTTAGTGATGGGTAGACGTAGATCTAACAAGGATGCTTCTCGGATGAGGAAACGACGGCCTAGTAGGTAGTTAGTAGGTTACCCAACTAACAAAAACTCTTCTTATAATGGGTTATATTGCCAAAAATAATATTCTTATAAGAGCCGTATTATCGCTAATAAGAATGCATTTGGGCACAAATTATAAGGGGCAATAGCCTTATGGCCCCCTTATAGTTGCTTTATAGTTAGCTTTTTTTTCTTATACGTGGCCTGTTATGGCAAGTAATAAGGAAGTTAGACTTATAACGGCAAGAAACGAATCTGTTAAAAGTCCAATACACTTATATAAAACAGATTAAACGCGTTAATAAAGGTGATCAACCTTAGACGTGTTTTATCATCGCTAGGAATAAGTGCGATATCACTTACATTGGCAAAACAAATGCTCATAAAAAGTCAATCGCGTTTATATTCGGGTACCTACACGTGATGATTCTACAATTTGGCAGCGGCAACCATTGTAAACAAAAGAAAACGTTAAGTTTTCAATTTGTTTTATGTAGTCTTGCTTAGGTGCTGATTTATGGTAAAACTGTTTGGGAATTCAAATTTATGAGAAAATGTGATACGCCGTGTGTTATAATAACAAAGCGCCCTTCAATTTAAGCTATTTTTTGTTAAAATAGGTTGTTAGTTATTTAGTCGTGTTTATAACAAAGCTATTATAAGGGCAAAAGCAATTCCCACGTCGTCTACAAGGAGTCTATAAGATTAGAAACCTTATAATGGTAACATTTGTTTCTTATCCTTCGCCATTTTCTCAATCGTTAGGGTTCCTTTTTTACAAATAAAATCCGTTACTAATATCATATTTTATAGGTAACAATGATTCAATATGCGGTAGTTGATAAGTCTTTTAAAAAAGAGGATCTCAATTTACAAAACATAAGATGGCTAAATTTTTACTTTTTATTTTCAAGTGCTAATTGCTGCACTGAAGCTAAATTAAATATTTATAAAATTTACAAAATACAGTGAAAAAATTAAACGCCTACCCGACCCAGCCAGGAATCGAACCTGGGTCTTCCGCAATCCGGGCGCCTGCACTGACTGCTATGCTACCGGGAAGGCTGACGTAGACGCTGAATTTTGTCACTGCTTTTGTAATTTTTTAGAGTGCTAATAGCGGCACAGCGCGCCATCTATCCAACGACCATTGCAACCGTTGGCTATGCAGATTCATCTTTGCAGATGAAATACTACAAATTTGATAACTCAACGCTATAGTAAATTTTTACTTTTTATTTTCAAGTGCTAATTGCTGCACTGAAGCTAAATTAAATATTTATAAAATTTACAAAATACAGTGAAAAAATTAAACGCCTACCCGACCCAGCCAGGAATCGAACCTGGGTCTTCCGCAATCCGGGCGGCTGCACTGACCGCTATGCTACCGGGAAGGCTGACGTAGACGCTGAATTTTGTCACTGCTTTTGTAATTTTTTAGAGTGCTAATAGCGGCACAGCGCGCCATCTATCCAACGACCATTGCAACCGTTGGCTATGCAGATTCATCTTTGCAGATGAAATACTACAAATTTGATAACACAACGCTATAGTAAATTTTTACTTTTTATTTTCAAGTGCTAATTGCTGCACTGAAGCTAAATTAAATATTTATAAAATTTACAAAATACAGTGACCGCTATGCTTCCCGGTAGCACACTGTAATTTCATCATTATCAGTATTTCATCTGCAAAGATGAATCTGCATAGCCAACGGTTGCAATGGTCGTTGGATAGATGGCGCGCTGTGCCGCTATTAGCACTCTAAAAAATTACAAAAGCAGTGACAAAATTCAGCGTCTACGTCAGCCTTCCCGGTAGCATAGCGGTCAGTGCAGCCGCCCGGATTGCGGAAGACCCAGGTTCGATTCCTGGCTGGGTCGGGTAGGCGTTTAATTTTTTCACTGTATTTTGTAAATTTTATAAATATAAGATGGCTAATTGGCCATGGAATTGGACACATTTTATTCTACGAAATAAATGTTTTTGTAATTGTCTACATAATTCATTATGTCAGTAATGTCCAGTGCCAATTTCAGTAATGCATACTTCTACTTTATTTGTTTTGAGCAATGTACACGCATCCAATGGCATCTTGTATGGTATCACGTTATGTAATATTTTTAATAATTCACCCAAAGCAATATGGGATATATTGAATTTCACTGCCCAGTTTCTTATATCACTACGAGTATCGTCACTCGAACTCGTCATCTAATAATATGTCTATTTCACTATCACTACTATTAAATTCTTTCTCGCAAACTTCCTTCCTCCATCCACAAAATCTTCTACGGAACCATTAGGTGATACGTTGGTATCAGCTTGGTTATTGCCAATTGTAAATCCATTTTATATTTTATTTGACCCAGTTTTAAGAAACATTTAAATATGACCATTTAGAGACTAAAACCCTTATAATTACTATGTTAGTGAGTGTGGATTGCTTTAATTCTTATAAAGACCATATAACATGCTTTAATATGCTTGTTTGATAGATAACTTGTTAATGCTCCTATAAGTTAAAAAGCCTCATTGTTACATTGTACATTACCATTATAATTATAATTATTTATATAACAAGCTTTTATATGGCTTTTGAATATTATGTGGCTAAAAAGCAATATAACTGGCCGCTATAAGAAGGACACGTTTTGAACCCATATATTAGCTATATTATTTGGCTTTATAATCGTTTTCCCATCCAAATTATAAGAGTAAAGGTAACATTAGCCAAATTGTCTTATAATTTACCATTATAAAGTACATTGACAAAATGATAGCTATTATAAAACTACTATATGTCTTTAGACCTTATAAATTTAACTTTATAGGTGTATTTTGTTTGTTGGGTAGTAGGTAGTAACAAAAGGTAACTGCTGTAAATTGTTGAGGAATCTATCTGCATTTTAGTCATTAAGCACTGTAGACGTCTTGATTTAAAGACGTTGCAAGTTAGGCTTTCTGATCATAACTCATTCCCTCGATTGTCTATGGTAATAAAGAAATAATATTAAAATCACATTATTTATTACCTAGATACGCATATCAGTTTAAAAAAATGTCTACTGAAATCGGGTGGGGCTTAATTAATAATATGATTTCAATTCTTGCTTTTTAGAGCTGTTTTTTTTTTGTATTCTTATAAAACCATTTTTGAATCAAAATAACTACGAATTACTTTGTGCTAAGTAGGTATATTTATTTTTTACTTTTTTATTTTCCTTTTTGAAGTGGGTTTTTATTTTTAAATATTTTTATGATAGGTAGGGTGAGTGGTCCAACAGTTAACCACCTAATTTTCTGATCATCATAGCTCGTAATTGGTAATTTAAAATATATAATTATCTGCAAGGTACAAAGTAGTGGTTTATTGGCTACATAATTGCATTTAAGAAATGTTGAATTTGTTTGATTTTTTGCAGATATGCGTTTTAAAAAAAATGGGGTTTGGCTAACTGTGTACTGTGTATTATTGTAGATTAGGGTTACACATACATAAGTGTCCTCGAGTGAATATCATGCTAAAGATCTACCGTCAATGCTACGCTGTCTCAGTTATATTTCTGAAATCTAGCAAAAGTCTTGGTGGGACAAAAACTGGAGGGACTTGCTCAAAAACAGGGTCATGATAAGAGAACATCCCCTTTCCGCTGCATAGGTTGTATGCACGTGAGCGCCTTCGAGTGGTTCTCCCAGCTGAAGTTCTACTGGGACCGGGAGCGAGAGGACTGCTACATCCGGCAGACCAACACCAACTCGATCTACACGTACGAGTACATCGGCAACTCGGGTCGGCTCGTCATCACGCCGCTCACTGATCGGTACAGTTATAATTACTTTTTTTACACGGCAGGCTTAGGTAGGGTTGCCAACCATACTTTAAAATAACGTATGCTACGTTATTTTCCATCTTATCCCATACTTTATTCTTTTTAATAAAAATAAAGTATGAAAAATACTTTCCGACTATAATGCGTGCGTTTGAACAGAATATTCCCGTTGACTTAATTTCTGAACTACTGAACGATACTCAGACTAGATGACATACAGATAGACTTAATGTGTATCCTATTATATTGTTTATAATAACGAAACGTCAGGATAAACATTAAATAACTAATGTGTAAAATAAACGCGAGTACCTAGATCCGTAAAAGTTGTTTCATTTCAACGTGTAGTGTTCGCGTAAACTTTAGAAAACAATAGATTTACTTTAATTCCTGAAAAATAATTGGCAACCCTAGGCTTAGGTATTACCGAAAAAAGCATCCAGTTGTTAATTGTAGGTACACGGCGCCTGCACGTTAACCTATCCAAAACTGTCAAATTTCTCTAATCGATATTGATCCTTGTGCCAAAACTTTAAGGCTCAAAATGGATTAAATAAATTGACATTTTGTGGTAGGTTTTGATCTGCTATCGTGTGTACAATTGCAACGCGACTGCTCTAGTTGCGGTTGATAAATTGGTATTATAGACACAATTGGTGCATTTACGATCAAAATGAATATAGTTTACACTAGCGGCCGCTCGCGGTTTCACCCGCGTGGTTCCCGTTCCCGTGGGAATATCGGGATAAAAGTATCCTATGTGTTAATCCAGGTTATAAACTATCTGTATGCCGAATTTCATCCAAATCCATTCAGCAGTTTTTACGGGAAAGAGTAACAAACATCCATCCATACTTACAAACTTTCGCGTTTATAATATTGGTAGGATAGTCGTTAAAGTCGCGTTGCAATTGTACAAATAACAAATGGTTGTTTTTTTTTGGTAATGAGCCTGTGGCTAAGCACAACAGTGCCTTGATCTCAGAATAGAATATAGAATATTTTATTTTGCGTATGACCTGATGTTAAGCGATGATAAGGCCAACGATGGAAGCGCACTTCATCCGGGATACTCCACTAGTGAGGTACTGGCTATCATAAATCTTTAGCTGCAGGAACACAATAATGCTACAAACGTTGATGTTAATGGGACATATTTAGATAAGAATGGTGGTAGCTAGCCAGACGGACAAACAAGCCCAAACCGAGCATACAAACATGTACCCCCCGCTGGGAATCGAACCCGGAACCTCTGGGTCTAAACAGGTGGTCTTAACCACTAGACCACAGAGGCGGTTAAAGTAGGTATTTTAAGAATTTCGAGCTTTATGGCCACGTACGGCTACCGTGCCCCGATTTCCGTAACGATATCGTAATGACTTAGCCGTTGAAACCATTTTCGTATTCACAGCAGATTATAAAGTCGTCGCTCGAACGAAGTTTCAACAAACCTTATTCGTGTAAGTTTCGATCCCCGGTCGGGTCAATTTAGAAATTATTGTTTTTCTATATTGTCTTGGGTCTGGGTGTTTTCTATGCATAACAAGTATGTATTTAAGTATTTTAACCTATTCACCGCCCAACTATCCTGCACGCGATGTCCCGCTGTACGCCAACGTATAAATGTATTTTAATAAAGTAAGTACAAAGAAGAACTTCTATAGAAGTGCTGGCGTGGACGGCACGAAAATCTCGAACTTCTATAGAAGTTGTTGGCGGTAAAAAGGTTAAGTATGTTTATCCGTTGTCTAGTAACCATTTAACGAGTTTCATAACGAAGCTTCGGGCTAGATAATTGGTGTAACTGTAGGAAAGTTTATTTATTTATTATTTATTAATTGACATTCGGTCACGTTAACGAACACAAACATTAGTAGGTATGGCATTGAAGCAGCGCCTCCTGGTGACATACGAGAATGGCCCACAACCAAATATTGTACTGGGTGCCAAGTAAGGTTGCCAGATGTCCGGGATTTTCGGGATTGTCCCGGAATATTACGTATTGTCCCGTATCCAGTATTTCGATCGATTGTCCCGGATTCCGAAAAAAAAAAATAAAAAAAAAAATAACAACTTCTAAATTTATATCTTTTAACTGGACTAATAAACGTATACATTTAAAAAATAAAATGAATTTTCCTAATAAATACAAACATAAAATTAAATATTCCGTAATTTATATTTATATATATTTTTTTATTTTTACATATTCATAGCCACGGCCCGACATGGAATTGTCCCGGACTGATTTGATTTGATTTGAAGTTCCGATCTGGCAACCTTAGTGCCAAGTGCGAGCTTCACTGGCCATTCGATCACGTTAACGAAAACGAGATAATGTATGGCAAAACGTTAACTCCTCTCGTATGCCGCCAGGAGGCGCTGCTTCAATGCCATACTATTTTCGTTTTCGTAAACGTAACGGATAGTAAACAAAACTCACACTGGGCACCCTGGGTGGCAGACGAGATGTTGCTCAACTGTATCGACCTCTTGTCTCTGTTGTGAGGTATGTTGTGGGAGGTCGTGTCCTCTGAATTATAATTTTTTACTTGGCTTGACAACCCTAATACTCAAACGGTCGTGTAGAATGTAGATAAATTCTGAAGACAAAGGAATTGCGCTCTAGTGCGAGTGGCGGTATGGTACAATTTAGAATGAAGGCTGTGTTCCGCATATTGTATCATCATCAGCTCATTTTATGTCCTCACTGTTGGGGCACTTCCCTATGGATGAATAGGGAGAACAGGCTATATAACCCACCACGCGGATTGGTGGTTGTTAACGACTGCTAATGCAGCTGGGACCAACGTCTTTACGTGCCTTCCGAAGCACAGAGGAGCTCGAGATGATTAAAGTTTTGGTCACCCATCCGATGACCGGCCTTTGCGAAAGTTGCTTACCTCGGCACTCGCAAACCGGGCGCGTTAACCACTATCGAGCAAATTGTATAGCCTATTATAATGGCGGCATTCCGTTAACAACAAAAGAATGCAAGTCTGGTACTGTTATTTGTTTTGTGGTATAGGTGCTACATAACGCTGACGACGGCTCTGCACCTGTTCCGCGGGGGCAGTCCGCAGGGTCCCGCTGGCACCGGCAAGACCGAGACCACCAAGGACCTGGGCCGCGCGCTGGCCCGCTGGGTGGTCGTCACCAACTGCTCCGACGGCCTCGACTACAAGTCCATGGCCAAATGCTATGCAGGCAATTTTGAAGTTCCATCTTTTTTCTTATTCCTTATAGGTATTGGATTTGGATTTCATCTCACTTGATATTCAGAAATGATAAGGCGTATTCAAGGTAATCAAGTGATATATTCAGTGGAAGCGCACTTCCCCCGGAATCCTTAACTGAGTACTAATGAACTGGCTATCTTTTCTCTGAATGTCGGAACACTATGTACAATGCTACCTACTAACAATGTAAATTTGGATCTGACTTGCAATAAGTTTGATGTACTTATCAAAAGAGTTCATCTCGAGCCTCCAGCCCCCTACAGACGCAGGTTAGCCTGCCAGCCGTAGTACGTTGTCGACATTCCACCTGTCCGTACTAAGCGGTTTGCTAGCTCTTGTTAAGCGAACCGCTAAAAAGTGAAATTGCGCTGCCTGCCTGCGTATATAGGTACCTATGTGTTCCCTCTTCACTACGACATAGGTCTCTACAAGACAGGAGTGATTATAATAATAATATTATATCATATCTTGCCTAATCATGTTCTAGGTTAGGCCGACTTAGGCCACATCCTGCTCACCGACAGGCGGGTTCAAATCCTGCTCGTGGAATTTTTTTCAATACTTTTACAAAACTTTAATCTGTCTTCAAATTCTTTCTCAAAGCAATACCTACGCTTAAAGCGCCTATCATTGGGGTGGTTCACCCTACCAGGTATAGCCCAAAGTGGTTGCTGGGGCTGCTTCGACGAGTTCAACCGCATCAACATCGAGGTGCTGTCGGTGGTGGCGCAGCAGATCCTGGCCGTGCTGCTGGCGCTCAGCCAGTTCCTCAAGCGGTTCGTGTTCGAGGGCTGCGAGATCAAGCTGGACGCCAACTGTGGCATTTTCATCACTATGAACCCTGGGTATTAACGCTGTTGATTCAAATCGAATACAGTGAAAGTAGGTTTTAAGAAGTGAGATGATTACCGTAAAAAATCCATCTACATTAAGTAGTAAAGTTTCTAAGCCTTAAGATATCCATGCCCATTACTTTAGGAACTATAGGAACAGTATCGCCTTACCCTCGAGCACGAGCGTCTAGCGACGCGGCGAGTGGAATTCAGTTCATTGCGCGTTATTCTACGTTTTAGACTATAGTCAATAGTGATAAAAATAATGCAATGAACTAAAAATCCACTCGCCACATCGCAAGATGCCAGAGGTGCCCGCTTAGTGTCTTTAAGGGTGGGTGACACTCCATTAAAGCAGAGTTGAGCTGGGCGGAACTGAGTGCCAAGTGCGAATTTCATTCGCCATTCGATCACGTCACGGGCACTGCTTCAAAGCCATACTAATTCTCGTTTTCGTAAACGTAATCGATGTATACAGATAGTAAACATAACACACTAGGCACCCTACGCGGAAATAGGCGGAGCGACTTTTTCCGCTTCTAACTCCATTTAGGCGGATTCGAGCGGCGGGCGCGGGGCTGAACGGGGCGGCCGGCGCGGCGCAATATGGTGCGGTGCTGAGTTAAGCGGAGCGGAACCATTAAAGAAAAGGAAGTCTATTGGTTGATTTCCACTCAGATCGGCTCCGCTCCACTCAGCTTCAAAATTCAAAAATATTCAATTTCAAAATCATTTATTCAGTTTAGGCTGCAAGTAGCTCTTGTGAATGTCACTATGCTATCGGTTCGGTCTACACAGGGTGGGAGACCCTGTACTGAAAAGAACCGGCAAGAAACTCAGCATGGGCGTCTCTTTTCTCCCTTACAGCGTTGATATTGGCTGGCTTCGCTCGCACTGCTCTGGTCCGCGCCGTCTCGCTCTGCCGGTTCTGTGCCCAGCTCGTGTAAAGAGACTTTTCCTTAGGAATACGTTGCCGCTCATGTCTTCTCCACTAACCACCGTCCACTGGAGCAGAGCTGAGAAGAGCCGTAAAAAAGAGGCACTGTTGGTTGATTAATTTCATAATCATAACATAAGAATAAACAATAACACAGTAGAACGGAAACTCCCGCTCCGGACGGGCTCAAGGTCGCGATATGAGATTTCGCGCGCAATTTTAATTCCTCTTAATTTATGAGGAAGCGATAGCGGAAGAGGATTTTTTAACTTTCATTTATGTGGAAGCGATAGCGGAAGAGGAACTGTAATAATTGCGGAACTTCCGCAACATGTGGAAGCGGAAGAGGAAGCCTCATCAACCCTAGTTTTGACGTCAATAAGTGCCTGTTAAGGTTAAATGTTAGGTTAAAAGTTAAAATAAACGATTTGACTTTGACTTTGACATTTACACACAGCTTTGCCCCGCTCAGCTCATAAAAAAACATGTGCTTTAACTGCTAGATGAAATGGCTCTTTTTTTTTATAATTTTACCTTAAAAGTGCTTATTTAGTAGCCGACACCGTTTGCATTCAGTTACGCCGGGCGAACAGAGTTGCCGGACAACCTGAAGTCGATGTTCCGGCCGATCGCGATGTGCGTGCCGGACTGCCTGATCATCGCCGAGAATACGCTGTTCTCAGACGGTTTCACTGCTTACAAAGTTAACGCTAAAAAGGTACGCGCTTATTTAGAAATATGTTACTTTAAACGACTGACGTAAGAAAACGTGCTCGAGCATGTATTCGTAATGGTGACGAACATGAAAATTAAAGTGAGATCACCAAAAATGATGTTTTTTTAATCTCCTTAAAAATCGATATTATCACTCTTAACTGGTTTAAGCACCATAATTTCAAGAAATGGTAAGGTATCTGCGTAAGTGATATCTCAAAAGAAAGGGCAATAACCTAGCATGTTTTTAAATGTGTTTGAACATCTGCAGCTATTTTCTTTATTTTTTAAATTGATATTTAAAGTCGAAAATTTATTTTCCCAAACTTTCTATCACTTTTGAATGGCCTGTAACTTTATTTTTTGGTAACAATGCTGCTTCAAAAATGCTTCGATACGATTAGAGACACATTACACTAATAAAATAAATTGTAAAAAATAGACATTTTAACTTAAACTGAATGTTGTTAGCAATTAATTAACAAATTTTGGATTTTTGGCACTAAAATCGCAGATCAACAAAAAATAATAATAATAACAGACTTGGTCTAAGACAAGTGTGGCTCAAAATGTTCTAGATGGTCCATACTAACATCCCCTTAAGGCTTTGCACCCACCTTCCAAACACCCTGTATAATATACTAGTGATGGCCCAGTGGTCGAAATTCGACCGTAATTTTTATAAAAAGCTGTTTACTAAACAATATTTTATTAAGGCTGCACGGATTGTATCCTAAGCAATGAAAAATTAAAAAAGATAGAATGTAATGAATTGGCATTGATTGGCAGACAGATTTCGGCCGCTCCTCTTCCATTTTTGAAATTTTTGAAAATGTATGAAACAATGTTTATTTAATTTAATGTATTTTTAAGCATAATTTTAAGAAAATATTAGCATTCTGCACTCCTTCTCTATATAAACTACTAGCGGCCCGTCCCTGCTTCGCACGGGTGGAAATTTGTTTTTTAATATAGCCTATGTTACTCAGCGCTAATGTAGCATTCTAATGGTGAAGGTTTTTAAGTCGGTCCAGTATTGTGAGTTTATTCGTTGCAAACATAAATACATACATACAAAGATACAAAGTTTTCTCTTTATAATATTAGTATAGATAAATGTGCGAAATTTCATACTACTCCGTTCGCGCAATTTTCGTAAAAAGGGGTACAAAGTTTTTGCTTCACGTATTGATATATAGATAAAGATTATGACCAAATACTTTTTCTATTAAATAATTAGTATTTTAATTGTGATCCATTTCTAGGTATTCACTCTATACCAGCTGGCCATGCAGCAGCTGTCCAAGCAGGACCACTACGACTTCGGGCTGCGCTCTATGGTCGCGCTGCTGCGGTACGCCGGCGTCAAGCGGCGCGCTTACCCCAATCTACCTGAACAGGAGGTTAGCATTACAGCCTAAGCCTTGTTTTAGACTTGGTCGATTTTTAGGTGTTTACCCTATATCAGCTGGCTGCAGCTGTCCAAGCAGAAACTAATACTTCGGCATGACTTTTTCTTTTGTGTCAGCAGCGTCACCAGTCAGCCTCACTCAATCAAATCTTATTTTATGTCTATCCTGATGATAATGATAATGATTCATCATTCGATTGTTCATTCATTCATCAATTATTCTTTCATCATTTATTCATTCATCATTCATTCATTCATCGTTCTTTCATCATTCATTCATCATTTATACATTCATAATTCATTCATTCATCGTTCATACATTCATCATTCATTCATTTATTATCCATTCAATAATTTATGATTAATCTTCAATAGTGCATCTTCTAACAAGTCTGAGAATCGCGAATGAATTCCAGATGGTAATCTTAGCCATGCGCGACATGAACGTAGCGCGTCTGACGGCCAAGGACGTGCCGCTGTTCGACGGCATCATGCAGGACATCTTCCCGGAGGCGGAGGTGCCCACGCTGGACTACGACATGCTGGAGACAGCCATCTCCGCGGAGATGCGGCTGGTGGGCTACCAACCCATGAAGGCGGCGCTGCACAAGGTCATACAGACCTTTGAGACTAAGGTGGGGAGTTAATTTTTTTTATTTTTAGTGTTTTACAGTTAGCACAAGGTGGCCAGACGAAGTGACGACAGGTGGACCAGAAAGCTGACTGAGTGGTGGCCGAGATACGGTTGCAGAAAAAGGGGACGTCCACCGGCGAGATGGGTCGACGATATAACCAAGACCGTGGGTTGCGCGTGGCCCAGACTAGCGCAGGATCGAGGCGGATGGCATAAGCAAAGGGAAGCCTATACCTAGTGGGTCGAGAGGGGCTGATGATGACAAAATAGGTAAGTAGGAAGGAGGTAGGTAGGAGACTTTTTATTTTTTTATACATAGCTCGGCAAATGACTCCACTGCACCTGATGTTAAGTGGAAACGGAGTCCAGTCGTAAGGACAACTGGTGCAGCGTGAAAACAACGCAGCATCAGTCACCCTCACCCTGTTGACCCACAAGGTGCTTCTTTACGCCTCGTTTGAAGCACCCCATGTCATAGGAAGGAGGGAAAACGTGTGCTGGTAGACTATTCTATCTGTTGGAAGTGCGACAAAGAAACGAATCACCAAACGGCGCGTCATTTGACGAATTTATGACGATTGCGAAAATCGACATTGCCGTTCTGTGGATAGTTTCTTTTTATGCAAGCAAATACTGTCCACAGAGCGGCAATGTCGGAGTACCCAATCATCAAATAGTTTTAGTTTATTAATACATTGTTACTACCAGAAGATGAACAAAAAATATTATAGGACATGGTTACTACTTTAGTGAGACCTCGACGGTCTTTTCAGTTATAAAAAAATTAAACCATATTCCGACCCTGCCTTAATCTCTAGCTAGAAGAATATAACCGTTTCCTATCCCTCCAACGCAGAACTCTCGCCACTCGAGCATCCTCTTAGGAGACACGAACACCGCCAAGTCTGTATCATGGAAGATGTTAGCAGCGACCCTGAGCCGGCTGTTTCGCGAAAAGGTCCCCGGCTTCGAGAACGTCTTGCTCAATCCCATGAACCCCAAGGCGCTGACCCTGGGCGAGCTCTATGGGGAGTACAACCTGGCCACCGGCGAGTGGAAGGACGGCGTGCTGTCCTCCATCATGAGGACCATTTGTCAAGGTGAGGCTACGGCATCATCATCATCATCATCAGTTCATTTTATTTCCCCACTACTGGGACACGAGCTTTCCCTATGGATGGATAGGGAGAACGGGCCTTAAACCATCACGGCTAAGTCTATTCAATAGTGAAAATATTAATGATAATATTGAATCTGAATAAGCTATTCTTTATATTTTCTTCATATACCCACTTCGAGGTTCCCTAATACCCCTATTTAAAATATAATGCTGTAACAATGTTTCTTTTTAAATATTTTATGGGCATACACAGTGCCTTGATCTCACCTGATGCTAAGTGATGATACGGCCAATGATGGAAGCGCACTTCACTCTGGACACTCAACTAGTGAGGCACTGGCTATCTTATCTCTAGCCGCCGGAACACAACAATGCTACAGACATTGATGTTATGGCGACATATTTAGATAAGATGGTGGTAGCTAGCCAGGCGGACAAACAAACCCGGGGCTGGGTCTAAACCGGTGGTCTGAACCACTTGACCACACCACAGAGGTTTTGTTTTGAGCAATTTGTTGTTGCAGACGAGTCGCCGGACCAGAAGTGGATTATTTTCGATGGTCCAGTTGACGCCATTTGGATTGAAAACCTGAACTCTGTGATGGACGACAATAAACTGCTGACGTTGGTGAACAGTGAGAGGATTTCTATGCCCAGACAGGTAATTTTAATAGTATATTTAATTTTTTATTTTATTTTCTAGTGCTAATTGCTGCACTGAAGCTAGTTAAATATTTATAAAATTAATGAAATACAGTGAAAATAATTATTAATTAATGTTTAATTTTTTCACTGTATTTTATAAATTTTATAAATATTTAATTTTAATAGTGATCGGATTGCTGTATTGTTTGCGTAACAAAAATCTGTCAAATAATCTACAATTTTATTATTAAAATATTATTGTTTTCTAAAGTTTACCACGTAAAATAAACGCGAGTAGATCTGTAATCAATATTTAAATATTGATATGGCAAATTTTTAGTGATGTTTAACAATGAAATTAATAACATAATACATACATATGTCGTTCTGCATGTTTTATTATAAAATTAAATGTAAAAACTAGTAAGGAGCTATTTTGTAGTTCAATACTCTCCACATGGTTAAACAGAAATGACAATATAATACTCGCATTTTACTAGATTTCGGGTTCCATTATTAGCTATTAAAATTCCAGCTTAGCTATTGCTTTTACTGTCTAACCTTGTAGATCAAATTGCATTTTTGCAGTAAATAACTCTCGATGGGGCGGCCGGCGCGGCCGGCGCCTTAATCACTAGAAAGAACTAGAAACGGCTTTGCTTGACCCTTCCGTGGTAGAGGTAGCTTGGCAGTTGAATAATGATATCATGGGACGTCCCAGGTGTCCCTGCTGATTGAAACGCTGGACCTGGCCGTGGCGTCCCCCGCGACGGTGTCCCGCAACGGCATGGTGTACAACGACTACAAAGACTGGGGGTGGTGGCCGTTCGTCAACTCCTGGCTGGAGACGGTGGACGACCCCGAATACAGGGAGATGGTGGGTTTAAAAAATAGTAGTTTATGCAACTGTCATATAATGAAGGGTATTAAAACACGAGTGTGAGTTTATGAAACGAGCGCAGCGAGTTTCATAATAGTAACGAGTGTTTTAATACCCGTGTTATATGCAGTTGCATACCTACACTACTTTATCTTCACTAATGCAATTAGTCAAACAACAAGAGTAAAAGCTGACAATAGTTTATTTATAATAATTGTTAAAATTTTGGATGGTACAATTTTGAAAGTTAATGTTAATTATTGATCCAGCAGCTGTAGCGGTCGCGGGGCAAGCAGTAGAGCTCGTAGACGGAGTTGGAATATTTATAATTACTTCATTCGTCTTGTTTTCTATACTGTTCAAGATCGTATTTGAGACTTGAATTTTATTCATTAAAGACTCATCAATGTAGCTTTCAGCCACAGTAGAAGACTTCCACCCCCCGTGTCGTTTCAGTGCGGTCAAATCACCACCGCTATCTATGAGAAGGGTCGCCGAGGTGCGCCGGAAGCAATGCCCCGTGTACAACGCTGGGTTAGGCAGATTCAAAAAACTTGCGATAGTTTTTCCCAGAGCACCAAATTTATTAATACCAGTTCTTTGATCGACGCACTTCCCCGATCTATAGCTCAAGAAAAAGGCAGGGTTTCGACAGGGGGTGGGTCGAAGTTCCATGTATTTTTTACATACGGCATAGCAGTTGCCCGTCACAACGAAAGAACGATCTATTTTCGTTTTTGTTTTCGAAACTTTCACCATGATTGTACTGTCGTCTATGTTAGAGACTTCATCGAACTGGATGTTGTATAGCTCTTGCCTTCGGCATGCCCCCATTATGCCGAAGATTAGTGCAACCTGTAACAATAAACGATATAATAAGCTTGAGGTACATAGCCAAGGCAAAAACTATGATTTATGAAGTAGTAAAGTGTAGGTACCTACTACCTAATTTATACACAAAGCGCTTAAACGGAGTATCTAGATTACTTGCGTGTGTAGTACGTAAGTACTAGGTAGATTAAATAACAGAACTAAAATACACTTACTTACCTTTTCAAAAAGATACAAAATATCTGCTGAATCTTTCAGGAACATCTTTATTTGACCTGTAGATACTCAGTGTGGACTTGAGCATAAAATATTTAGCCCACATAGAAGATGGCTTGAATTTGTCGGAGAGGTCTTTGAGATACACAAGAATGACATTTTCAGAAAATGATGTAGTTTTCTTTTCGATCTTCCATGCCAAAAAGTTATTAAGTATATTCTTTTTCATATAATTTTCTAGATTTTTCTGGCAAAAGATTGTGAGTTACTTTTGTTGCCAATTCTAGAATATCCGGAGGCGTACAAATATCATCGTCGCTGTCCATTTTTAACTTTTAATTTGTATTTTAAAAACAAAACACATTGCGAAACATTAAATTCACGCGTACGTGTATTGTCACAGTGAACTTGCCGCCATTAAAATCTAACCAATGAGAGCGCAGCTGCGCGCGCAGGGCCAATCAGGAGCGAGCGCGCGCTGTTCTTTTTTAATTTAATTGGCACAAGATCTTACCAAAGAGTTTTGTGTATGTAAGTTTAGTAGTTTCGACGAAGTTTTCACGTATAACCCAACTGTTTTCAAAAGCCAGCCTAATATCAAAATTTTATACAACTTGTATGAGGATTTTGACATAAGGCTCGCCAGGTTAATTGGTCGCGTTTTATTGATGTTATAATGAGATTTTACGATATCGATGTGGATATTATACCATCATGTGAAATTGCGTAAACTGAGTGTTTTGTTGTCTGCGCTATAACAGTAGTAATTATAAGTCAAGTATTGGAAACATAAGTAGAATGTTACAACATTAGTGTAGATAAAAGATTTTATCTAACCGCAATTTCACATCGCAATTTCTTATCGCAATTTCACATGATGGTATAATATCCACATCGATATCGTAAAATCTCATTATAACATCAATAAAACGCGACCATTTAACCTGGCGAGCCTTATGTCAAAATCCTCATACAAGTTGTATAAAATTTTGACATTAGGCTGGCTTTTGAAAACAGTTGGGTTATACGTGAAAACTTCGTCGAAACTACTAAACTTACATACACAAAACTCTTTGGTAAGATCTTGTGCCAATTAAATAAAAAAAGAACAGCGCGCGCCCGCTCCTGATTGGCACTGCGCGCGCAGCTGCGCTCTCATTGGTTAGATTTTAATGGCGGAAATTTGAACAATTATTATAAATAAACTATTGTCAGCTTTTACTCTTGTTGTTTGACTAATTGCATTAGTGAAGATAAAGTAGTGTATGCAACTGCATATAACACGGGTATTAAAACACTCGTTACTATTATGAAACTCGCTGCGCTCGTTTCATAAACTCACACTCGTGTTTTAATACCCTTCATTATATGACAGTTGCATAAACTACTATTATGTTACTTTAGAGTTATTGTAAACAGGATTCTTACCATGTTTATTTTATGTGAGTATCCGATATTTGATGTATTTGATGATGGTAAGAATCCCGTTAATAACTACTTAACCGCCTCTGTGGTCTAGTGGCTAATACCAGCACCGGTTTAGACTCAGAGGTCCCGGGTTCGATTCCCAGCGGGGGGTACATGTTTGTGTACTCGGTTTGGTTGGTGATAGGGCTTGTTTGTCCGCCTGGCTAGCTACCACCATTTTATCTAAATATGTCGCCATAACATCAATGTTTGTAGCATTGTTGTGTTCCGGCAGCTAGAGATAAGATAGCCAGTGCCTCACTAGTTGAGGATCCCGGGTGAGTGCGCTTCCATCATTGACCTTATCCTCACTTATCATCATAGGTGAGATCAAGGTACTGTGCCTAACCGTAAAATATAATAAGAAAATAAAACTCTAATGCAAGTGATCATGAGAGAGGAGAGGAGTGGAGAGGGCTATGCTCGGGGTTTCTCTGCGTGATCGAATCAGAAATGAGGAGATCCGCAGAAGAACAAAGGTTACCGACACAGCTCAAAGAGTTGCTAAGCTAAGTGGCAGTGGGCAGGGCACATTGCTCGCAGGACTGATGGCCACTGGGGCGGGATAGTCCTAGAGTGGCGACCGCGTACCGGAAAGCGCAGTGTGGGCAGGCCTCCAACAAGGTGGACCGACGATCTGGTGAAGGTCGCGGGAAGCCGCTGGATGCGAGCAGCACAAAACCGGTCGTTGTGGAGATCCTTGGGGGAGGCCTTTGTCCAGCAGTGGACGTGTTTTAGCTGAGATGATGATGATGATGCAGAAGTGACCATGATAGTTTAAATACTTATATTGTATGTTAATTTTGTCTTTTAGATTAGTGACCATGGTTAACAATTGTGATTGTGACCTAATAGCTCAAAAACCATGTTTTTTTCAGTACAGCCATAAAAAAAAGATAAACCGCCTTACAAATAAACAAAGAATAAGGTCCGAATAGTTATTCCGTGTTTCGTTCTTGTCACGTAAACGTCATTTCAAAATAGAGTAAAAGAGACAAAATACCGAATAACTATTCGGAGCATTTTCGCTGTTTATTACAAATAACCAGCGAATATGCTATAGGCACTAAGTATATTTTTTCGACAGAGCACGGCGCGGGCTTACCATGATCCCGCTTAACGCAGCGGACGCCTTTAGGGAAAGTCTTAGGAACAGCGCATCGGAAACACCTAGCAAACTACCGCTATAAGTGTGTCAACACAAAATAATAAGGAATCTCGGAACAGTCAGAGCGCATCTGTTGCGAGTCGCGAGATTCCGTGTCTTTGTGAGGTTGTCTTCGTGCATGTTGCGAGCGCGTCCGTATATGAAGCTTAGGTACATTATGCAGTTTCCTTATTCTGCGGTCCCCCCACCAGCTGCGCCGCCACTTCTTGAACATCCTGACGCCGGTGCTGGAGCTGAAGCGGCTGCACCTGGTGGAGGGGCAGAGCGTGCGCGGGCAGGAGCTCACGGGCGTGCGCTCCATGTGCCGGCTGCTGGCGCTGCGCCCCGCGCCCGGCCCGCCCGGCCCCGAGGAGGAGGACAACGAGACCTTCTCCAAGATGCGGTTCCTGTTTGCGTGAGTGCTCAGCCAATCGGCTAGTCCCCGCCAGCTTATCGCTTAAAGCGATCTCTTCCAGACAACCTTTGTGGCATAGGACTTAGGAGATTAGGAGACAATGAGAGGTAGTGTACCGGCAACTAGCAAATATAGAAAATATATATATGTCGGAGACGTGGCGCTAGCATCGCTTAGAAACGACAAGTATAGTCTATACTTAGTGTGGTCTGCGCAGCCTATGCTCTATGGTACGCGAAACGTCAACGTCAGTTGGCGCGACAACGGACTGGGGACATTCGAACGGGAGTGGTTGTAGAGTACGCACGCGCAGAACTCACTTCGTTTCTAAAATCCATTTGCATCGGGCAACTGTTACTAAATATTGTAATTGTGATATTAAAATAACATTAAAGTGACTGTAAGGAATACGCCTGCGTCTTTATTTTGAAGATCCAAGATGAACTGTGTTATCGACGAACCCGAGTTTGCTCGACCGTCCTACTACAAACCAGCCTCGACGCCGACTTATATATATATATATGTATTAACTATACATATACTCGTATTATACTTAATAAAATAGGTAATATAAGATATATACATAATACCTACTAATATATATTGTTATAATAAACTACATATACCTACATACGATACAGTTGTTGCAGACTAAGACTTAGCTAAAAGAAAAGAATGAAGTTTAATCTTAAAAGTAGGAAGTGACTTGGCATAGGTACGGTTTCAAACTCCTTGCGATTGCTCTTCCTACATTTTGTGATGTTGCTTTAAATTCGTTGAAATACATTCTCATTCGAACAGAATGATCTGGTCAATCTGCGCTACCCTCGAGGACGAACCCCGTCGCCGCTTAGACAACTGGGTCCGCGAGCACGAGGGCGTGTTCCCGTTGAAGGACACCGTGTACGATTACTACGTGGACGAGCGGCTGCGCCAGTTCAAGCCCTGGGAGGACAAGCTGCCGGACAACTGGAAGTTCAACCCTACGTAAGTCATCATTAAGATATACAGCATAAAGATCTACCTGCGCAATATACATTATGCATACGGATAAAACTGTGTCTGGTTAGCTGCAGTTGGAGGTACAGTTGTCTGCTATTAGAAAAAAGATATGTGTTCTCACTTGAGAACACTATGTATGACTACAAGTAGGCTACGCCAGTTTAAACCTTCGGTGAACAAGTTCAACCCCACGTAAGTCCTTTTTGAGATAGCCAGCATAAGAAGCGTTCCTACTTGAGGACAACAGTAACTATGTGAACAAGCGGCTGCGCCAGTACAGTAGACTACACGTCAAGCTATCCATTTTCGATATTTCTTTTCACCTTGCTCTATCGCAAATGAATGCACATCTGATGGTGCGAGGTAACATGACAAGACATCTTGACGTGTAGCCTACTCTACAAGCATCCATAGACAGTGGCCGCCGCTCACATCATCCTCATCATCACTACAGCTCATTTTATCATATATAATTATCCCCACTGCTGGGCAAGAGCCTACCCTATAAAAGGGTTAGGAGAACGGGCCACACACCACCACGCGGGCCCAATGCGGATTGGTGGTTGTTAACAGCCGGGACCAATGGCTTTTTGTGCCCTCCGAAGCGCGGAGAAGATAGAGATAAACAATTTTGGTCACCCATCAGATGACCGGCCTTTGCGAAAGTTGCTTAACTTCAGCTATGATAGACCGGTCATTAGGCTCCTAATACCATAAAGCCGTCCTTAATTGTGTCCGTTTGTTCAGTTTAGCTCATTAATATAAAAAAACAGCTTAAACGTATAAGCCCTACGTTCCACTCAGCCTCGGCTTCCACAACATTCTGGTGCCGACGGTGGAGTTCATCCGCGTGCAGCTGGTGGCGCTGGACATGCTGAAGGCGGGCCACGGCGTGCTCGTCGGCGGGCCCACGGGCACCGGCAAGACCTTCCTCATACAGGGCACGCTCACGTACCTGGACCCTTCCAGGTAGGGTAACGACAATTTAAGACCAGCGATCGACAGATGTATTGTCGCCAAATAATAACATACATTTTTAACAAATAAAAATAAAAAACTAAAAAAATATATGTTTAGATTAAACTACTGAATCTTCAATCAGTTCGGATTATGGGAGAGCCTTCGACCGACTGAAATCAGAAATCAGAATCATTTATTCATAAACATACATACAACAAACATACAACGTGTTGATTTAGAACCATGTATGGTTGACCAATAGATATGAATATTTAAAATACGAACAAACAATAAATTATAATAGGTAATGAATAAGAAAAAAACTAACATTAATCCAAATAAAATACGTTAAACTAATTATAATGTCAAAATATCATCATCATTACAAAAATCATTAATATTATAATAGCATTAAAATTTGTTAATTAGTAATTTAGTTAATACATTCTCAAAGTCTCTGTATATTGTCAGGTAATTTATTATATAATCGCGGGGCCGTAGCCATTACACTTTTTCTCATCATAGCAGTTTTACATTGCTGTGTATAAATATAGGGCCTCCTGGGGCGAAGACGAGAATCTTTTGCAGACTGTATAACTTCAAACAAATGAGGGTTGCACTTGACAAACATACAGCATTCCAAAATGTAGAGGCTCGGAAACGTTGAACAATCCCAGAGACCTGAAATAAGGTTGGCAACTTTCTATGGGTTTCAATGCACAGAAGGCTCTAACACATTTCTTTTGAAATGAAACAACTTTTACGGATCTACTCGCGTTTATTTTACACATTACTTATTTAATGTTTATCCTGACGTTTCGAACCCTTTGCAGGGTCCGTGGTCACAGGGAGACTGAGGTGTTGGTCATCTCATAATTAGTTGGTAGCTTGTATACCCTCATTTAAATTTAATCAGGTGCGTTCCGTTTTACGCAGAAAGAGCTTACAGTATCTTTTGGTCTGGCAGTATGGTGTCGGGGCTGGGAAAAAATCACACTATTTAATTTTTTTTAATGTTAAGCCGCTGGATGCGAGCAGCACAAAACCGGTCGTTGTGGAGATCCTTGGGGGAGGCCTTTGTCCAGCAGTGGACGTCTTTTGGCTGAGATGATGATGATGATGATGAATGTTAAGCTGTTTAGGCTGAAAATTTTCAAAACAAGGATAAAAAAATTCATAACTCGAAAACTACAAAAAATCGCGGAACATACATGGGGTATTTTCGGATATACCTTGGTGTGAGGAATCTAAAAAAAAATTTATAACGTCACTGTTTGGACCAGCCTGTAGATATAACTTCAGTACAAAAAACGAGAGTGGTACATCACGTTGGAGATGTGTCAACAGAACTGCATGCAGCGCCACTATAACTCTGAATATTAATCGAAAACTTATTCTACGATCTTCGCCCCACACGTGTTTGCAAAAAGAAATTGCGAATGATGTTTTTATTGTAAACAAAAAGTGTGTCGTAATTTCGGTTCAGTGGAAAAAATATTTGAAAAAAGGTTTCTAATATTAAAGAAAAACTTTAAACTTAAACTTTTTATTTTTGATGTAGCTTGTTGTTTGAATTCTTCCGTGATTACTCTGGGCGAGAAGTGGTCAATTTAAGAAATGGTCATTTATCGAAGTGGTTATTTTATAGAAATAGTCATTTAACGAAGAGGTAATTTCAAGAAATGGTAATTTAAGTAAGTGGTAATTTAAAGAAGTGGACGTTTTTATTTATGGTCTTATGTCGCCGAAAGGATCAATAATTGTTTGTCGGTGACATGGCGTCTAAGGTGTTTAATTAGTTAAGTTAGTATTGAATAATAGAATTGCAGGACTTTATTAATAACTCTCGCAGACTCTTTTACTTTTCTTTTCTTTAAGTAGGTTCAACGGTGGGCGTATCACTCATCATTTTATCTATAGAATTTATTGACGTCAATAAACAATTAATTGAAGACCAGGCTGTATGAGCTAGATCCGTTCGCTTTCCCCGGATGTTAGAAAAATACTTATTAAAAAACACTTGTAAACAAAAAATACTACAAAATATGTAATAGGTACCTACCTATTTATTTTTTCAGTCCTTTTAAATTTTGCCATATACCTACCTAGGTTTTATCTACATTAAAAGTTACAATAGGTAGGCTTAAAGCTTGTTTTAACTCTCAAATAAAGAGATTTTCAGTAGCATTGTATCTCTTGTCAATAACCCAACATCTCTATGTTCATTTATAGCAGAAATATGAATATATCATGCTGAAAGTCGAATGATTGGTGTTAATAAGTACAGAACTCACGTATATTATTCAAAACTTCGTTTGTTTTGTACTCAAGAAAACAAATTCGCATCAAATAATAGATGATCTAGTAATGCTTGTACGTTCCTAACACCAATCATCATGCAAGCTTTGCAAGCTATAGCTGCCATTGAGCTTGTAGAAAACCCTCCACGTCGTCGTAAGGTGTTTCGAACGAGATCTGACCCATTTACCCTACCAGATGTAAAGTTCAAAGAGAACTACCGATTTAGCAAAAAAAGTGTTAAGTTCATAATAAACTTGGTCAAGCAGGATTTAAAACAGGATCCTCGAGGCGGTGCCACTTCACCAGAGTTGCAGGTACTGACAGCCTTAAGCTATTGGGGGGGACGTCGTGTAGTAAGTATAGTAAGTATAACTATTTAATTAACAATAAGATATAATTTATAACTTCATTGTGACATCTTAAATGTTACTATTGTAAATTTGTCATAATATTATTGTAAAATTTTGAGTGTGTCATCAAACTTCTAATTAGATAAGCATATTGACTTATTATTTTGTTTAGGTACATCATGGTCTAGCACAACCCACTGTTAGTCGCATTTGTGCGAGAGTAGCTCGTGCCATTGCTCGACACACTTCGAGTTATATAAATATGCCACAGACTACAGAGGAGCAACAAGAAGTTATAAGAGAGTTTGCAGAACTACATGGGTTTCCTTCAGTTTTGGGGTGTGTAGACTGCAAGCACATTAAAATTAAGAAATATGGAGCATTGTATCCCTTGAATGTGCAGGTATGGTTTAATAAAGTATAGCATTTTGTTTCATAATAAGAAAAACAAACTTATTCTAACATATTAATTTTACATAATGTCTTTTACTATTTATATATTATATATTTTTTTTTTATATTATATTTATATTTTTTTTTATTATTATTATTATTATTATTATTACTATGAAGTGTATGTTGACATATGCCTCCTGCAACCCTTTTTATTGTTGTGTATCTGCTGCTACTCGGGTATGGCTTGGTATAATTAACTTAAATTGTTTTCATACATTTTACCATTTCAAACAGGTAGTTTGCGATGCCAAATTTCGCATACGAGATATTGTTGTCAGATGGAAAAACAGGAATGATGATTCTCCATTATATGGCAAAGAGTCTACTGTCAGAGAACTCTTTGAAAGAGAAGAGCTTAAAGGACGACTCTTAGATGAGCCTGAAAACCAATTTCTGACTCTCAAAGACATATATAAAGAAAGAAATAATCAGGTACAAATGGCTGCACTAAAATGTGTGGAGCGTTGCTTTGACATGTGGAAGCAACGATTTCATGTACTTTTAAATGGTGTCACTGTTCACATGCATAATATTACACCAACAATTGTTGCTCTGGCAGTGTTGCATAATATTGCATTAGAGCTAGAGGAGTCTGTTCCAGGTAGAGTGTACTTATTTCAGTTATAACTATTATTAATTTTTATTGTAAACATTAACTTTCTCTAACCTAGTAATGGTTAACATTTTAGATGATAATGCATAACTTTGATTGTGCTGAGGGAGAACTTGAATGTCGAGTAAACACTGACAGCATAAGGAGCAGGAATGGAAACTATTCTCTGCAATGAAGATTTATTGAGAGACATTTAAGTAATATATGAGACTGAAAAATAAAATATACCTTACCAAGAATTCAATTTTCATTAAATTTTTTATTTCTATAATATTCAATTTTAGTTTTGAGAAGCATTTCTTTTAACTCTAAGTTTTTGGCTTTTCTTTTTTCATTATCCATTTGCACTCGATGTAATTCCATTCTACAAGCTATTTCTGCGTTGGCTATTTTGGCGCTATAATTTGACAATGTTTGCTGTTTTTCTTTTTTCAGCTTTTCTCTCATTAGAATTTTCTTAGGGGTTGTTTGTAGTTGTGCTGCTGGTTTAACTGTATAAAATGCTTGCTTCGGAATTGACCTTTGAGCTTCCTGGTTACATGGCTGCTCAGGGACCTCCACCATTGAATCTTCCATTGAGACAATATCAGGCTCAGTTTCTTCGGTGTTGATATACTCTACTTTAAAATTAGGCGGTGATGGCTCCCGGTCATTGCTGTCACTAATATTATCAGAATGCTGTTCGTTCACATCAACAAAATGTTCGTTTGGAAGCCATGAGCTGATGTCACTTCCGATGAGTGTACCATTACCAATCTTGAAAATTGAACTATTTTTATGCCTTAGTTTCATTTTAATAATTTTCCACTGTGATTTTAGTTGTTGCACAGTGCGAGCGCCCCCCTTGCACCTGCTGTTGAAGATGCCCTGCAAATCTACCCATGCTGCTAACTTTCTAGTGTTTGTACTGGTGTCAGTGCTTTTGTTCTCTAAATCGTTTACCCTTGGTCTCACCAGCTCCATTAACAGATGCTATGGATAAGGATGTGGGTTATTATTATTATTAATTTAATACAATAGATAGATAGGTACGCATAAACATTAGTTGTAATATAATATAGAAAAATTTGTATTAACCTTATCGTCGTCTAGCCAATTCTCACTTCTGGACCTTTTACTTTTAAATACAAATGGTGTTGTTTTGTCCATGTTTTTATTTAGAAAAATAACATTAAAATTGAAAATAATAGATCGCCTGGTCCGCATCTATTTACTGACATGAAAACTGACAATGAATGACAACAACCTAATGTCAAGTCAATATTTTTATTAACTACCATAGGATAGGCAAAAGGACTAATCATACAGCCATGACAGCAGCTTTAAAAAGTTAATTATAAAAAATGCCTTGGTTTTTGTTCACAACGGAATGAATGTTAAACGGCTATTGATGCGAGATAACGCAACTGAAACTAGAAGCATCAAATGCGTTTTGTCGTAATGATTACGTGATGAAGAGGTGATGATTGGTGTTAGTTTGAGATTTGGAGTTTGAGTTTTTGCGTCTCCAAATATAAGTTGCTTACTTATTGTTCATCAAACTTTTTCCGCCCGATCCTCGAAATTGCACTACACATTTACCTACATTGATAAATTGGTATTAAGGGCACAAATCGCTCGGCCCAAGTCCTAGCTTCTAGAGGTGCCCTCTGGTTGTTCCACCCCCGCCCGTTCCGATCCGATCCCTCCGGAGAATCTAGTAGGAAACCGGGACACGTACTAGGAGCGATTCCCTCACGGTTCGTCGTTTCACACGGCTTGGGGAACCTTTTAAGTTTCTTCAGAGGCAAAAGGGAATGGCTCAGTTTTCACTGAGATTTTCTCAGCGCTGGCTAGTTTCAGCCTGAACATGAGGCAATCAGAAAACTCTTCAAAAAAATATCATCAAGCTGCTATTATATTCCAAAAAGTAGGTACATAATTATTTTAGTAGGACAAGGTTTGATATAGAAGTTATACGAATCTTGAAACACGTGGTATTTCTCTGACTAACGATCTGCCACGGGATGGGGTCACGGCGCCTATTCCATTTACATCTTATGACGATATACTATTGATATAAATATTAGTTGAAGTAAAAAATGTGTATCTGTGTTGCCGCTGCGTTCGAAATGCGAAAGAAAAAATTCAAAGCATTTTTTGCGGTTGTTTTGTATGCATACAACGTAAAGCTAACTTTATAATATTGTTATTTGGCATCCAAAGCACAGAATAATTAATAGTACTACGTTCCAGAGCGGTCTCTCCGTCAGGCCAGCCCTGAGAGCATTGGCCAGGCCGGTAAAGACGTTTTTACTGGCGATTGCCAAAGCTGTAGCCCCAGTCACCCAAGTGGCACGTGAAGGGGATATACAGTAGTTTTTAGTGGGAAGGCCAACCATCCACGCCTCCCCGGGTACCGGGTAGTTCCTTGCCAGCTCATCTCGGTCGAAGGCTCTCCCAAAATCCGAACTGGTGGTAGATTCAGTAGTTTCGTCTAAACAATTTTTTAAAGTTTTTTTATTATTAAGTATTTGATTTTATAGTTTTGAAGTCAGGCTTGACGCCTGTGAAGGCTTATGTTCAATAAATGATTTCTATTTGACTTTGACTTTTGACTAGGAGTTTTCCACTGAATAAAAAAAGCCCGACACCGAACTTGTATAGCTACTATAGGATATAATATAATATACGCCAACAAACACCTAACATATTCATAAAATCAAACAAACATTAAAACTGATTTTCTTTATACAAAAAAAAATTCTCGGAAACTATTTACTTATCGAAAAATTGTGTAAAACAAAATGTTGTTTGTGTTACTATTATCTATCTATACCTACTGTAAAAAAAAACAAATCTAATATAGGACTTATGCTGTGTTCACCTATATTCAAAATGGAACCATGCATCGTGCGCTTCTACAAATCTACAACGTTTAAACTGTAATATTATCAATAGGTACAGTACGCAGGTGATCAACATGTCGGCGCAGACCACGGCGGCGAACGTGCAAGACATCATCGAGGCCAGACTTGAGAAGCGGACGAAAGGAAACTACGTACCCGCGGGAGGTATCAATATTACTATTAATCTAAGCTTTGAACATGCTTATTATATTTTAAGTTTAGAGATGGGCTAAGGTCGTAGAATTCAGTAGTTGTAATCATCATTATCATTATCATCATCATATATACTAGTTGTGCCCGCGGTTTCACACGCGTTGCAAAAAAAAATTGCTCTCAAAAAATATATTTTGTTGACGACCTCCTTGGTCGAGTGGTTTGTACACCGGTTTTCATGGTGTCGCCATCTCTGAGGTCCCGGGTTCGATCCCCGGTCGGGTCAATTTAGAAATTATTGTTTTTCTGAATGGTCTCGGGTTTGGGTGTTTTCTATGTATAATAAGTATGTATTTAAGTATGTTTATCCGTTGTCTAGTAACTATTTAACGAGTTTCATAACGAAGCTTCTCTTGGGCTAGATAATATTTGGTGTGATGTAGGAAAGTTTATTTATTTATTTTTCCGTTTTTGCAACATTTTTCATCGCTGCTATACTCCTATTAGTCATAGCTCGATGTAATATAGCCTATAGCCTTCCTCAATAAATGGACTATTCACCACAAAAATATTTTTTCAATTCGAACTAGTAGTTCCTGAGATTAGCGCGTTCAACCAAACAAACAAACTTCAGCTTTATAATATTAGTATTATGTAATTGGGAATAATCATGTATTTGTTAAAATAAATAAATAAATAAATAATAAATACATAAAGTATAGATATCAATAACAATAAGAAATTATTTATTGACGATCACATAGACATTACAGACAGATATAGTTAAGTAGGTAAGATGAATAAGAAAAATATGTTAAAAATTATTAATTATCGCTCCAATCGTCCAATCGCTTGGCTGAGACCTACCTACATGAAAGTTGGGCCATATACCCACCACGCTGGCCCATTGCGGCTTGGTGGGTTTTCACGACTGCTATTTTACAACAGCAACTGGGCCCATTGGCTGAACGTGCGGTCCGAAGTATGGAGGGTATCGACGAGCCCCTCTTTCACTTTAGCTTTTTGCTTAAAGAGCGGTTGTGTATTCTCTCTGTTGTGTGTAGCACAACAGCGTTCGACACTAAGCACAGTGGTTGACTCAGTTTTCGACGCCAAAACATAACAGAATTTCAAATTGACATTTAACGGAATGACAGCTAAGAAAGCAGTCTGTATTACCTATCTTGTTATTAAAGACTAAAATCAGCTGCTGACCACTATTTTTAATTTTTGATGAAATGAAAAAGATGGCGAACACTGGTGCCGGGGTGCCAAGTGCGAGTTTCATTCGCATTTAAATGGCTGCTTCAATGCCATACTAATTTTTGTTTTCGTAAACGTAATCGTATGAATACGTATAGTAAACAAAACTCTCACTAGGCACCCAGTACCCTATAGCTTGACCGTCGTAAAGTCGACCCTCCTAAAAGTCCGCGGGACGCGGGGCGGCGGGTGCGCACTGGTACACACGGCGTTGCATTGCCGCAACGAGATATCTCATATGATCAATAAATTCTTCGTGTTGTTATTAGGAATTAATATTATTACAGATGTATTAGTGTTTGTATGAATTAGTGTAATGTTACTGATTAATAATATACTTTCACACTGTAAGATCTACATTTATTTCAATTTCAAGATAGTTATAAATGACATAAACATTTTAAATCATATTTCTTCACCTGAATAATTTTTGATTCAGTCCGAGGAAAATTCGAGTGGCGTTTCTTTTAACTGAATTATAAAAGGTCGGTACATGTCATCGTAATTTTGGTCGGCTATCCGGGGATTTTCTTTTGAAAATAATTCGCCACATTTATAATAGCATAATCTTTACTTAACTTAACTTTTTATTACGTATGCTCGGTAATTCCATGTTTGTAGTACGTAAAGACGTAAAATAATCTCATGTGTAGCGGACACAAGGCTGCAATCGCGCGAGTCTAAACTGTCAACGTCTTTCGCTGTCGGCAGCCAACCCGACAGGCAACTGATTGATTGGTCGAGCGCATTCCCGTCCCGCGGACCATCAGGAGCGTCTATTTTACGACGGCGGTCAAGCTTTATCCTACAATTTATTCTTTCTTTTCTTTTTTTTCTTTTTTATGGCTTTACACAAGCATTTAGCAAATGAAATAATTTTTCTTACAAGTAATACATAAATAAACAATATTTCCTGTATGATGATGATGAATGATAATAGATATGGGAAGTGAGAAATGATATACCCCCCACCCAACCCCTCGAGTATCTCAGTAAAGATGTGGGGCTTTACTAAGTCCTCACGCGGACTTCTTGAGAGAATTTGAAAAGTGACGTTGCACTGTTTTGTTTCATTTGCCATCACTCATGCATGCACACTCACGAACACTTACGGTTTATAATCCACCATTGTTTCACAACACAAATTTTAGAAATAAAACAAAACCGCAGACATGACTCTTCACTTTCCCGCCAAGAAGTCCTACATTGTATTGTAAGATAACGAATTACCGCTACAATTGATGAGTTGAATCAATAAATAAACAAAAAATGTGTGAGCAGGCAAGAAGATGATCGCGTTCATGGACGACATCAACATGCCGGTGCGCGACAACTACGGCTCGCAGCCGCCGCTGGAGCTGATGCGGCTGTGGCACGACTACGGCTATTGGTTCGACCGCGCCAAGCAGTGGCGCAAGAACGTCAAGGTATGCGGCCGTGTAAATGGCTATTTATGGTAACATTATGGCTGTACCTCTAGTGAAAAAGGAGTATAAGTCCGATTTATTCGAAAATTTGTTGATATAAAAGATAACAAGTAAACAAGGGTAAACAAGATAACAAGTAGGGGAGCGCCCTCGCTCCCCTACTTGTTGCCCCTGCCCCTGCTTGTTGTAGCAGGGGTAAGTAGTAACAGGGCTTTTTCACTAGGAATTTAAACTTTATTAACGTATTTCTACGTCAAAATCTAACCGTTATACCGCGTCGCGCCACGACATCACAGCCAGTGTCCCACCAGGCGGGCGCAGTGAGTTGATGTGTACAAGTTCTTCATTGTAGCCAGGTAACGTATATTTTTACTTTCGTAAAATTATGGTTAGATTTGTCCATGGGCGGCGGTGATTGCTTTCCATCAGGTGACCCGCCTGCTCGTTTGCCTCCTTCTAATATAAAAAAAAAAAAAAATTACAATTATCGACTAATTGGAGCTTTCTGTATTTTATTTGGTGTTAAAAGTTATCTATTTATGATGTTGTGTCACAGTTTTCGAGATTACTAAGTTGATTAAATAGTTATTGTGATAAATATTAAGAACTTTACCTTGGGGTTAATTGTAACAAAATGTTGGGGTTTGTTGTAACATGTTACAACTTTCCCCCATATTGTTGTATGTTACGGTTATTATTTGTAATGTAATTTTCCTAATTTGTTTTCCTTGAGAATGAGAGTCGGAGCGGGCAACACAAAGCCAGGAGGTATATGAGTTAGCTGCAGCTGAAGTACTAACTAATTAAAAGGCTGATTATTGTAAGATGTAACGTAGAAGTAAGGGATAATTACGCGACTAAATTTGAAGGTTTATAATTTAACTTACTTTTTAAAGTGCCGTGTTGATGTATAAGTACCTATAGGTATTTAAGGTATAAAATAAGATAAATATGTAGTTAAAAACTAAAATCTTTAATTTGTCGATTTTATGAAAAGTATGTAACAGTTAAGAATACATATTATTTTTTGTTGAAAACAAAAGCAAAGTGGTTCATTGTGTGAAGAAAATAAATTATGAATGGTGTTATATTCTCGTTTTTATTACTGTTGCTATTTGCCCCAATGGATGTTACAACAAACCCCAAGCACGGGTAAGTTGTAACACCGCCCTTTTTTAATAAAAAATGTAATAGTGAAAGAGTTACCTGTAGATTTGATATTTTTTCAATTCGACTTATTAGAAGAATAGTTGGAGCATCAATACATTTTTAGTTGGCGGTAATTTAAACAATATATCTCAAGATATTTTAATTTTATTAAAAATTGTTACAACAAGCCCCTCTCTCCCCTACCTAAGTAAAAGTTGTTGTTGTCAGATTGAACGTAACAGGCTATCTGTTATTTACCCCCTTACAAATAAACACTATTTAAGCATTTACTTAGTTAATCATTGTTTTGTCAACGTCACACAAACGTCGTTCTCAATTTGAGAAAAAGAGACAAAACAATGATTAACTAAATAAATGCTTAAATAGTGTTTATTTGTAAGGGGGTTAGGTATTAGTTAAAACAGTCACTGTTCCGCTCTATTTTGAGATATTGATGTTTTGTGTAGGTACTTTAACCACCCTCGGAAGACGCTATACTTATCTAATAGAAAAAACTCCATCAAAATCCGTCTAGTGGTTCTTGAGATTAGCCCGTCCAAACAAACAGACGCGTTCCGGGGACTTTCTTTTATACTATGTATGTAGGTAGATAGATTTGTGTTGTCGAATATTATTATGAAATAATGACCTATTCTCCGTGCGTATGGATAGGGAGACCGGGTCATAACCACCACGCGGACCCAGTGCGGTGCGGTGATTGTTATCTTCTGCTAATGCAGCCGGCCGGGACTACGGGCTTTACGTGTCTTCCGAACGGGAGAAAAAATGCACTGGGCGCGCGTGGTGGTTTATAGCTCGTTCTCCCTATCCGTCTGTAGGGAAGGCTCGTGCCCCAGCTGTGGAGTGTGGACTAGTATAGGATGATGATGATGATGATGACGATGATGATGGTGATGGTGATGATGATGATGTTGAGGGTGATGATGATGATGATGATGATGATGGTGATGATGATGGTGATGATGGTGATGGTGATGATAATGATGGTGATGATGATGGCGATGGTAGTGGTGATGATAGTGATGGTGATGATGATTGATTGATTGATGATGCCGCCAGGGCATGGTGCTGTGCGGCGCGGCGGGCCCGCCGGGCGGCGCGCGGTCGCCGCTGCCGCCGCGGCTGCTGTCCTGCTTCCACGCGTTCTACCTCACCGCGCCGACGCAGCAGCAGCTCGTCAAGATCTTCGGCACCATGCTCAGCCAGCACCTCAGCGACTTTGACGAGGAGACCAAGACTGTTGGTGAGAAATTCATTTCGCTATTTTTATTTTAAAAAAATGTGTGCCTCAGAAAGGCGGGTGTGCTATAAGTCTACAAATGGTCATGTTTTATGCTTGTGAGCTTCTCAGAGCGTCCGCTGCGCCCGCGCGGCGTGCGGTTTTGTTTGTTTTTTCTGCGTTGTTCATTGGCCCGACCGACGGGCGATTAGCCGCACGCAGCGTTGCTCTACGAATTTACACGAAACAGGCACGCCCGCGGCGGGCGCCCTCTTGACGCAGCGGACACCCTTAGAATTCCCATAGCACAAATTTAAGCTATTTACAAATATCTTGGTTATTGCTTATACAACCAGGCAGGCGCTTTAATACGGAGTTTTTATTTTTTAATTACTTTTTAACCGTTAAAGTTATTCAGTTATCCTCTTTATATGTTAAAGTACATTGCTCGTACATTGTTATGGTAATAATTTCACATCTAAATAGAAATGTGTGTGTAGTTAGAAATGTGCGACTCACATACCCATAATTATAATAACTAAGGCATTGGTACACACGGCGGTAGATCAACCTATTCAAACCTGACAAATTCCTCCAATAAATATTGATCCATAAAACCAAACAATAAAGTTCAAAATTGATTGTAGAAATTTGTCAGTTTTGGGTAGATTGATCTGCCGCCATGGGTACCTTGGTTTAAATTTTATATACATTCAGTACGTGGCTCGTACATTGCTCTTATGCATATACCTTGGGCAGGCAGAGAGGTAAAGTGTTATGGTCGTAACGGAAAGTGATTTTCAGGCAAAGTAGTTCTCGTGGCGACTATCGACATGTTCAACAACATCGTGTCTAAGCTGCTGCCCACGCCGAGCAAGATGCATTATCTGTTTAACCTGCGAGACATATCGAAAATATTCCAGGTAAACTATTATGACAACGATTATACATATAATGTGAACATGAGACACTTTTTTAGGACATTGGAAAACTTTTTATCCGTGTACCACCACGCACGGGGGGCGCGAATGGTATGTGGGATTCTCCCCTCCAGCTACCGCCTTCCTGCTCAGGACCGAGGGTCTCGATAGGGATACAGGATTAGGACGGGCCTACCCATTAAAAACCACTGTAGGTACTATGGGGGTCTCGAAGGCTTTACCGGACGGACGGAGGAGTATGAAATTTCGCACACTTATAGTTTATATAAAGAAGGTTATCCGAATGTTAATATTTTATTTAAATTATGCATAAAAACACATTAATTCAATAAAACAAACATTACACACACTACCATATATTTGAAACACACGTATTTACACTCTTTTCAAAAATTTCAAAAATGGAAAAATTTCAAACTCACATTCTATCTTTTATTATTTTTTCATTGCTTAGGATACAATCCGTGCAGCCTTAATAAAATTACGGTCGAATTTCAACCACTGGGCGACCACTAGTTATTATTAAAATGTGTCCGTGATCGTATAAGGATACATTAGGTATAATGTTTCAGGTTTAATAGAGAAAGCCATTACCTACCTTTCTTCCCTGGTTTTTTTTTCAATGGGCAAGTAAAGGCAACGAACTATACTACTCGTTTCGTTTGTAACTCAATTTACAAAATAAGTAGGTATGTCGGTTCGCCGGCTGAGCACATGATATTTTGAAAATGCGTTGTTGTCAATTAAGAGCGACAGCTTGAGTTGCCTTGTCATTAATAAATAATATTTTTTTAACACCCTATTTTTATTCTAATGCAGGGCAAGGCCTCCCTTCCTTCCACTTCTTTCTGTACGCCGCTGCAGTGGGAAATAGTATAAGAAATAATATCAGTAGAGAAAGTTAATTACTAAGTTAGTTAGTTCTAAAGTTGCTGTAAACATTTTAGGGTCTCCTAAGAAGCAACAAGGATTATACAAACACAAAAGCGAGGTTCCTCCGGCTATGGATCCACGAGTGTTTCAGGGTGTTCTGTGACAGGCTTACAGAAGAAAAGTAAGAAGGAACCATTTAGTAGGAGAATGTGGTGTAGTGTCCTCATTCAATAATTCGATATATTATTTTTAGAACAATAGAATTTGTTGTGGAGTCTAATTTCTTCGTCAAGGCTATCCGAGGTGGACCTGGGCCTAGCATTGCGGACATAACGGAGATTGGAGTACATGCGCCTGCACATCGAACTATCCAAAACTGTTATGTATGTTACTGAACTCCTTCGAAACGGCTGGACTGATTTGGATGAAATTTCGTGTGTGTGTTCAAGTGGATTCGAGAATGGTTTAGATTTACAATTGGACCCGGTAGGTGCTACAGGGGCCCGCTGCTATAGGGGTCCATCATGGGATACAGGTGTTCTTAAGCGGACGAATGATTTGTTTGTTTTACGATGTTTACGATAGCTCAATTGGGAGAGCGCCTGAGCCGGTATGTCAGAAGGGTGCAGGTTCAAATCATGCTCGTTAATTTTTTTTCAACATTTGTGTTTTTGTTTGTTTTGTTTTGTTGTCATGGAAACTGTCAAAGCGGTACGAAGTCCGCCGGTCAGCTAGTTATACATAAAGTCTAAGTCTATTGAGGAAATTTGAAAGTTAGTGGAGGCAGTCTGATGCGCAGGCGCGTGTTCATCTCACACGTTTTTGTCATTTTTATAAAAGTTGAAGGAGAAAGGTCTGTAAAAGGTATTGCAGACTTCGTAAATATGTAGTTACTTATTTAAGCTGAATAGTTATCGTCATCATCTTCTTTATTTGCTTTTAGCTGTCATACTCAGTTACTCCTAAATGAACAACAGCTTATGGAGAGATAGGGCCACACTGACCCGACGTAAATTGAGGAAATTGCGTTATGATAGAACTAAAGGATAGCAACGCGCTAGGCTTCTACACTTACGAACGTCTGAACTTAGCCCTGATTTAAAAAAAGAATCTTCGAAAAGTTGAATATTTGGAATTTTTGACTAGAGATGATTTTAAATGTTCGGTGTGTGTGGTACAGTCAAGAGCATTAACATATAAACACTTTGACTAGTTTTGACTCTTATTCCATTGTATTAAGAGTTACATTGTTAACATGTTTATGCTCGTGACTGTACGTACTATAAAACATCCTTGTGCAGAGATCGCGACTGGTTCATGAACCACATGGGCGAGATGCTCGGCAAACACTTCGAGCTGACGTTCCACGCGCTGTGCCCGTCCAAGACGGCGCCGCTGTTCGGCCACTTCCTCAACCCGTTCGAGGTGTACGACGACCTCAACGACGCGGCCGCTCTCAGAAAGTTAGTGTTGTTGGCAACATCAAGCTCTTTTCAAGGACATTGAGATACCTATTAACTTCAAGAGTTATAAAATCCCAGGTTAAAAAACTCTTTCGTCGGTGAGCGTGCAAGACCGAGTAAGAGCAGTCTGAAAAAACCGCGTATCATCTTTTGTACTTTGCAAAAAGACAAATAAAGTGAATATAAGTAGGTCATTTGACGACCTCCTTGGTCGAGTGGTTTGTACACCGGTTTTCATGGTGTCGCCATCTCTGAGGTCCTTGGTTCGATGCTCGGTCGGGTCAATTTAGAAATTATTGTTTTCCTAAATTGTCTCGGGTCAGGGTGTTTTCTATGTATAATAAGTATGTATTTAAGTATTTTAAGTATGTTTATCCGTTGTCTAGTAACCATTTTAACGAGTTTCATAACGAAGCTTCTCTTGGGCTAGATAATTGGTGTGAGTATAACAAAGTTTATTTGTTATTTTTTTTTTTTATTTAAATATATTTTTCTGACTGAAATTGGTAGCTACCTACATAATGTATCAAATTCAGAGTAGATTATGTTGCCTTGTTAAATATTTGTCATGCCGTGTACACATGTCATTGGAACTACAACCTGTCCTTGATACTAATTATCTTGTAACATCTTTAGCACGCTATGTTGTATTCTGTTTGTGTACCAAATAAATAAAAAAAAATAAAATAAAAAAAGAAATGTCTCCACTTGCGGTGACAGTTAAAGCCCGCCGTTCCACCCAGGTACATACTGAACCAGATGGAGGAGTACAACAGCTGCCCGGGCGTGGTGAAGATGGACCTGGTGCTGTTCAAGGACGCCATCGAGCACATCTGCCGCATCGTGCGCGTGGTGTCGCAGCCGCGCGGCAACGTGCTCTGCGTCGGCATCGGTCAGCGCACTCTCCTACTTTTTTTTTCTTTTAGTTAATGGCTTCGTGCGATTAGCACATTTAGCCAGTGTCAAAGTAATTTTTCGTACAAGTAATACATAAATAAAATGTAAATAAACAATATTTCCATAAATAATGATGAATGATATTAGAAATGGGAAGTGAGAAATGATATACCCCCAACCCCTCGAGTATCTCAGTAAAGATGTGGGGCTTTACTAAGTCCTCACGCGAGCTTCTTGAGAGAATTTGAAAAGTGACGTTGCACTGTTTTGTTTCATTTGCCAACACTTATGCACACTCACGAACACTTAACGGTTAATAATCCACCATTATTTCACATTAATATTCGACATAACACAAATTTTGGAAAATAAGACAAAACCGCAGACATGACGCTTCACTTTCCCGCCAAGAAGTCCCACTGTCCTACTTACACACGAGAAGCTATGAGGCTCGCTCGGGATCGCCTAGGTCGGCGTGTTAAAGGGGAGGCTTATACCTAGCAGTGGGTGCTCACAGGCTGAAATGATGATGACGACGATGATGATGATAATAAGTAGGTGTAGTCGGCTATTTATTTATTATGTTTTGTTTTATTTTTATTATTTACTAGCGACCCGCCCCGGCTTCGCACGGGTACAATGCTGATACACGCAACCGCTATGTCCCTGCATTTTAAATCTGTAATATCTTCGAAAATATTAATTTATATTACATGCTGTAAAGGGCCATATTGATCTATATTAAATGCAAAATGTATTTAAGGTACTTTATTAGATAAGGATTAATGCTGTATAACGCCTCGGTGGCCGAGTGGCAGAGCGCTCGGCCCGATACCCGAAAAGCCCGGGTTTGTGATCACCAACCCGCATTTGGCAAGCGTGGTGATTAAGCCATTACCCATCAATTGTAGCGATGACTTAATTTCAATGATGGAGGCCTTTGCCCAGCAGTGGGACAATTATAGGCTGTTTACTTACTTATTTAGTTTTTTATGCTGTATTGCTTAAAATAGCTTCGTAAATAAGCCATTATTTCTCATAAAAAGTAAAGGATAAAAAATGATTATTGTGGGTTATCCCTAAGAGATAGACATATACCATCGGGGACTTTTTTGTAGACCTTTTTAAGGTGTACAATACTGTAGTACATTATTTTGATCTATCTCGTAGGGTTCAGCCAGCGTTTGCAATGTAAGCGCAAAAAAAATTGAAAAAATTATCAGTGTTTCTCTACTATATTATGCATGTATTTATACATATAAACCTTCATTTTGAATCACTCTATATATTAAAAAAAACCGCATCAAAATCCGTTGCGTAGTTTTAAAGATCTAAGCATACATACATACACACATAGGGACAGCGGGAAGCGACTTTGTTTTATACTATGTAGTGATAAATAACTTAGTAGATTTTTTTTTGCGTATCATAAAACAACAATATATATTTTTTTCTTACAAAATTAAATTACAGATACGTTGCCATCATTGACAAAAAGCTTAAGTCAAATTTTATTGTAATGGAAGTTTTTGTCAAAGGTTGTAGGTACCTTTTTTTTGACAGTGGAAAACTCATCAGCCGAGTACCACCGCGCCCGGGGAGGCGCGGATGGTTATGTGGGATTCTCCCCTCCAGCTTTCGCCTCCCTGCCCAGACCCGAAGATCTCGACAGGGATTCGGGAGGAGGAAGGGCCTACCCACTAAGAACCACTGTATGTCCCCTTCACGTGCCGCTAGGATGACTGGGATCACCGGTTTGGCAGTCACCAGTGTTCACCCTAGCGGCGCCCCGCCAGAGGGAGCACGCCCGAGGATGTTTGAGCGTGCTCCAGACGTCCTGAGGCTAGAGTCCCTAACCGTCACCTCAATGCGGGGTAATGAGGCGGGGATACTACCGCTTCCTTCTCCCATTTCGTCTGCGTCAATGAGGTCCGAATGGATAGATCGTTATGTTAAATTACCGCTTCACAGAAGGAGCCCATGACCGCCCACGACCTCTTACTGTCCAGCATGACTCAAAGGTTTTACCTAAAGCAATTTCCTGGACTACAACTTTTTGGCTTAATTCAAAATGCTCTATGAATTTACATGAAAGAAGGAGAAAAAAAAAACATTTATTGTTATCATATAATAACAAACACAGTTTAACATGAACAACAAGGAACAGCACGCAACTATACAAGTATTGTAGTAATGTGCAATGAGCAATGTAATATGTACGAGCCAGTTTGACTACGTACACTTGAGGATGCTGTTAGTTAATTGCAGTAGTTGTAGTTGTGGCACGCAGATAAAGAAATCACCAAAGTTAAACGATTTGTTTATTTAAACCTCCAATAGTAAATAAGTTGTAGGTAACTCTTTGCTAGACAGTTCAGTGCAAGCGTATTTGCGTACTACTACATGAAATAATATTTAATAATAAAGTAAACAACAATTAGGCGCGACCCAAAGTAGGTCGCTATGTCAGCTAATATGTACGGTGGTGAGACCGTACATAATAAATAAGCTTTATACTACACCTGCTTGGAAAGTACCTTGATACTTTATCAAATTTACGGTAGAAAGTACGTCATTGCATATCGAACAAATATGCGGGGAGAAAACGCATCTGAGCGGGAGAGAAAAGTGTATGAAAATCCATTTCTTACGTGGTTTTTCTTTTTTAATTTTGGGTAAGACTATGCGCCGGTAACCTAAATATCAAAAGCCAAAAAGATTTTACAGTGAGTTTTTATCTCCAAGTTCGCAAAATGACACTGGCCACTAGCTGTGTGTTGGATGGTGTCGGGCTGGCAGTGCGACCCTGCGGCGGCAGGATAAACAATTTGAAAAAAGAACATGTGAAAATTGCAGACGCCATTGGCGCCATTTCCAATTTGTGTGTTGTTTGAGGATTCAGTTTTCGTAGAAAGTAAAATAAAACTATCAAAATGATAAGCAGTGATAGTGATGATGAAGATTTTTTAACTCCGCCGCAGTTGAAGGAAACAGCAAAAATACTGATTGATAACCACAGAAATCAATTAAAAAATATAATAAAACTTATGACGATTTTTTGCAATGGAAAAGTGAAAAAAATGCGGCATCTTTTTCTGAAACTGTTTTGCTAGCGTATTTCAGTGAAAAAGCGCAAAAATACAAACCAAGTACGTTATGGTCTATATACTCAATGTTGAAAAGTACTATATTGACAAGAAACGACATAAATATTCAAGAATACAAAAAACTTACAGCATTTCTGAAAAGAAAGTCGGAGGGATTCCGTAGTAAGAAATCAAAAGTGCTTACTTCAAAGGATGTTTATTCCTTTTTGCAGAATGCTCCAGATGACAAATATTTGTTGATGAAGGTAAGTTTATGAACAAAATCCACTGGTTTATGATTTATTACGTACCTATTTATGAGTAGAAATCTACTAGGTTTTCATGTTTGATATTTTTGTTTACAGATTATTTTGATTTTAGGAGTAAATGGGGCCTGTCGTTCGCAAGAACTTGTGGATATGACAACAGACGATATCGAAATCCTCGAAAATCGAATAATTGTCAATATTCCTAACACAAAAACCAAAATTCAGCGATCATTTGTTATATCGGGCTTATTTTAAGAGATAATAAAGAAATATAACGAAATTCGCCCCAGTGACCCCAAAACCAATCGGTTTTTACTACAATATATATACAATATATTACGCAAACATCTCAAACAAACATTAATGGAAAAAGTGTTACATTAAGCTTCACTAACTGCAACAATTTCAATATAAATTTCAATTAGTAAAGATTTCGTTTTTTATTTTCCTTGTAGGTGTAGTATAAAGCACTATGTATCACTCGAGAGAAACTGCGATTCCCGATCTCAGGTGTTTTAAAGCCCTCGCCTACGGCTCGGGCTTCAAACGACACCCTCGACGGTAATCGGTCACTTTCTCCTCTCGGTGAACAATGTACTATTCTATGCACAGGCGGATCCGGGCGGCAGAGTTTGACGCGCGTAGCGTCTTACATCTGCGAGTGCAATACCTTCCAGGTGGTAGTCACCAAGACCTACGGCATCAAGGACTTCCGAGAGGACTTGAAGGTAGCTGCTGTTACTATTAAGTTATATAATATTTGGCCTTTTTGCTTTAAGAAAATTATTGATAAGCTATTTACATATTAATAACAGTCGTGTTAACACAACTAGAAATGTAATGCTGTGTTCAGAATGAGTACTCTTACTCAACTCTCTATCCGTTCGGTTTTCGCGCTTTTTTTTAATAAGGAGATAACATAAGATAGATATGTCTGCCCAGTCGTCGAAATTTGACCGTATTTCACAAAACTTACAATGTAATAATAACACATAAAAAAAACCAATAATTTACATAAATTTTATCTTTCGGGACTTCTTTTCCATTTAAACTTTAACTATACCTCACCATTTCTCCGTGCTGCACCGATACCAGAGTGAACGAGAGTGCGGCAACAGTGCCGTGACCTTGAATCGACGTACCGAGCTGTACCTACCTACCGGCTAGGGTTGAGTCACACATAGTTAATTTATTATTGTGTGAATTTGGGTGTCTTTTTTATTGTAAACTTACCTTGTTATATCTGCCGGCAAAGTAAAAAAGGACAAACTGGAATTATGGTTGTGTGTGTTGAGACATCCTCATACACAACAGGTTTTTTTCCAGATATTTTCAATAGGCACCCACCTATATGCAACAAAACTCGCAATCGCGATACCCAAACCAAGGAAAAAACGTGTATACTGATCAGCAGCGCTCAGTGACATACTTGTTATTCTCCGTTACTACAGCAACGGAGACAGCCCGCGTCATCGCGTACTCATTTCCCGTGTTTTTTTCCGTGTGCTAATGTAGGTGAACTACGAGCTTGTGTGCGTGCGTTTCGGAGCGCTTGCATGAAGTTGCCGCACTCTCGTTTTCTCTGCCGATACTGTCCTTGCGGGTAACATAGGCTATATTTTATTTTATCAATAATTTTTTTTAATTTAAAGTTTAAAAAAAAGTTTAGTTTAGTTTTAAAAGTTTTAATTTTACTATGGAAAAATACGATTAAGTCAATGGCAGAGAGCTATTGTTCTTATAAAGGGTAAAAAGTTTTCGCTTTACGTTGTAAAATATGGATATCTCAAATTTGCCAGGTTCTATACACCAGCTGCGGAGTGGACGCGAAGAAAGTGACGTTCATATTCTGCGACACGCAGATCGCCGAGGAGTCCTTCACCGAGATCATGAACAACCTGCTCAGCAGCGGCGAGGTCACCAACCTGTACAAGCCGGACGAGTTTGAGGATGTGAGTCTACCAGGGCAGTTTGCCCCGGCTATTTATATAGAGATTAAAAAGATACAAAATTTATTCGATTTGAAAAAAAAAACCACGAGCGGTATTCGAACCGGCACCCCATGACATGCCGGATCAGGTGTACTATCAACTATGCTATCGTGGCTCTGGCTAACTCACCGAAATTAATCAACACTATCTACTCTTACTTCGTTAGCCAAATAAGGCTTATTCAATGTCGATAACTACGTCGTCACCATCCGATTTTAATATTTTTTTATTCCTTTAATATGATGCTTACCGTACCATTGTTAAATATTCTTGACTGCAATCGGATCAATCAATCAATCAAAATTTTTTATTACTTCAAAAGCTTGTACAATAGTTCTTAACAACAGTTTGTAGATACTTAAATAGATTACGTACTTACTTACATTAATTTTGAAAAACACTATATATATATTACCTCTTAATCATATTCACAATGTCTTTCAAACCACAAACTGATTGTAAGAAGAACCACAGTATGAAATATGTAACCTCCGTATTAGTAATATTTTACTGGGCAACGGTAGGTTCATTTCTCGCACTTAGATAGTTTTACAAGATGTAACCAAATATTAACATAAACATCAGATGTTACTTATTCTCAAAAGATGACAAGCTTTTTTAAAGGTTATTTATAGGTGTGGTGGCCTCGACTCACCGTAGACTGGGGCATCCTGCAGCAGCACTATCCACTGAAACTTGCAAGCTCTGACGCACTGACTACTGCGCACACTCACTGACATCGCCCTCCGGTCTCAGGGGGGGGGGGGGGAGTGATGTGGCGGCGCTACCTTATTTGACACGAAGCAAACACCTTCTCAACCGTGTCAACAGATGGCGACACAAGAGCATACCAACGACGTCGTTATACTACGACGATAAAATAGTATGGGAAGCCTGCATCGCGGTAGCAAAGTTTCACCATCTCATCTCATTTATATATAGCAACATCTGTCGGACTTCGGTCCCCGAGCGATTCCACCCAGCTCGGAGGAAGATCTTCCCTTTGATCTTCCTCAATGAGGCACTTACCTACCATTGGCTCTCTACGTAGGTTATAACAAGGTGGACCGACGATCTGGTGAAGGTCGCGGGAAGCCGCTGGATGCGAGCAGCACAAAACCGGTCGTTTTGGAGATCCTTGGGGGAGGCCTTTGTCCAGCAGTGGACGTGTTTTGGCTGAGATGATGATAATGATGATAATTATAAAGGTTGACATCCGATAATAGCTCGTAACGTTTCCAGATCAAGTCTGCTCTAGAGAAGCCCATGAAGAACCAGAACATAATGCAGACGATGGAGGCGGTGTATCTGTTCCTTGTGGACCGCGTGCGCGCCAACTTGCACATCGTGCTCTGCTTCAGCCCCATCGGCGACGACTTTAGGTTCGTTAATGTCAGATCGGTCTTTAATTCTTTATGACAACGCATCTACCATGAACTCCTGAACTACTGTGTAAGTACTATCGAAACACAACATTGCTACTAACGTTATTATTAAAGACACAGTTAAAGCCATGGTAGTAGAAATTCTTGGTAGGTTTTCAGTCAGGCTTTCTTCAAGGTATATTTATCATAGTAATCTGGAACTGTTTCGATACCATACAAATTGTAGTTTATGCTTACTCGGTCGAATAAAACTATCAGTAATAGGCACACTTTTGATTGGGACATAAAAACTCAATGTATCAAGGTATTTTCATTCCCATAATTTTTTTATAAAAAAATCAATCTATATTTAATATTATAAAGCTGAAGAGTTTGTTTGTTTGAACGCGCTCATCTCAGGAACTACTGGTTCGAATTGAAAAAATCTTTTTGTGATGGATAGTCCATTTATCGAGGAAAGCTTTAGGCAATATAACATCACGCTGCGACCAATAGGAGCGGAGCATCAGTGAAAAATGTTGCAAAAACGGAAACAAGAGCCTAAAAAATTAAAAATGCTGCCGAAAGTCACTATTCCACGCGGACGAAGTCGCGAGCACAGCTAGTTTTATATAATTACTAAGAGGTTTGTCTTTTGATTCGATTGTCATAAGTGTTTATGTACACACGCCTGCACATCACATAATCACAAACTGCCAAATTTCCTCAATAGACTTTGAACGTTATGTTTATGGCATAAGTATTGTTGAATATTTATTTATAAAATGTTTATAATTTTTAACGCAAATTTTGTTGCGAACAAATTACAAAAACACAAATGTTGAAAAAATTTCCACGAGCAGGATTTGAACCCGCACCCTTCTGACATACCGGGTCAGGTGCTCTCCCAATTGAGCTTTCGTGGTTCTAACCAGCCCGCCGAAATTATTAACACTATTTACTTTTTACTTTGAAAGCCAAAGGCGCCCATTCAATATCAACAACTACCGTCATTAACATCTGATCATAATATTTTTACAAATACTAAAGATCAGTTAAGAAGTTGGCAAGCTATTTATAATATGTTGTAAAAATTGGAAAAAAAAATCCACGAGCCGTTTCCACGAGCAGTTTTTGTAAAAACACAAATGTTAAAAAAAATTTTTGTATATTTATTTAAAAAAAATACAGTTTTGGATAAGCTGATGTGCAGGCGTCTGTAGGTACAGTTAACGGCAAAGGTAACTGATGATTGGTCAAGTTTCAAAATATGAAATCAGTAGGAAAATCAATACTTTTTAAACGTATATCGAAAAACCTTCAAGTGTCTACTAATACCTGCCGACTTTGACTGTAGCTATATAGAAAATACCGACTTTCACTATCGAAACTTAATTTAGAAATCTAGTAAACATCATCTACTTTTGCTGTTGACTGTACTATGTAACCATTTTATGGGATGTAACAAAGTGTCGGGTATAACCGTGGTGTGGTGTCAGGAACCGCATCCGGCAGTACCCGGCGCTGATCAACGCGACCACCACCAACTGGTTCCTGGAGTGGCCGCGCGAGGCGCTGCTGGAGGTAGCCTACAAGTTCTTGGAAGGCGTCGAGCTGCTGGCCTCCATCACCGGGCCCAGGGTACGCTTTTATTCTTTATCGATTGTTAATTTCTTGCAAAAGTGTTCTTTCGACAGTGAGAGTAAATTAACAGTGACGTAATACCGCTGTCTTGCAGCGTAAATAAGAAACTACTAGAGAAATTCAACGAGTCTTTCGAGGCCTCGGCAGCTCAGCGGTCAGACCATTGGACCGCTTAAGAGGGGGTATAAAGGTAAATAGTCAATCGTAGATTTGATTTTAACACTAGAAGATAAACCACGACGTTCGATAAAACAAAACATGCCTATTACCTCGGGTCAGGTGCGACAGACTGGAGCGTTCTGCGTGGAATAAGAATGTCGTAAGCGCCGAATAAGTGTTAGTTAGTTTAATTACTCGTAAAATATACGTTATTTTGTCAAATCGCTAATAGGGTCGCTTGGTAATATAATTTGATATTATATGTTAAAATATTGGCTCAGTAATATGCTTCAAGTTGAAAATAAATTGATAATAGACGTAAGTTCGTGATTTTTTTTATCGATAAAATTTTATTACATTATGCTTTCACTTAGTCCAGTCCCTTTCAAGTATGCTGTAGTATCTGTTTTTTGGCTAAATCGTGGTTTATCTTAGTGTTAAAATCAAATCTACGATTAGCGGTTTACCTTTATACCCCCTCTTAAGGAAGTAAGCACATAGCCTTTATTTCACCTGATGTTAAGTGACGATGAGGCCGAGGGTGGAAGCGCACTTCAGCAGGAATCATTATTACTGAGGGGCTATCTTAACTGTAGCTGCCGAAACACAATAATGATACAAACATTGATGTTATGGCGACATATTTAGATAAGATAGTGGTAGCTAGCCAGGCGGGCAAACTAGCCCTACCACCAACCAAACCGAGTACACAAACATGTTCCCCCCGCTGGATATAAAGGATAATTTCATATTACTGTTAACCTTTCGGATAATTAAAAAATAAATAAAATGAAATGTGCTCATTATTTTGTTGTTTTGCAAAAATATTAAAAGCGCCTTATCCTTTAAGCGCCACTAGTGACGGCCTAACCTCTGCATAAATGCTTGTACGCAAATAAAATTATTATTATTATTATTAATTATTATTCAATTTGGAATAAAAATTAGCAAAAATAAAAGGGATTCCAAAATTTCCAACTATCTTTATTTGGTGTTTTTGTAAACCACACGTATTGTCAATCATTCTCGTCGTTGGCGTACAGGGCACGTTATTGCTTGTCGATTTTAGCCGACTGTAGCGGTCTAAAGGTTTATTTTCACAAATCAACCCATTGCTCGATAGATTCGCAGAAAGGAGTCTCTGATAGAGAGTCGCGAGGACACCCTACGAGCGTCGGTAGCATCCATCATGTCGCTGATCCATTCGTCCGTGGGCAAGTACTCCGTGCGCATGTGGCAGGAGATGCGGCGCACCAACTACGTCACGCCCACCAACTACCTGGAGCTCGTGTCCGGGTACAAGGAGTGAGTGGAACTCCAACAATTTTTTTTATTCAAATAAACTTAAAAATAAGACCTTTTAAATCATCCAATAATTTTTTCCTACCTCCAATTCTGGACGTCTATTATTTTAATGTGGAGAAGATTAAGCGCAAGAAACTGCACGGCTTGACAGAAGCAACGAATTTTTACAAAATAGTGCTTGCTGCAGTAGGTACCGTATTACAAATTTTATTGTTATTGGTATGACAGGTGCGCGTCATACCTCTCTCTCTAAAACCTCAGTTGCGTTCATTTTTGATAAAGATAACAGATAACTCGAGGGCTCATCGGTGACCGACGACGATGTTATAGAACTCTGAACACTGGGAAATAGTCTGTAGCGATAATAATCAAAGGGATTCTTAGAAATAAAGTAGGTATCGGTATGGTAGTAATTTCAGGTAAGAGATACATACATTATGATATTTGATATTGACTAATTTCCAGATCACTCTTCTCTTTTCATCTTCGAATTTGATATAATTTAATTTCTTATATTGATTGATAGAATGCTGAGAATGAAACGCTATGAAGTGGCGCTTCAAGCGAACAAACTGAGAAATGGTCTCGGCAAAGTGGAAGAGACGACGAAGCTGGTCGGCCAAATGTCTGAGGAGTTGGCGGTCGCTAAGGTATCATCAGCTCGACATTTCGTCATCCGCACACGTAGCCTATAGGCCAATGTCCCACTGTCATTTTGAGGCAAAATTCTGATCCACTAACTGTTTTCGCATCAGGACTCCGCTTCTGCTTCACATCAAGTAGAACACACTTTCCTGATGGCAAACTAGCAGAAGTATTTTTAAACCTGTTTAGCGATGGTACTGATACACAAACGTGTCAAACCTTGACATTAAAATATTATTATTAGAAACAGCTCAATATAGCTGCTTGTAACAGTGTGCATCATTATCATTATCCCAGTGCTGAGCCCAGGCCTCATAAGTAATGGAATGTATATAGAAAGATCGGACCTCAAACGCAACTAGTTTTGCAAGTGGCTTTTAAGGTGTTAAGGTGAGTCTACAATAAGTTCGAAACGTCAGGATTAATGTGTAAAATAAACGCGAGTAGATCCGTAAAAGTTATTTCATTTCAATGTGTAGTGTTCGCGTAAACTTTAGAAAACAAAATTAATTATAATTGACTATTTCAATATGAGCTCCATTGTTTGGGAACCGAGCGACCAAGGGTTGCAAGCAACTCAATTATCAAGTTACATGACCATAGATTTTATCAAAACTTTTATTTTGTTGTCTTGAACAATTCAATTACATCCATAATAACTTATGTAGAATGCTAGATTCGGTCTTATCGAATGATGTTCTCTCAGTCTCTGCTAGTTTTGATTCCCCAGTACCGGAGAATCCACATCATAAAGCGGTAGAAATTGCAGCTACTTTTGTGGAACTGTATCCACTGAACCCATCTAGACGCACTATACACATATATGGCCTTGCTGATTATGATAATATACGTTCCAAGATGTCACAAACGGATTGGGAGGTTTTACTCTGCCATGGTTCTGTTGATGTGGCAGTTGATGCCTTTTATGATCTTTAGTTTAAGAGAGTAATTTGTACCCACAAGACGTGCCAATTTGACTAACTTTCCCCATGGTACAACTCGGCTTTGTTAAAAAATTAAAAAGAAAAATCCAAATTTCATCGTAATTTTAAAATTTATGGCAATAAATATAATGAACTTTTCTTTAGGACATTGCGAGACCCGGCAAAGCAGGTTGAAAAAGATTGTTACGATAAATATATCGTCACTATTGAAGCCGCCATTAAAAGCAATCCCAAAGCGTTTTGGTCTAACAATAAAAGCCTACGTACCACATCATCGTTTCCAGCTTGTATGTCTTATCATGGTCAAACCTGCTAAGATGGGTCTGGAATTAGTGAGCTGTTCTCTAAATATTTTAAATCTACCTTTTTAGATTGTGACACTTTCGACTCTAACTCTCATACTATTTTTGACAGTATAAACGATATTTCCTCTGTCGAAATGATATAAGAATAGAATAATAATGTAAGATTCATAAGAAGAGACCCAAGGACTGTGCTGAAAACTATAGGCCTATTTCCAAACTATGCCAATTTTCAAAAGTGCTTGAACGGATTGTTTATCTTCAAGTTTACATTAGTTTGAAATTAGGTTTTAGCTCTCATCAGCACGGATTTTTGAAAAATCGCTCCGCCTTGACGAATCTGGCTGTCTTCACAAATTATCTGACTGACCAAATGGATCGTAGTAATCAAGTTGATGCTGTTTACATAGTTTACGCAAAGGCATTCGATCGTCAGGATCATAGGAAAGAAACTTTTAAAACTTCTGAGGGTGGGTATTAGGGGGGATCTTTTCAGATGGTTTTCTTCATATATTGAAAAAAAGTTGCAGGCAGTAGTACTCAATGGATATATGTCTTCTTGGTCTAATATTCCATCTGGAGTCCCACAAGGATCTCTTCTGGGTCTTCTGTTGTTTATAATTTTTATCAACGATATAGGCAATATTTTTTTCATTGAAGTTATCTTCTATTTGCGGACGACATGAAAATATTTAAAGTTGTCAATAATACTGATGATGCAGCCAAGCTTCGAAGGAGGAAAGAGGATTTGGGAAGGTTAGATGCTCATTGCCACCTAAACAAACTCGACCTAAATGTTTCCAAATATTTTTCTATTAGTTTTAGCCGTAAAAAGAATCTATATTGTTATAGCTATAAATTAAAAAAAATAGAGGTTATCTATTCAACACGAAGCTAAACATTTGGGAGTTATTTTGGACACTAAACTTTTATTCGATAAACATATTATTACCTATTGTTTTCTAAATATTATTACCTGTATCAATAAGGCATGCCGTGCCTGATTTGCTGAGCAAATTACTTTTAAAATACCTACGCGAACACCCCGAAACAATTCATATAAAACAATTTAGCATCCCCTCCACTCACCAACTATAGACAGCAGTTTTCTCGTAAGAACTTGTATGTGTATTAATAATATTTATGCTAATACGAGTATATACGTATTTTTCGATAGCATCAATAGCATGACAACTTGTTGACTATTCAAAATTAATTTTAATATGTAAAGTTTAGCTTTACTATTACTGTAAGTAGAATTAAGTAGTAATCTTAGATGCGGTAGCTTGTCAATAGCTTATAGTTATAATTTTTGTTGTTATTTTATTTACAATTGCTAGCTGTTAGCTATCCTAAAATAAATATATAAATAAAATAACTATGGTATACAACACGTTTTGTCATATAGTCTGGAATCACCTTTATGTATGCGCATCCGTATGAAGTATCCTATACAGCAACTTTCACATTATTTTCTTTTTCATTTTCTTTTTTTGATCTTTTTTTGATCTCTTTTTCCATTAGGAACAAGTAGCAGAGTATACAGAACAGTGCATAGAGTACATGGGCGTCATCAACGTCCAGCAACGCAATGCGGACGAGCAGCAACGCAGTGTTGCAGCTAGAAGCAAGAAGACTATGGAGGAAGAGGTTCAGTGCAAGAAGCTGGCCGATGCTGCCATGAGAGACTTGGCCTCAGCCATGCCGGCTTTGGAAGAAGCCGTTAAGGTATTTTTTATTGCGGAAGCAATTACTTTATTTTTTACAGCTTTCTTACATGACATAAGAATAGCACGTAGGGAGAAGAGTAGTGCAATGTGCTGACTGAGACGCTGCGATGAGAGAGGCTACTTTTAGTTCTCTAGAAGAAGATATAATATAATATTTTAACAAAACCTTTAATAATAACAATTAATGAGATATCAGGTGCTGTAATAAGTTAAAAACGCAAAGTTAATCAAGAAATATGTACACAGTACTCTTGTTCTATTTCAGGCTTTAGATGCTCTAAACAAGAAGGACATTACAGAAGTAAAGTCTTACGCGAAGCCACCGCAAAAGGTAGAGATGGTCCTGGAAGCAGTGTTGATATTATTACAGGTAAGTACGAAAATTTAACTAGTGCAAATTAAATGTTATTGTTGCACCCTAATTTTTATTACGAGTGCCCGCTTATATACGAAGTCACCAGTGCCTATAATTTTCCAAAGTCTCTAAATCTAAAATACACCAAAAAATTATACATTATTACGTATTAACGTCACTTCTAGTATCAAAATCACCAGTGAGATTTAAATATAGCTTTTATCTACACTAATATTGTAACATTCTACTTATGTTTCCAATACTTGACTTATAATTACTACTGTTATAGCGCAGACAACAAAACACTCAATTTAAGCAATTTCACATGATGGTATAATATCCACATCGATATCGTAAAATCTCATTATAACATCAATAAAACGCGACCAATTAACCTGGCGAGCCTTATGTCAAAATCCTCATACAAGTTGTATAAAATTTTGATATTAGGCTGGCTTTTGAAAACAGTTGGGTTATACGTGAAAACTTCGTCGAAACTACTAAACTTACATACACAAAACTCTTTGGTAAGATCTTGTGCCAATTAAATAAAAAAAGAACAGCGCGCGCTCGCTCCTGATTGGCCCTGCGCGCGCAGCTGCGCTCTCATTGGTTAGATTTTAATGACGGCAAGTTCACTGTGACAATACACGTACGCGTGAATTTAATGTTTCGCAATGTGTTTTGTTTTTAAAATACAAATTAAAAGTTAAAAATGGACAGCGACGATGATATTTGTACGCCTCCGGATATTCTAGAATTGGCAACAAAAGTAACTCACAATCTTTTGCCAGAAAAATCTAGAAAATTATATGAAAAAGAATATAATAACTTTTTGGCATGGAAGATCGAAAAGAAAACTACATCATTTTCTGAAAATGTCATTCTTGTGTATCTCAAAGACCTCTCCGACAAATTCAAGCCACCTTCTATGTGGGCTAAATATTCTATGCTCAAGTCCACACTGAGTGTCTACAACAATATTGATATCACGAAGTATTCAAAAGTCATAGCGTTCCTGAAACGCAGTTCAGAAGGACACAAGGAAAAAAAGTCCTTGACGTTTACATCAGGTCAAATAAAGATGTTCCTGAAAGATTCACCAGATATTTTGTATCTTTTTGAAAAGGTAAGTGTATTTTAGTTCTTGTATTTAATCTACCTAGTACTTACGTACTACACACGCAAGTTATCTAGACACTCCGTTTAAGCGCTTTGTGTATAAATTAGGTAGTAGGTATCTACACTTTACTACTTCATAAATCATAGTTTTTGCCTTGGCTATGTACCTCAAGCTTATTATATCGTTTATTGTTACAGGTTGCACCAATCTTTGGCATAATGGGGGCATGCCGAAGGCAAGAGCTATACAACATCCAGTTCGATGAAGTCTCTAACATAGACGACAGTACAATCATGGTGAAAGTTTCGAAAACAAAAACGAAAATAGCTCGTTCTTTCGTTGTGACGGGCAACTGCTATGCCGTATGTAAAAAATACATGGAACTTCGACCCACCCCCTGTCAAAACCCTGCCTTTTTCTTGAGCTATCGGGGAAGTGCGTCGATCAAAGAACTGGTATTAATAAATTTGGTGCTCTGGGAAAAACTATCTCAAGTTTTTTGAATCTGCCTAACCCATCGTTGTACACAGGGCATTGCTTCCGGCGCACCTCGGCGACACTTCTCATAGATAGCGGTGGTGATTTGACCGCACTGAAACGACACGGGGGGTAGAAGTCTTCTACTGTGGCTGAAAGCTACATTGATGAGTCTTTAATGAATAAAATTCAAGTCTCAAATACGATCTTGAACAGTATAGAAAACAAGACGAATGAAGTAATTATAAATATTCCAACTTCGTCTACGAGCTCTACTGCTTGCCCCGCGACCGCTACAGCTGCTGGATCAATAATTAACATTAACTTTCAAAATTGTACCATCCAAAATTTGAACAATTATTATAAATAAACTATTGTCAGCTTTTACTCTTGTTGTTTGACTAATTGCATTAGTGAAGATAAAGTAGTGTATGCAACTGCATATAACACGGGTATTAAAACACTCGTTACTATTATGAAACTCGCTGCGCTCGTTTCATAAACTCACACTCGTGTTTTAATACCCTTCATTATATGACAGTTGCATAAACTACTATTAATAACATTGGCTAAACTATCATCGTCTTACCATCTCATCTACTTACTATAAGAAGCTGTACAGTTCTTGCGCCCGTTCTGCACAGAGACGTCTTGAATGGTTGGTACGAAAAACATTGCACCTGGCACCTGACCTGACCCGGTATGTCAGAAGAGTGCGTGTTCAAATCCTGCTCGTGGAAATTTTTTCAACATTTGTGTTTTTGTAATTTGTTCGCAACAAAATTTGCGTTAAAAATTATATAAATATTTTATAAATAGCTTGCCTACTTCTTAACTGATCTTTAGTATTTGTAAAAATATTATGATCAGATGTTAATGACGGTAGTTGTTGACATTGAATGGGCGCCTTTGGCTTTCAAAGTTAAAAGTAAATAGTGTTGAATAATTTCGGCGGGCTGGTTAGAACCACGATAGCTCAATTGGGAGAGCGCCTGACCCGGTATGTCAGAAGGGTGCGGGTTCAAATCCTGCTCGTGGAAATTTTTTCAACATTTGTGTTTTTGTAATTATGCGTCTTACAAAAAACAAAGAATAAGCTTCGAATAGTTATTCCATGTTTTGTTTCTTTTACTCGTAATTTGAAATGACTGACTGAACTACGTGACAGGAACAAAACACGGATTAACTATTCCGACCTCATTCTTTGTTTATTTGTAAAACACTTTGAGACTGTAAGCGTTAAAGTGGTTTCATTAAAAAAAACACCAGAAAGAGCCGACATGGGCGGAGGCGAAGCGCCAGCTCGGCGACCAGTACTTCCTGGACCGGCTGCGCGAATTCGACAAGGACAACATCTCCGACAAGACGCTGAAGAAGATCGGCACCTACACCGCCAAGCCGGACTTCGACCCCGAGATCGTCGGCACCGTCTCCTCCGCCGCCAAGTCGCTGTGCCTGTGGGTGCGCGCCATCGAGAAGTACGGCAAGGTCTTCAAGTGAGTGCGACGCCCATACCGACTAGAAGCGAAACTATGGATCCGTCGAAAAACTATAAATTATGAGGGTTACATAAACGGTTAAAAAAACTTAAAATATCTAAAATCAGTAGGTAGTGCCACAGTAGTATTTCAAAATTAGCCAAACTGAAACAAGTTTCTTTTATTTTAAATAGACGACTGTACGAGCCCTTGCTTTACTCGTACACTGACTTGATTGATTTATCTTGATTTGGACTTGATTGTAAAATAACAACACTCGAAAAGTAAACTCTTGATTTGTTATAGAAATATGTAAGTAATGTGTGCACACAAAGAAAGGCGGCTTTAAACTGTATTCAATAAAAATATAATAATTAATTACTGCTCGCGTTGTGCAATACTGTTTTGCTTATGTTACATTATTATAAAATTGTACTTTGTACAACGACTGTTGTTCATCTTTTGCACGCGATGTAAACACTTGCAGACATGAGAGAGTTCCCTGATATTTATAATACTTTTTGTGATTTAAAAAAAAACGATTTTATCAGTTTAAAACTTACGTTAAACATATGTCTATCGATTACCTACCACTATGTTAAGCAACCGAAGATTAACATGAATACAAATTTTCCCTTAACCAGAATAGTGAAACCCAAGAAGGAGCGTCTAGAGGAAGCCCTCGAGTCCCTCCGCATGAAGCAGCAGATCCTGGCCGAGGCTCGCGCCAAGCTGCGCGAGCTCAGCGAGATGATCGCGCGTCTGCAGAAGGAGTACGACGAGAAGGTGGCGCAGAAGGACGAGCTCGAGCGCAAGTCCAGGATGCTGCAGCTCAAGCTGGAGCGGGCGGAAGCTCTCATCACGGGGCTCTCAGGTATCCACTTATAATGTGATATAGCACGCCAACTGAAGGAGTATTGTAGAAGTTGGCGCAGAAAGACCAGTTCGAGCGCAAGTAACGGATGCTGCAGCTCAAGCTGGAGCGGATAGAGGCACTTATCGCGGTACTTTCAGATATCTACATAAGTTTACTTGTATAGCAACATTCTTATATGAAGCGCCAGTAGAAGTAGTACGACAAGAAGGTTGCGCAGAAGGACGAGCTCAAGCACAAGTCCAGGATACTGCAGCTCAAGCTAGAGCGGACAGAGGCTCTCATCTCATCAAGTATTTACTCCAGAATCTAAGGAAAAGGTGGCGTAGAAGGACGAGGTTGAACACAAGTCCCGGATGCCGTTTTGAAAAGGTCAAAATAGCAGAATCGAGGCCTAAGTTAATACAAAATAGACACTGTATTGCCCCTCAGGCGAGCGCGAGCGCTGGGAGCTGACGGTGGAGCGGCTGGACAAGGAGTTCGAGCACCTGCCAGGCGACTGCCTCATCGCGACTGGCTTCGTGGCCTACCTCGGCCCCTTCGTGTCCGAGTACCGCGAGGCGCTCATGAGCGACTGGTTCATGGAGGTAAGTCATGCTAACACTCGGTGTGATGACTGAAAGTTTTTTGACTAAACGTTCTAGAGATGTAAGTTTGGATTGGCATTGACAGATTTCGGCCGCTCTTGTTTCATTTTTGAAATTTTTGAAGTACCTGGTAGTTAGTGTAATGTTTGTTTTATTGATATAATGTATTATTTATGCATAATTTTAAAAAATAGTAACATTCTGTACTCCTTCTCTATATAAACTATAAGTGTGCGAAATTTCACTCCTCCGTCCGAGCAATTTTCGTAAAAAGGGGTACAAAGTTTTTGCTCCACGTATTAATATATAGATTAAACATTTAAGTTTTGCTCTTGTATTGATAGTTAAATAGATCAATGTGTTGTTTGATCTGGAATGTCAATCAAGTTGTTTTAAAGTGATTCTCTTAAATTTTAACAGGTATACAACGAAGGCGTGCCGGTGACGATGGACCTCACTATGAAATACTTCTTGTTGGATGACGCCACGCTAAGAGATTGGAACTATATGGGGTTGCCTGGTTAGTATTCCTAGAAGACTTACTGATGATTTTTTTGGTGGTAGTATAAGCTTATAAAATTTGGTAGACCACAGAGGAAGGCAAATTTACATGTAATAGGCATGATGACAGTATAAAAAATCAAAACATAAATGATCTTGCACAAAAAATATGTTGAAAAAATTAAAAAAATGACTTATTTTTTAGTTTTTTTAGAGATTAATAAGATTTTCAATAAAATAAAAGTTTAAAATACTGCAATCGGCCATGTTAACTGAAACACTAATCTGAGTGAACGACGTCACGGCTCAGTAAATGTCACTGTACTGTGTATTCTGTTGACTTTCTTCGCTATGCATAGCTGTTTACTGGGGCGTGTGACGTCACGCCTCAGTAGAGCGGACGCCATGACACCTGCTAGCGTTTTCGCGCGTAATTTAAAGTATATAATTTTCAATAAAAATTAGTTAATTGCTGAAATCTTTTTTTCGGAATTAGTGGAAGTATACCTACAATATAGAACGGCAGTATTAAATTAGTGATGATGCCTATTGTGATATGGTCGTGCGCAGACGACAACTTCAGCGCCGAGAACGGCATCATCGTGGTGCGCGCCACGCGGTGGCCGCTAGCCGTGGACCCGCAGGGGCAGGCGCTCATCTGGATCTCGCACCTCGAGGAGCACAACGACATCCAGGCGGGTGCACAACACACATACATATCATTCCATTTTACACTCACATCACCACCATTCATTAAAATGTATACACTTATGACTAGTTTGCCTCTCATTTCATTGTATTAGGAGCTTCATGTTTTTTTTTTAAATTATTTTAGGCATAAGAAACAACTACATTACATATTAAATACAACACTTTAAAATTATCGTGATCATACAAATGTAGCCTGTATGAAACAAAATAAGAGACATTTTATCCAAGTGAAGCAAATTAAAAATTAAATAAGAAGGGTAGTGCAGTGTAGTGGCACCATGTTTACATGTTAAGAGGAAACACTGAGGTCGACTGAATTGAAAAATATGTATGAAGGTAGACAAAATTAACGTATCGTAGTCCCCTGATTCCTCCTCCAAAACTGGACCGATTTAATTACTTTTTCATAAAAAATTAAAGAAAGGCTTTGGCTGTATCCCTATGTTATCCTTTTTTCCCACATTAATTATTAAAAAAAAAACCTTAAAAATTGGCCAGATTTTCCGCTGTGTTTCCCAAATTTGACAAGATTATATATATAAAAAAAGCAAAACATAGGGTAAGCCTTTCTTTAATTTTTAATGAAAAAAGTATTTAAATCGGTCCAGTTTTGGAGAAGAAATCAGGGGAATACAAAACGTTGATTTTGTCTACTTTTCATACATATTTTTCAATTCAGTCGACTTTAATATTTCCTCTTAATGCTCGTGACTGTAGTACTGGATTGTATTTTGTAGTTTGCCATTTAAATAAATAAAGACATATCCTCGCGTCCTTTTCCCAAAAATTAATCACCAATTTTGGGTATACCCGCCATAAGTGGTGACCAGGGACCGGAACCGCTTTCCATATAAGGGGTTTTTGATTGGGTAATTCATAGACTTGTTTTCACTAACCCTATCAATACGGTAAGCATTTCGTCGACTTACTGCATCGAGAGGCTAACAAAATTGATACAGTTACTTAGGGTAAGCACTAACCGCATCCAAAAACCCTGTTGAAGCTAACCCTATAAAAAGGGTTTTAACACGCACAAGCAATACAAGCTTTTACGTGCATGCATTAGACTTATTATTGCATTACCGTTTACGTGTCCTATATCGTTTTCGCGCATTTTGGTGAATTTTACTAACGACTTATTCGACGGCGGCAGCGCGGCGTCGATAGGACACGTAAACGGTAATGCAATAATAAGTCTAATGCATTGTACGCTTAGAATAATAACGCGTTATTAATCTTAGATTGCAAAAGCTTGAATTGCTTGTGCGCGTTAAAACCATTTTTATAGGGTTAGCCTCAACAGGGTTTTTGGATGCGGTTAGTGCTTACCCTAATTAACTGTATCAATTTGGTTAGCCTTTCGATGCAGTAAGTGATGAAATGCTTACCGTATTGATAGGGTTTCCCTAACAATCGGCTTAATCAAAAAAAGGGGTTTTCCGGTCTCTGGTGGTGACCCGACGCCACATTTAGCATAAACCGGTTGCCTGATGTGCAAGCATCTCGGTGCCTTTGTGTCTTAGTCGATATAAGCGGGAAGTTAAGCAGCCGCGATACACACTTTTGAAGCCATAGACCAACAAGTGCCCATGTAACTAAACTAACTTCAGTAAATAAAATGTATAATAAATTACATAGAAAGCCCATTTAATTGATACCTTACAGACTAGCAGTGAGCCTAGCACGAACTTCTTTCAAAATATTCATCATCATCATCATAATCTCAGCCAAAAGACGTCCACTGCTGGACAAAAGCCTTCCCCCAAAGATCTCCACAACGACCGGTTTTGTGCTGCTCGCATCCAGCGGCTTCCCGCGACCTTCACCAGATCGTCGGTCAATCTTGTTGAAGGCCTGCTCACACAAAAAAAAATTGTCGTTGCGTAAAAGAGGGATATTGAATCGAAATTGGCACAGCGCCACAACGGCCGTAAATTAACTAATAATTACTTACTTACTACTTACTTCGCTGACTCAGCGACCCGAAGTGGGTCTTGGCCTCTGACGTTAAAGTACGCCATTTTATTCGATCTTGTGCCAGTTCCGCCCATTCAGGCATGTTGATCTCCTTCAGGTACTTGGCGACTTCACCCTTCCAACGATATTTCGGTCGGCCCACCGGGCGACGCTCAGTTGGCTACCCCAGATACGCACTTACAAAACAAAACAATACAAAACTTACAATTGACAAACATTATTTTAAAGAATTTATAACATTAGCATGAGAAAACGTTTAGGTACATTGCGATTTCAGTAGAAGTTCGTGCCTAGACCCACAGATTTTTTATACGTACCTGGCTGGTCGGGAAATGACTTTGTTATGTTTTGTTTGATTACACAACAAGGAAGGCTTAGCCACCGTCTCACCCGATGGTAATTGTAGATATGGCCGAACGCTAAGGAACTGGCTATCTTATTTGTAACCGGATAAGATAATGGTAAGCAACAAAAACAACCAACCACACCGAATACTTACAATTTACTTTTACTAGAAATGAAACCCGACGTCCTTGTTTGACAGTGGTTCAACAAGGAGGAAACTGTCCCCATCCGTCTTAAACCCAAACAAGAAAAGGACAAATCACTCACTTAAAACACCTTAGTTATTTCCAAAAACATTTATTCAAAATTCAAAATTCAAAATCATTTATTCAGTTTAGGCTACAGATAGCTCTTATGAACGTCATTTTATGCCATCGGTTCGTAAGTCTATCTACTCTGGGCGGGAGAACTTGTACTGAGAAGAACCGGCAAGAAACTCAGCCAGCTCATTATTTTTTCATGACAGACAATATATTGAATGTACCCTGAAAGCCTGTACCTCAGTAGTTGAGGATTCCGGTTGAAGCGCATTTCCACCTTCGGCCTTATCATCACTTGACATCAGATGAGATGAATTGCCAAGTGCTCACTCGTAAGGAATATTAAAAATAAAAATAAAAATAATAAAAACCCCAATAGATAGTCGACTTCGGCCAACCGAACTATCTGAAGATAATGGACATGTGCCTGTCGGAGGGCAAGCCGGTGATCGTGCAGAACGTGGGCGAGGTGCTGGACCCCTCCATCGCGCCCATCCTGGACAAGGCCATCGTGGTCATCGGCGACTCCATGGTCATCAAGTTCAACGAGAAGATGGTGTCTTACAACAAGAAGTTTAGGATGTATCTCACTACTAAGTTGGGTGAGATTTTGTTTGTTGTTTTATAGCAGAGATTGGTGGAAGATCGCTCAAAGTTCGGTAAATATGAAGAGGTTTAGGGAGACCTTTAGAAAGGGGTTTATTTGATGAAGCATGGTAGTTATGATTAGAATAGGACAGAGCATGCTGCCTTGGGGCACACCGAAGCGAGCTAGGACGCGCGTCCGTCATGTCGCGGACGGACGTCACATTAAAGCGCATGTCAATTGTTCAAGGACAATTGCTCCTTTTCAAGGACAAACGATAAGGTAGCGGCTTGTGAGTATGGGTAACAAGTTGCAATTTAAGCAAACTTCCTTTTATTGAGCGGGAGATTTTGACAATGGCCATCTTATGACAACAACCAGGACCAACGCCTTCACGTGCATTCTAAAGCACAAAAGAACTAGTGAAATTTAAATTTGATCACCCATTAATAACTCTTGTTAGTCGCAACCTTATAATAGTAATAATATTAGTTATTATTATCTATTCTAAACAATTATTGCTGCACAGATTGTTATAAATTGTATGTACGGTACTCATGCAGGCAACCCGGTGTACACGCCGGAGACGCTGACCAAGACCACGATGGTGAACTTCGCGGTGAAGGAGCAGGGGCTGACGTCGCAGCTGCTGGGGATCGTGGTGCGCAAGGAGCGTCCGCAGCTGGAGCAGATGAAGGACAACCTCGTCATGACCATCGCCAACAACAAGAAAGTGCTGGTGAGCGGACGCCTTGTCTATACTCTATTCCAAATAAAATGTCCTTTTGTGACATTACCAGTACATACAGATGCCTTGTCTATATATATTTCAAATAGAAATCCTTTTTCTCATTACGTTCCTACCCGATTCAACCCGAACCGAGGTCCAGTCTCTAGAAGCGGCCACGGGTTATTCTGCTCTTTATTTCGAAGCCTCTGAGAATGTAGTAGAGTATAGACACACGCTTGCACGATGCCCTCTAAAAAGCCTCTGAAGATGTTCGATCACCACAGCCTGAGGAGCCTTAAGGCCAGCCGCACTTTGGATCCGTTTTCGTACGAATTTGGCTCGCACGAATACGCACGATACATCCTCATACAGATATACGCACGATTAGATCGTACCCATTTTTCGAGGTACCATAGTAAACAAAGCATCTGGAGGTATCGTGCGTTTTCGTAAAGGAGCGTCCTCACTGAGAGCATTCTTACCCGAGCTAACCTTAATCGCCAGCGAGCAACGACTTCTGCCCAGCGAACTAAACATTCACTTTCGTGCAAAACTATGACGTTTGAGTCGAACATCCGAGCTTGGAGCATTCCAATAGATACTAAATGTCATTATTATATATTTTTTGTTATAATAAATTGACATTGACAAAAACACGATAATACGATAGACCAAGAAGGTCACGATCAAGGAACTGTTCCTTGCTTACAAATGGCCAGTGATATTCCTACATACATACCACTTATTCATTTTATTATCTGAGTACCTACTCGCTTTCGAGTGTTTTGTTTGCGTGAACATTCGAATGCGAGCCATTTCCGCGAACAGCGTTGCGACGTCCACACCGGCCGAAGTTCGTGCTCGCGTGTAAACTTTGTAACGCTCGGCTTAACGTCCACACCACTCGAACATTCGACGCCGAATGCTCATTACACGCGAATGCTCTCAGTGAGGACGCGTCTTTAGAGTCAAATTTAATTTAGAAAGAGAGTAAAAGTTCGTACAAATGCGCATCCAAAGTGCGGCTTGCCTTAGTTTCTCTTCGCCCGTCAATAGACCGCCTCTGTGGTCTAGTGGATAAGACCACCGGTTTAGATCCAGAGGTCCCGGGTTCGATTCCCAGCAGGGGTTACATGTTTGTGTACTCGGTTTGGTTGGTGGTAGGACTTGTTTGTCTGCCTGGCTAGCTACCACCACCTTATCTAAATATGTCGCCATTACATCAATGTTTGCAATATTGTTGTGTTCCGGCAGCTAGAGATAAGATAGCCAGTGCCTCACTATAGTTGAGGATTCCGGGTGAAGTGCGCCTCCACCAATTGGCCTTATCATCACTTAACATCAGGTGAGATCAAGGCACTGTCCTTACACGTAAATAAAAAAAAAAGACGAACTAAGTTGTATTTACAGGGGCCCGACCGCCTAACCGATCGCTTTGACTTCGTGTGTGGTTTATGACGTCATCTTGTCGTTTTGTGCCGCCTATGAAAGCAATATCGAAAGCTATAGCCTTTAGCTTTTGATATTGCTTTCATAGGCGGTGCGAGGTGGCATGATGACGTCATAAACTATACGCGTAGTTAAAGCAATCGGTTAGGCGGTCGGGGGGCAGGTCATGGGTGGAATCTATTTCTTTAAAAAAAAAACCTTCGCACTCTTAGGGTTTGGACAAACGCGCACAGATAGAAGTTATTGGCTACCTAGACCTGCCTGGACTGTTTTAACACAAAACGATGGTTAAAGTTGGACACTGGATGCTGTCACTTTTTAGTTAATACTTTTAGAAAGAAACACAATATCCCAAATAGTTCGGCCAGGCGTTTGTGTGTTGTTGTAAATGAAACTCTAAAAGTATTATATGAGGGTATATCTATATAATACTTTTCGGGTCTTTTAAAAGCCCCGTTGCAGTATCTGGGATATTTTAAACACGTATTGGTAACCATTGGTAACTTTAAACATTGTTTTGTAATTAGCGGGAAAATGTCTTTCTAGTTATCGGAATTGTCTTAGACTTGGTTTTGTTTCTCTTCTCAGTAGTGTCAACGAATGCGCCCTTTTGCTTGCTTTTGATTTAAGGGTGCGCCGTCCATAAGTGACAAGTGTCATATGTTTTATTTGAAATGTCGTCGTCTATATTTATTTGATGCCGCGCGGCCATACTAATTTTGTATGGGGAATTTAAGGTGCTTAATAAAAAATAATTATTTAAATAATCACTTGATGAATCGAAAATGTAGTCTAGCAATTTGTAGTTTATCCATTGATGATTGTTTAGACAAAATCAGAGGTACAATAATTTAGACAAACTATAAGAAATCTACTAAACGCCGCCACTCGTTTTCATGTTTTTTGCCCAACTTTAAATGATATTGTAGAAAAAACTATAGCGTGTTATGAATTTATGGTTCTGACAAATTGTAAACACGTTCCCTATGATACTAAATATATATTTTGTTCATTTAATACGATAGTATTTTCAATTATATCTACTTAACCGTAACTGCATTTTTGGCATTTTTTGGTCGGCGCACCCTTAATATAAATTATACCAGCGCCGTATCGGTTCCGATGCCTAATAGAAGTGTTCCGTTTCCTTGTTAGATGGACCTGGAGAATGACCTGCTCCGCATCATGTACGAGTCGCAGGTGCCGCTGCTGGAGAACGAGGAGCTGTTCGTGACGCTGCAGACCTCGCAGCGCACCTCGCTCGAGGTCAAGGAGGCGCTCATCACCTCGCAGGACACCGAGAAGGAGATTGACAGCGCCAGACAGGTCAGGCAGGACGTAAATCCCACAACCTTACATGGCCATGCTAACTTGTTGGTTATAATGACCTAATCATAGGAGTTGCGCTCGTAACCTGCAGACTGCACTATGCCGCGTGGAACTCCCTGAAACTCCCTAAAAATTCTTTACCCTTCCCTCATTTGTCTCTGGTTACTTTTCCCCTTTTGGGGCATTACGTCCACTAATAGATCGATCCTAATAATCCAATTGTAAATAATGCAAAAAATATGATATTTTATTTAACCGCCTGTGGTCTAGTGGCTAAGACCACCGGTTTAGACCCAGAGGTCCCGGGTTCGATTCCCAGCGGGGGGTACATGTTTGTGTACTCGGTTTGGTTGGTGGTAGGGCTTGTTTGCCCGCCTGGCTAGCTACCACCATCTTATCTAAATATGTCGCCATAACATCAATGTTCGTAGCATTGTTGTGTTCCGGCAGCTAGAGATAAGATAGCCAGTGCCTCAGTAGTTGAGGATCCCGGGTGAAGTGCGCTTTCATCTTTGGCCTTATCATCACTTAACATCAGGCGAGATCAAGGCACTGTGCTTACCCGTTAATATAAAAAAATAATAATATATACATATAATATTTCATGACACTTTTAGTTTCGAGTCTTTCGAGATCACCGGTCAGAGTCAAAAATCGCCCTTCTGACGTTTCGCGTAGTGTTTCTTGTACTGTAAGCGTAAACTTTAGAAAACAATCATATTTCACTAAAATTGTTATTAAGTATACAGGATATTTTTTTTATCAGTGCGCAAATTTTCTCAAACATGGGTTGAAAAATTTACAAACATTTTGAGACTCTTCATACGAATCAGGCTAATCAAGTGTTCGCTAAAGTATGAGAAGTTTAAATTTTTTTGACATACTTATTAAAAAAAAAAATTGAAAAATGTTTATTTCAACAATAATAGGATTATACAGTGTATCATAAAGCAACATTACTTCCTACTTTGTTGTAAAGATATATCACCAGTTTACCTGTGACATCAACACTAAAAAAAGTTTTGTTTCGTTGATGCCAGTACGATTAACAAGAAAAATAGCCTCATCTTATCCTAAAGTTACATAAACTTAAGTTAATTATAATATACTATATTATATATTTCAACCCATGTTACTATGAGAAAGTTGTTTACTTACCGATTCTGAGTCGCTCCAGAAAAGTTGCGCACTAGTAAAAAATGTATCCTGTATGAATGTAGAATACATCAGTATTATTTTTAATGTTGTATAATGTTTACGTAAAACTAAACGCATAATGTTTGTTGGCAGGGCTACGTGCCGGTGGCGGTGCGCGCGTCCGTGCTGTTCTTCGCGCTGAACGACCTGTCGCGCATCGACCCCATGTACCAGTTCTCGCTGGACGCGTACATCGACCTGTTCAACTACTCCATCGACCGCAGCCCCAAGAGCGCCGAGCTGGACGAGCGCATCAGCAACCTCAATGAGTTTCACACCTATGCTGTTTACAAGTAAGACCTTTTTAACCGACTTCAAAAAAAGAAGGAGGTTATCAATTCGACTGTATTTTTTTATTTTTTTTTTTATGTTTGTTACCTCAGAACTTTCGACTGAGTGAACCGATTTTGATGATTCTTTCTTTATTTGAAAGCTGGTGCTTCCCGTGTGGTCCCATTTTAATTTGGTTCAGTTCTGATGATGGGATCCTCAAGGAATTGAGGGAACTCCTCGAATATTGTAGGCATACCTATCGCGATTTTGGTATTTTCAGAAATAAGTCAAGCATTTGCATTCAGAAAGTATCATTTGATGAAGTGGAACTGATAAAAAGACCACAGATTGCCATCGGAACTCCTCAATGATAAGTATTTCACGGGTGGCGATAAAATATCTCGATTAAGATAGTTAAGCGACTATGACGAAGCAAAAGAAGACAGGCACCGGAACTCAGTTTTTGATTTCTTACTTTGAGATAGGCGTTTCTCGTTTTCTTCGCTTGTCTCATTTAAACGGCGCTGTCTCATACGAGCAGCGTGTTTAGTAGGTCTACCCATATTCGCTTTTGATAAATAGATCGAAAAAACCACTAAAAAGCGAGAAATAAACAAAAGTTTTAACAAAAAAAAAACCGACTCAAAAAAATTTGACTGATAAAATTGCACTAAAAAGTAAAAAATAAGCGTTAGACTTATATAGACAATAACTTTATTAAGAAAATATATAGGTACAATTGTTGTTACTTTTGGAGTCGGTGCCAGCCAAGGTAATTTTAATATAAACATTTAACGATATTATATTCATAATAGTACATTCAATACTTATGCATAAAATTTTGACTACAAACGCGTTTTTGGCACCGGCTTCAAAAACTTGGAGCTCGATGGCGCAGTGGTTAACGCGCCCGGTCTGCGAGTGCTGAGGTTAAGCAACTTTCGCAAAGGCCGGTCGGAGTTATGACACCAAAGTTGTAAGTCCAGCCAGTCTTTGAGTTATAAGAGAATAAGAGTTAACAAACATCTGAATAACGCATTTAAATATTTTTATAAACTATGTAAAAATATGTTACCGGTCGTTGTGGAGATCCTTGGGGGAGGCCTTTGTCCAGCAGTGAACGTCTTTTGGCTGAGATGATGATGATGATGATGTAAAAATATTATCTTTGAACCTCATTTAACAATACAATAGTAGATTGTACAACAAGATCATAAAACGAGCCATTTTACCCGAGTCAAGGGTAAAATGGGTTTTATACTCGAGTTTTACACTCTGTTTTTCACTTCGATTGCAAGGAAATAAAACAAACCGCAACCCAACAAAAGCTAGTTTCTAGTTTTGTTTCCCGCCACACAATTTCTCTTATTTTTTTTTTAATTTTCATTTATGTGACGTTCGACTATGGTCTGAGCCGTAATGCCAAGTTATTATTAACATTTGCTTTATATTTTTTTACGTAAATGCACGCCCGCATTAATCGTAAATTTGTATTTAGATAGTAATACATAATTATGTCGTAACTAAATTAAGATATAACCTAAATCTCATAAAAATATAACAATTAAATAAAGGTGTATTAAATTGTGTATGTGGCTGTAAGGCCTAATTGCCTTAGTCTTAAAAGAAGAAGAAATTACTTTATGCACAAGAGCATAAAAACACATTTTCTGCAGCCTTCTCTCGACCTAAAGAACAACTTTACGAGCATGAGAAGTGAAAATAAATATCCGACAGGTTGGGTTCCATAGTAACAAATGCATAGAATAAAATAAGTTAATAAAATATAATAATATTTTTAATTGGCCGGCACTTTCAGAATTAGCCCAAAAATGTATGGACGGTGAATGATGTCCTTTGATAGTTTAGAATAGGTTGATGTGCGAACGTCCGTACGTACGTACAGACAATGTATCCGCCCCCAGGAACACGTGCCGCGCGCTGTTCGAACGCCACAAGCTGCTGCTGTCGTTCCACATCGTGTCGCGCATCCTGTTCCAGATGGGCAAGCTCAGCATGAGCGAGTACCTGTTCCTGCTCAAGGGCGGCATCGTGCTCGACCGCTCCGAGCAGCCAGAGAACCCCACCAGTCAGCCATCTCTTATTATTATTAGCGTATCTAAAAAAATACAAATATATACAGATAATGCGGTGTACGCCATTCTAAACATGCTTTATGAGTAAAAATAGGTTTTTACTTTTCATTTTCAAGTGCTAATTGCTGCACTGAAGCTAAATTATATATTTATAAAATTTACAAAATACAGTGTTAAAATTAAACGCCTACCCAAAATTTAGCGTCTACGTCAGCCTTCCCGGTAGCATAGCGGTCAGTGCAGCCGCCCGGATTGCGGAAGACCCAGGTTCGATTCCTGGCTGGGTCGGGTAGGCGTTTAATTTTTTCACTGTATTTTGTAAATTTTATAAAAGTTGGTTTTGTTATTTTTTTTAAATTAAGTTCGCATTGCTGCTACACACTTCTGTATGTTCACTGCACTAAACGCTCAGTGGAGTTCGTTTAAGACACAATTTAAAAATTTTGTGTTTTGTTCTACATACGTTTATACTAACTAAATTGTATTGTCTAAAAAATGTACCTATTTCATTTAATTTCATTTCATAAAGGGCCATATTACGTATATCTGTATCGCTTCCCTCCCTTCTTATTTGTTTTCGAAAATAATACAGCTAGATAACCGCATTAGTCTCTTTTCTTAGAGTATGTTTTTAAAAAAAATGTCAGTAAATACTGACAGTTCGTAAGCGCTGTTAATTGTGTACTAGTTAACCTTATTTATTTAACAGTTTCATACCGTGGCACTTAAAACTATGTTATGTAGCTTATATTATAATTGTGGTTTGTAGTTAACATATTTAAATAGGATAAGTATCTGGTGTCTACGCCAATACTGGTCATCCATCACTAAACTATAACTCAGCGGATGTGACGCGGCCATGCCGCTTCCGTCAACGGTCATGGTAGATATCACTGATTTTCCATAAAAGAAACACGAAGAGAGCTTCGACATCGCTCATCGTAATACGTTTTGTTTTATTTCACCACCAAATAAACTATTTCTTGTTTTGTCTTAAACATCTGGCAACCGTACGCCACTGTGCCTGCAGACTGGATGCCGGACGAGTGCTGGGACAACATCACGGAGCTGGATAAGCTGCACGGCTTCCACGGCGTGACGGACGCCTTCGAGGTGTTCACCAAGGAGTGGAAGGAGTGGTACCTCAACCCCGAGCCTGAGCTGCAGCCGCTCATCGGTACGTTGCTCTGATACTACGACGGTTGCACCAACTCTGGCCAAGAGAGCAAACCGGACCAGCTCTCAACCCAAAAGTCTGAAAAGTCATCAGGTCTCAGGCCTAAAATTCTGAGGTTTCATTGCCAGGGTTAGGGAGTTAATGAAACTTGGTTTAGACTATTGTTTAGCTAATGGTAGTTCGTCTGGTTGGCTTCCACCTTACTAAATTTTTACCTTATTAAATATTTAGGATAATATAACATTTAACATCTTGTCCACTAGACCGTGTCATACCATGATTGCCGTTCATAACGAACACCGGCAAAATATACTCGCCAAAAATTGTAGACGGTCTGTACATGGTACGCGACGTGTTGGTCGGTAACGGAACGGTATAGTGGGCATAATATTATACATTTTAATACAAATAACATTTTTTTGCCTGACACGTTCATAGCACGGTCTTAGCATGGGCGGTCCAGTGGGCAAAAACCTTTAAGTAAACATTTAGACTACTACAGAATAGTTATTCCATGTTACAGTGAGTAGTTATTTCATGTTTTGTTCCCGTCATGTAAATTTCATTTCAAATTAAAGTAAAAGTGATATTAAGTACACGTAATAACTATTTAAAGCTTAAATTCTTTTCATAGTACGGGGGTAAAAAAAGAGATTAGTCAGATATTTATAGTTTAAAGCAAATTTAGATATTATATTTCAAAATTATTTCCTTCTCTATATATTTTTGTTGTAAGTTGGCATATATTATTATTACACAAAAGACGTTCAGTGCGGTGTACATATTCGGCTATCAGGCGGGTGCCTGTGACGTTCGAAAGAGCTTTCGTTTAGTGGGTATATGAAATAGCCAGTGATGTGCCTAGATGTGTTAGAACCCAAATCCATCTGTGCTACGTCTGAACAAATGTTTAGAATGTGAAGTACCTAACGTGCGTTGTGTGGGCGGCAGGCGACTGGAACGAGGTGTGCAACGACTTCCAGCGCATCCTGTTCGTGCGGTCGCTGCGCGTGGACCGCGTGTCGGCCTGCGTCACCACCTTCATCATCAACGTCCTCGGCCCGCGCTACGTCGAGCCGCCTGTGCTCGACATCAAGGTCGCACCACACCAACCACGTCCCACAACCACACCACAATCTTGACATGTAAAGCAATATAATAATTAATGTAATTTAAATAAAATGTAATTTGTAATTTTTTAATAAAAAAAAATAAAATACAAATTACATTTTATTTAAACTACATTCATTATTATATTGCTCACAACAACAGCTCGTGGGCGGCCGCTGATTTGTATGAAAATTAACAGTTTGCCGTCATTATTGACCGCGTGTTTGATATCGACTACATGGCAGCCACGTCGCAGCCACAACGACGCAACCAGCGACACCGCGAACTAGCGGCCGTCCACACACAGAAACAAACATTTATTGACCACAAGCACCAATTATTACGAGACACAGATACACATGAGAAAAAAAATTAAAATAAGGCGAAAACAAATGAAAGCATGAAAAAATTATACTTACGACATGCGACAACGCAACAACATCCACATTTTGTAGGTAACACAACGCAACCGCAAGAAGCCGCAGCGACACTATTCACACGTGATCACAGCTTGACCAACCTTTGTCGCGACCGACGACGACGGTGTGATGTGGTTGTGGTACGAGTGAAACAAGCCTTACATTACATTAAGGCGCTCACAACTATGAAATGCGCTTCACATAAGCTTATGTACTTATGTATGGTTTATACAAAAAAGGATACAACATTCAACGCCAAAAAATATACATGTTATTATAATATACCATATTTGCTACAATGTTTCCAAAATGCAAATTTAAGAAGTTTCATCGATAGATTTTTTTAAAATCACAACTAAACAAAGAATAAGACACATATTTTGCCCTGCTGCACAATAACAAATACAAACAGGATACACAGAAAGGAAAAATTACATTTTAAAACAACTTAAGTTATCTCATTCAAAATACTCATAAGAAAAACGCTATTGTTTTATTTTTTAATTTAAAACAGCGTTTTTCTCTAGTCTACATTTTAAATAGATAGCGTTTTTCGAATTTCCTAACTTGAATCCACTCTATCACGCACTTCCTACTAAATGGTCAGCGTCTGCCGATGCTGACTGTACTGTGCGTCCAGATGGCGTGGGAGGAGTCGACGTGGAAGACGTCGCTGCTGTTCGTGCTGTCGCCGGGAGTGGACCCCACGGCGGCGCTCATCCAACTCGCCATGGACATCAAGATGTTCGACAAGTTCCAGTCGCTGTCGCTGGGGCAGGGGCAGGCGCCCACCGCCACCAAGTATGTTACTGAGACATCAGCTAGTTTTATTTCCACAGCACTTGACCACAGCTAAACAATAGACGTCCTGAATTGGTAGTAGGTAAAAAGTGTGTGGACGATTCAAAAGCACTTTACGTAAGTTTATTTGAATACAAAAATTTGACTTTGACTTTGAATATATTCTTCTTGCATCACTTAGAGGTTTAATGAACAGCTAATTCTGTTAAGTCCGGTCAATAACTACCCGTAAATAATACTTCCCCTTTAATACGTCAACTTTGTTCTTTCGTTAGAGTATCGAGGGAGGAAATGGTCTATGTTTAGTTGGTGATAAAGCATATTTCGATTACATCTTGCCACCACTATTTAATCTAATACACTAGATTTGGGTCAGTGGCATTAATGTTATAGCCCAATTTCCCCAATGCTATGGTTCATATGGGAAGAACTGGATGAGAGTAGTCGCGGATCGTGCTCAGTTGATGGTGCTCGGATGATGATAAGGGAAGTTTACAAAAAGACACTGCCAAGGGACTAAACCAACGAACTTTGAAATTGGTAGGTACTATTGTGATCTACGTCACAATTTATTAAAGGAAACGCAGGAAAGAATAATCTAAGTATATAAATAAAAATGAATCACTGAAATGTATGTACGCGCATAACTTCAGATCGATTGCACAAAATTGTTTTTTTTTTTGAGTTTGTTATTGTCAGGACAAGGTTTGTACAGAAGAAAATTAAAAGAAAAAAAGATATTTTTACTAAAATATGTTTTTTTTTTAAATATTGTTATGAAAAGTGAGTGAGTGAATGTGACAGAACGACGTACAGTTCTTCAGCTAGCATTTGACAACTTCAAACGGACAATACGTCATTACCGCTTCTTTTGCAAAAGTAATATCGGTGTTGATAAAATAAGACCAGATGAAATTGACTTAATAATTTGCGATAAACCTTCAAACACTCGTGAGTGTTTGAAGGTTTATCGTAGTGTTAAATAATGTTATTGATTTAAAGAAAATGCCACCTGTGAGGCGTCAAAATATCGGTCGGCGTACGCGTAATGCAAGTCGAGTTCACAACACGGTCCATGAATCATGTTCTTCTTCACTATTTCATAGAATTCTATATTTACTTCGGGAATTTCTGCGCAAATTATTGAGTTAATTTCATCTGGTCTTATTTTTTCGACCATCCACAGAAGAATATGCGCATGAGGCTGTCTTCTCTTCTGCCACTCTACAGAGTACATCCGACATCGCACGTCTCCGAAGACATGATATCTTACAATGAAGTTCATAAGCGCTTTGAGTTTCTGCTTGAACACTCGTGCTGTTATGTCATGACGATCCCTGGATGATTGACCGGATAATAACAGATTAGTGATTTCTATCCATTTTGGGTTGCACGTGAAAGTAATAAATATAATCTGGTCGCGACCGTAATGGCGCATGTAGGTCATAGCATCTCGGGCATTATTCGTGCATGTGTCTCGGGCTTCCCACATACGTATAAAATATACATATATATAGATAGATAGAGTAAAACGTATACATATTCTATCTTCTATATATATATATATATAAGTCGGCGGCGAGGCTGGTTCGTAGTAGGACGGTCGAGCAAACTCGGGTTCGTCGATAACACAGTTCATCTTGGATCTTCAAAATAAAGACGCAGTCGTATTCCTTACAGTCACTTTAATGTTATTTTAATATCATAATTACAATATTTAGAAACAGTTTCCTGATGCAAATGAATTTTAGAAACGAAGTGAGTTCTGCGCGTGCGTACTCTCCGACCGCTTCCGTTCGATTGTTTTCAGTCCGTTGTCGCGCCAAGCCAACTGACGTTGACGTTTCGCGCACCATAGAGCATAGGCTGCGCAGACCACACTAAGTATAGACTATACTTGTCGTTTCTAAGCGATGCTAGCGCCACGTCTCCGACACGGCCATCCTGATGAAAACACGTCCTCGTGTTTTTCTCTGTAACAAAACATAACCACAGTATTTCCCGTTCGGTCTATCCTGACCAAACAACAATTGACATTTTAACATTTGGCTCTACAGTAGGCTCTACATTATGCACTGTTGCAAATAAACAGGCATTTATTTTTATTGGAAATAAAACTTTGATTTGTATTATGGACGAATCGATTATCGAGATTCAATTTTGTTTGGTGGCATAATGGCCCCATCACTAGTTGTTCTTTTTTTATACTCTTGTCTCTGGAAAGCAAATATGGCTGGTTGATAGGTTATCGTGTGTTGATAATTAAATAGTTTTGTGTAGTAATAAGGGCATTTGGAGCCGTATTGCTCTAATTAAGTATATTGTGCAACCTGTGGGTGTGTGTGTCGTGAGCGAATCGCATCGGGAGTACAATTCGCCGTCCGTGTTTGGATGTCGGCTACCACGCTACTGAAGTAACAGGTATTTTCAGTGGGAAAGTGCACTTTGGGGTAGTTTGGGTGTGTTTAGGGAACCCTAGAAGACCCGGAGCCGGATTCGGGCCCCATCGGATCATATGGATCCCGTTCAGGACGGCGGGAGCGGCATGGAACTGTAAGTGGAATTTTTTTCTAATTTTAAGGTGTATTTTTAAGCAATAGCATAGTGTGTGTTGTGGGTTTCCGCAACATTTTGGTAGCAGAGCGTGGTTTATACCGGACCTCTAGGTTAATCGGTGTAATTCTGTGTATTTTTTTTAGTTCGTAATAGGTTAAGCTCATTTCGTGTAAAATCGCACTTCTTAAAATTCAATCAATTCAATCTTAAATTATTTCTAATGACAGCGTCACGGCAGGAGTTGGCTCAGCAGCTCCGGTGGTTCACCGGGCTGCTTGCATTAGTAGATCGGCCTAACCGGGAGGACGCCTTGGAGACGCGTTCGAAAGAAATGCAGGCTCGTTTCTTGTTGGCCGAGCGGTCGGTAACCGCTCTATTGTCAACCGACCCGGTCGGGGAGAAGGAGCTGGCCCTCCACGCCCAATATGTCAAGGATCTGGAGCACATCCAAGACATTTACGACGAGGTCCTTCAGCGGGTGAAGGACATCGAGCGACTGCGGGAGGGGAAGCCTGTTGCGCGCCCCGCTTCGCTCCACACCTCTGGACCCAGCGCCATGGGAAGATTGGGTGCCCTGGAGGTCCCGCATTTCACCGGATGTATGCGGGACTGGGCTGGATTCCGGAACATGTTTTTGGCCTTGGTGGATACTCGGAAGGATTTCACCAAGGCCGAAAAGCTGGCATATCTCCGTTCCTTCCTAGACGGAGAACCCAGACAGCTCGTACAGCATCTGGAGCTGCAGGATGCGAGCTACGACACCGCCATGCAGCTGCTGGAGAAGCGGTACGAGAAGCCGCGTCTTCAGGCGGACGCGCACGTGACCCATCTGCTGGGATTGCCGAGGGTCAACCATAGGGCTCAGCTGAGGGCGCAGCTGATCACCCCGCTCACCGTGTCCTTAAACGGGTTAAGGACGCTCGGACTGCCCGTCGACCAGTGGTCCTTCCTTCTTCTGCACATCGTTCTGGCCAAGTTGTCGCAGGAGATGAGGGACAAGTTCGAGCGGAATCGACTGGTCCACAAGGATCTTGGCAGCGTTCTGCCTTCGATAGGGGAACTTCTGGAGTTCCTAGAAGAGGAGGCTGGCCTGCTGGAAAACCAGCTAGCCTCCCAGGAGGCTCCGACAAGTGCGCCGGCCCGCACTTCCGGAGTCTACGGCGCCCAGCCGCCACGCAACCCAGGGAAGGGTCGCGGCAGGCTGGTGGCTGCGGCCGCCATCAACCCCGGTTCTGGATGCCGGGTTTGCGGACAGCAGCACTTGGAACAGCTATGTCCAGCAATTCTCGGGCTGCCCACAAAAGAGCGCCGAAACCTCGTTCGGACACGAGGATTGTGTTATGCCTGCCTGGGAGGACATAGGTATAATGAGTGTCCCCAGGCGAGGCCTTGCGATGTGTGCGGCGGACCGCACCATCGCTTACTGTGCACCCGTAGTGCTGAGGGCTCAGCACCGGTTCGGGAGAGGGGATCTCCCACGGGTGGCGGTTTGGGGCCGGGGTCAACTCCGCCTCCGGAAAGACGGAGTCCGCCACGGCCGCCACACTACAACCCCTCGTACACCCCGGCTCAGGTGAGTTGGGGACCGCCGGAGCGGAGCCGGGTTCTGGCTACAACCCGGCACCCGGCGCGACCAACACCAGGAGTTGGTGCCTCTAAGGGCCACTGGGTACAGGGAGCCCCACCTCCGGACCCAACACCCGGATACTCGTACGCCTATCCTCCGCCGCCGTTACCGGAACAACAACGACGTGAGAACCGTCAACAGTTCTCACCGGTACAGCACGAGTACCCGAGGTTGGAATACCACCCACCCTATCACCGGTATGGTAGGGCAGCTGGATACGCACCACCCCGGATGGTGGCCTGCACGCGTCCGACTTACTGGCCGAGTCATCACGGTTCGACAGGGTCGGCTGCTGGCTCTGACGCGTGACTAGCCTGTGGTCGGGCTACGTCGGAACCGAGGACGGTTCTTTTGCCCATCGCGCAGGTACGCGTTTGGGGACCTAGGGGGGACTTCGTCCGGATACGAGCCCTCCTAGACACTGGGGCACAGGGCTGCTTAATTACTACGAGGGTAGCGAGGCGCCTACGTCTGGAGTGCGCGCCTCCCTCAGTTCCGATTCGGGGAGTCGGAGATACAGAAGTGGGGGGTCTGTCCGGTCAGACCCACATTTCCTTCTCTCCTGTGCATTCCGCTTCGATACGGATTGCGGCGGCCGCGATCGTACTCGACAATCTGCTGGGTTGGCATCCACCGACAGACATTCCGCGGGACGCAATGCCTGACACATCAGGTCTCATGCTGGCAGACCCTCATTTCGAGGAGCCGGCTCCGGTGGACCTCATATTGGGAGCGGATGTACTAGGCTGGATCCTTTTAGGGCCTCAGCGGAGTCTGGGCCGCTCTTCGTTGGTAGCTATACCTACCATCTTTGGACACGTTTTAATGGGACCGGTTTTCGACCAGGAGACGCGGGATGTCTCACCTGTCGTCGCTACTACCTCCATCGCTAGGACGATGCAAAAATTCTGGGAACTGGAAGAGCCTCCCATGGTCTCCCGTCTGGATCCGGAGCATGTGGAGTGCGAAACCTTTTATAAGGATCACACACGCCGGATGGCGTCGGGTAGGATCGAAACTCGACTGCCCTTTATCGACTGTCCCCCTCTCTTGGGAAAATCGAGGGCGTTGGCAGAGAAACGACTCTTGTCCATGGAGCGTCGTATGTCTCGCGATCCGGTACTTCGGGAAAAGTATATCGAGTTCATGCGAGAATACGAGGCCTTGGGGCATATGTCGCGGGCGACTGTCGACTGGACAACGACAGATCATTTTTTCTTGCCTCACCACGCGGTGTTGAAGGCCTCATCTGGAAAACTACGGACTGTTTTTGACGGATCGGCACCGTCGTCGACTGGAGTTTCATTGAACCAATGTCTCCATTCTGGTCCGAAGTTACATCGGGACATTGTCGACATCATTTTAAATTTCCGAAGACACCAGGTGGTGATCGGTGCGGACATCCGGATGATGTTCCGCCAAACAGTAATACATCCTGCGGACAGGAGGTTTCAGTTAATACTCTGGAGGGAACATTCGGAGGATCCCATCACCGTCTACGAGCTCAACACCAACACGTACGGCCTGAAGTCGAGTCCCTTCATTGCCATCCGGTCACTGCTGGAACTGGCGGAGCAGGAACGGGCTCGCTTTCCCCGGGCAGCCGCTGTACTGACACGTGACGTGTTCGTAGATGATATCTGCACAGGGGCAGCCTCTCTGGAGGAGGCGCTCATCATCAGGAATGAACTTATCGGACTCCTCGCGGCTGGTGGTTATGAGTTGAGAAAATGGTTATCCAACGAGCCACAGCTTCTGGTTGGGATTCCGGAAGATCACCAACAGAATCCTCAGCTATTCGAGGACGCAGGGGACCCGAACTCTATCGCCGTTTTGGGAATTAAATATCAGCCGGTTCACGATATTTTCACATTCCGGGTAGAACTGGAAACTACAAGAGTTTGGTCGAAAAGGACGATCCTTTCCACCATCGCTCGGATGTTTGATCCAAATGGATGGATCAGCCCGTGCATTTTTATGGCGAAGTGTTTATTGCAAACACTGTGGACACTCGGAGTCTCGTGGGATGAGCCACTGGTAGGGCTCTCACTCGACACTTGGCTCGCTCTGATCTCTACGATCGAGGCGATCAATCAGGTGGCGTTGCCGCGGCGGATCTTGCCGCGGGGCAAATACAGGGCAAGCCTACATGGCTTCTGCGATGCGTCAGAACGAGGGTATGCCGCAGTGGTGTATCTGCGAACGGTGGACTCGAAGGGTCGAGTCGCCGTCTCCTTGCTTCTGGCTAAAAGCAAGGTGGCTCCCCTCAAAACTAGGCTGACAATCCCGAAGCTGGAGCTTTGCGGGGCGCATCTATTGGCCAAACTGTTGTGCCACGTGCACAAGGAACTGACGTCTACGGTGGACATCCGGAATGTCTACGCCTGGTCTGACAGTCAGGTAGCTCTGGCATGGCTACGCGGGGCACCCCACGTATTGGAAACGTTTGTGACCAATCGGGTATCTCAGGTACAGAACTCGGGCATCGAAATTTGTTGGAGGCACGTTCCCGGCCCCTGGAATCCTGCCGATTGTGCCTCTCGGGGCTGCACCGCGCCGGAATTGGTGCAGCATGCCCTCTGGTGGGGTCCAGAGTGGTTAAAGGAGGGTGAGTCATCATGGCCGGTCACCATGATCGATGGCTCTCTAGGGATGCTCCCTGGAATAAAAGTTTTGGTGACAACAAACGAGTCAAGGCCAGATCCGAACTGGTTGACGGCTCGATACAGCAAACTGGACAAATTGCTAGGAGTAACTTGCTGGATCCGGAGATTTCTACATAACTGCCGCCATCCAGACAAGAGGCAGTTATCACCCGTGGCGGGTGCTGAGGAACGCAGAAGTTCACTGTTGGCCCTGATACGGCTGGTTCAAGCTGACCGGTTCGAGGACGAACTGAAGATTTTGCGCGTCGGTCGCGCAAAGCTCAAGGGAGCGATCTCTCGGCTCAACCCATTTCTGGATGCGGATGGACTGTTACGCGTTGGAGGTCGCCTCAAAAATGCCGACCTGCCCTTCGGTAGCCGTCATCCTCTGCTACTCCCCAAAGGAGGACCTTTGGTAGAACTGGTGGTCTCGGATAGACACCTGAAAAACGCTCACGCGGGGTGTAATGCGTTACTGGCGATATTACAGAGGGAGTTCTGGATTTTGTCCTCTCGGAGAGTGGTTCGCAGCGTGTTATTTAAGTGTGTGGCTTGTTATCGGGTGAAGGCCTCCACTATGCAGCCACAGATGGGGGATCTCCCTTCTGATCGGGTTTGTCAGACAACTAGGCCGTTCGACGGGGTCGGTACGGATTTTGCTGGACCGTTTCTGGTGAAAACCACAGCCTATCGTAACACTAGGGTCACGAAAGCATACCTGTGCGTTTTTGTCTGCCTGGCCACTAAGGCCGTCCACCTGGAAGTGGTTTCGGCTCTGTCTACGGAAGCCTTTGTCGCCACGCTGGATCGTTTTGTTTCGCGACGGGGTTTACCTTCTCTCATTCGGTCCGACAACGGTACCAACTACAGAGGCACTGCCAACTACTTAAAAGATGTGAACGATTTTCTGGATAAAAATTGTAATAGCATAAGTCAAGCTCTCGCACAGCGGGGAATCACATGGCGATTTAGTGTGCCAGCCTGTCCCCACTGGGGCGGGATATTTGAAGCCGCGGTAAAATCGGCAAAAACTCACTTGCGCCGGGTAGTCGGGGAAACTACCCTCACGTATGAGGAACTTACAACTGTGTTTTGTAAGGTTGAGGCGGTTCTCAACTCGCGTCCGCTTTGTCCACTCTCCTCTGACGCAAATGACATGGAAGTCCTGACCCCTGGTCATTTTTTGGTCGGTCAGCCACTCACTGCCCTGCCTGAGTATCCCTGGAAGAATGAACGCAGACACCGGATGTCTCGTTTTCAAATGATACAACAAATGAGTCAGGACTTGTGGCGTCGTTGGTCACTGGAGTATCTGCATTTATTGCAGCAGCGTGTAAAGTGGACAGACCGGACGTCGCCCCCTTCGGAGGGGGATCTGGTTTTATTAAAAGAGGCTAATTTGCCATCGTTATTTTGGAGACAAGGTCGCATTTTAAAGTTAATCTGGGGCGCGGACGGGACTCCGCGTGTGGCGCAAGTGTTGGTTGATGGATCGGTGCTAAATCGCGCAGTCGCGACCTTAGCTCGATTACCGGTTGACTAGTTTAAGATTTCAGGCTAGAAAGCGGTACGTCCGCTTTGGGTGGCGGGATGTTGCAAATAAACAGGCATTTATTTTTATTGGAAATAAAACTTTGATTTGTATTATGGACGAATCGATTATCGAGATTCAATTTTGTTTGGTGGCATAATGGCCCCATCACTAGTTGTTCTTTTTTTATACTCTTGTCTCTGGAAAGCAAATATGGCTGGTTGATAGGTTATCGTGTGTTGATAATTAAATAGTTTTGTGTAGTAAAAAGGGCATTTGGAGCCGTATTGCTCTAATTAAGTATATTGTGCAACCTGTGGGTGTGTGTGTCGTGAGCGAATCGCATCGGGAGTACAATTCGCCTGGATGTCGGCGTCTTTGCTGCTGGAGAAAACAGTGCACTTTGGGGTAGTTTGGGTGTGTTTAGGGAACCCTAGAAGACCCGGAGCCGGATTCGGGCCCCATCGGATCATATGGATCCCGTTCAGGACGGCGGGAGCGGCATGGAACTGTAAGTGGAATTTTTTTCTAATTTTAAGGTGTATTTTTAAGCAATAGCATAGTGTGTGTTGTGGGTTTCCGCACCATGCACTACAATAGGCTCCACATTAGGCTCTACATAAGGTTCTACAGTAGGCTCTCCATAAGACCCTACATAAGGCTTCACATAAGGCTTCACATAAGGCTACACCTAAGGCTACACCTAAGGCTACACCTAAGGGTACACCTAAGGCTACACCTAAGGCTACACCTAAGGCTACACCTAAGGCTTCACCTAAGGCTTCACCTATGGCTTCACCTAAGGCTCCACATAAAAACTCCACATAAAAACTCCACATAAGTCTCCACATAAGTCTCCACATAAGCCTCCACATAAGCCTCCACATAAGCCTCCACATAAGCCCCTACATAAGCCCCTACATAAGTCTACATAAGTCCCTACATAAATCTCTACATAAGTCTCTACATACGTCTCTACATAAGTCTCTACATAAGTCTCTACATAAGTCTCTACATAAGACTCTACATAAGACTCTACATAAGACTCTACATAAGACTCTACATAAGACTCTACATAAGACTCTACATAAGACTCTACATAAGACACTACATAAGACTCTACATAAGGCTCTACATAAGACTCTACATAAGACTACATAAGACTGCACCTTCACACGTCCTCGTGTGTCTCGTCATCGTAATTATCTGTGACGAACAAAATTACGGTCGATAGAACACCCAAGCTCGGCGATTCTGGCTTCACATAGGTGCTGTCATAAACATTTTGTAAGAAAACTGTCACATAGACAATATTATTGTCACACAACTATTTGTCACACAGACTCTTTGTCACACAGACTCTTTGTCACACAGACTCTTTGTCACACAGACTCTTTGTCACACAGACTATTTGTCACACAGACTATTTGTCACACAGACTATTTGTCACACAGACTATTTGTCACACAGACTATTTGTCACACAGACTTATTGGAGAAGTAACACACATTGTCACTTCATTATGTAAACGTTTTCCTCTGGATATTTGACTTTTTCATCATAGAACTTTCTAAGCATCATAATCAATCATAATGAAACATGAAAACATCACCAGAAACATTCAGCAGTCCAGCAGGGTTGCCGATGCAACCCAGGTGTCTACCCGATGGCGCTGGTTGTCGTTGCTCGCCACGCCGCCGCCGTCGGTATCGGTGTCGCTTCTGCCGATGCCGGTTGCACCGCAGTTGCTAGTAGCGCCCTTCCCCGCGCCTCGCAGTGATGGTATGAGCGCGTGGGCACATGTTTGCAACGGGATCCGTGCCTTCATATCTTTTATTATCCGTGGAGAGGCAATCGGTGCTGCGATGTCCCAGTTTCTCACTCAGTCATGAAGCATCGCGTAGGACTAGGGCCGTCGAGCAGTGAGAGTAGTGATGTAGAATACTTGATACAAATACAAACGAGGAGGCAACGACGATCATTTAAAAGCAGAATTAATTTCTCATTCCCAATTACAGATTTCTTCTTTAAAAAAAATTTCGGGTATGTAAAAACTTCGTAGAATATTTAATTATTAAAATTGGTCATCGACTTTTTGTGCATTTCCATTTTACACGCGATCAAAACGAACAATCGAAGATGCACCAGTGATTGATTTATCTTTTACTGTAGTAATATTTTTTCTTGTGCTGGCTCCATGGCAAAGGTTTCTATTCTAAAATGACATTCTTGAAACGAGCCATCACTGTCGTTGAAGGTCGTGAAGCATAAAAAGCCATGTTGTTTTTGTCCTTTTAAAGCTCTTATGCAAGGCTTCACTGAGGAATCACTAATGCAGTGCACTTTGTACATTTTTCTCGGCTATACACTCACTGTCGAATGTAGCAATCCATACGTCGACTGTAGCTACGCACGCGTATAAACTCCGGTAATGTGAATCTCCTCATGTCACGGTGCTTTCTAAACTTCAAGTCTCGCCATACAATTCTGATTTTGCTGTTTCAACATTCGTTGTTATTTACGATAAAACTTGGCATCGTTTTTTTCTAGTGGTTCACGTCGGTTACATCCCACTTCTGATGTCGGCGTCGAGGCTGGTTTGTAGTAGGACGGTCGAGCAAACTCGGATTCGTCGATAACACAGTTCATCTTGGATCTTCAAAATAAAGACGCAGTCGTATTCCTTACAGTCACTTTAATGTTATTTTAATATCACAATTACAATATTTAGTAACAGTTACCCGATGCAAATGGATTTTAGAAACGAAGTGAGTTCTGCGCGTGCGTACTCTCCGACCGCTTCCGTTCGATTGTTTTCAGTCCGTTGTCGCGCCAAGCCAACTGACGTTGACGTTTCGCGCACCATAGAGCATAGGCTGCGCAGACCACACTAAGTATAGACTATACTTGTCGTTTCTAAGCGATGCTAGCGCCACGTCTCCGACATATATATGTGGGATACAATAAAAATCAAGGGCTTGAAAGTTTGCGTTTAATTTACTTTAACAATAATTATTACACACCGGCACGCGTCCCGTCTTAACCGTCGTCGTATTACGTGTCCTTTTTTCTCTCATTCTTTCTCGTTCATCCGTCATTCTCTCACATTCACTCACTCCTTACGTTCCATTCCACACTCGGCCTTCCTGCATCCAGTCTGTCCTCAGACTGTAGCCAACTGGCTCCAGGGAGATATGTTATGACATACATAATTAGATCACATTGACCTCGCTACATAAATTCGAGGTGTCCGACACACCCTAACACAGAATCATCTTTAAGCTAAACACATGACAAAACTAACACCTTAACGCAGAATCATCGTTAGGTTAAACAAATGACAATAACCAACACCTTAACACAGAATTATCTTTAAGTTAAACATATGACTAAACTAACACCTTAACGCAGAACCATCGTTAGGTTAAACGAATGACAATAACAATATTTTTTTAATTATACAATAATGCCTCTAAGTTACACAAAAATATATAGAAGTACCTAGCAATTATAATGTCTTTAAGTTACACAAAAATATATAAAAGTAGCAATTATAATGTCTCTAAGTTACGCAAAAATATATAGAAGTAGCAATTATAACGTCTCTAAGTTACGCAAAAATATATAGAAGTAGCAATTATAATGTCTCTAAGTTACGCAAAAATATATAGAGGTAGCATAGTTTGCACCTAAGGCTTAACAACTTCTCCAACAATACTGAATTTAATAACGTTAACAGACATCCTAAGCCACAGCAGTTCTCAAAGTGAATGTTTTCCTTCAATAACACAATACAAACCATATGGAACACACAATATAGAACGACGAGGAGAGCAAACAAGAGACAAACAACAACTTACAGTGGGTTTGTGAGAGTTGGCCAGGCCTTCATATAGTCTGCTGACGTTGAGGTCTTCCTCGGTCCCTCTGTAGAACTATCCATCTTCTCTACTTCATATCTGTCCTTGCCTTTGACCTGCACCACTCTGTAAGGGCCAAGGAACTTAGGTTTAAGCTTCATCCCTACTCCGAACTGGGTTCTCTTGATGGCTACCACATCGCCAGGTTGGTACTGAGTACTTTTCTTTCGTCCTTTATTAAAATTCTTTATATTTTCTTCTTGAATTTTTAATATCTGCTGCTTAGCTTTACGACGTAATTCCTCTCTATTTTCTACAAAGTCAGCTCTATATTCTTGTGACAATAAATCATAAATCTCAATATTTTGTTTCATTTTCATCTTTGTTCCAATCAAAAGTTCAAAAGGAGTGCTGTCAATGCTACGGTGGTAAGTACTGTTCAATGCTCGCTGTAAACGACTTACGTAGGCTGGGTTCTCAATACACAGCTTTGTTAATACTGATATAATGGTTCTGTGTACCCGCTCAACCTGTCCATTTCCTCGAGGCACACCAGTTGTTATTGTACTATGATGAATCCTTTCCTCTTGACAAAACTCCTTGAAATCACCACTAGTGAAGGCAGCTCCCTTATCTGTAATAATTCTACAAGGGTTACCAAAATGTTGCTGATACAGTTGTAACTTTTGTATTACCTCTTTCGCTGTAGTACTCTTTGTAGGAAAAATAAAAGTAAATTTTGTAAATGCATCAATAACAGTCAGTATGTAGTTATACATTTTCTTTGTCTCTGTCATCGGTCCTATGTGATCGACATGTAAAGTATGCAATGGTATTTCCTTCTTGTCAATAGGATTGAGGAATCCTTCTTGTTTGCCTTCTTTTTGGGTTGCCAGCAAACACGGTATACAGGTTACAATAAAATCATCAATCTTTTTGCTGAGGTTTTCAATATGATAGTCTTTCCCAATCAATTCTATCATCTTCTTTTTAGAAAAATGTCCATTGCTATGCACTTCATGAAAGATGTTGTTTTCCATACTTCTGGGTACAACCAACTTCTTTTCTTCACCCTTATACAATAAATCTGAATCTAAAATGTAATCTTGATAGGGTTGCAACTTCAGAACTTCTTTAATAGCTTTCAAGCTTTCATCCTGTTCTTGTGCATATCTAAGGTTATCATGCAAGTTTGAAAATATTGTATTCACACCTGGATTCCTACTGAGCGCATCTGTGTGTTTCATTTTACTACCCTCTCTGTGCTCAATAGTAAAATCATAATCTTGTAAAAATATAATCCATCTTGCCACTCTAGTTGACATTGACAAATCTTTTTTGTTAATTGTCATCTGGAATGCCTTGCAATCTGTGACAACTTTAAATTTTCTGCCAAATAAATAATGTCTGAATTTTTTTATCCCTTCTATCACTGCCAAAGCTTCTAGTTCGTAGCTTGTGTACTTGCTTTGTTGTTCTGTAGTCTTCCGGCTCATATAGTATACTGGGTGTAATTCACCATCTTCGGCATCTCTTTGCATCAATATAGCGGCATAAGCAATACACGACGCATCTGTGTGCAATTCTGTTGGCAATCTAGAATCATAAATTTTCAATACAGGGTTTGAAACTAACTTCTCTTTTAATATTGCAAAACATCTTCTGTGTTCATCATTGAAATTAAAGTCTGCGTTCTTCTTAAGCAAGTCTGTCAAAGGTTGGGCTATGTAACCAAAATTCTGTATAAACTTACGAAAATAAGAGCTTATGCTTATGAGATAAAACTTTGTAGTTTTTTAATATTCTGTGGTTCCGGAAACCTCATCACAGCTTCTATCTTTACCGGTGATGGTCTTACTTCTCCATTTTCTATCTCATGACCCAAATACTCAACCTTCTTTACTAACAGCTGACTTTTTTTCCAGTTTATGTCTAGACCATATTCAGAAGCTCTTTTCAACACCATAGACAACCGTTCAATGGCTTCGTCTTCATCTGTAGCTAGAATCAATAAATCGTCGATGAATATTAACAAAATACCTCTCTCTACAAGATCCCTAAAGATCATATTGATAAATCTAGTGAAAACCTTCGGACATATCGCTAAACCAAAAGGGGCTTTCAGAAATTCATACTGTCCTGTTGAAGTGACAAACGCTGTATACTTAACAGAGTCCTCGTGAACCTTTAGGTGAAAATAACCATTTTTTAAATCAAGAGCGCTGAATACTTGACTTGACTTACACTTGTCAATTAGATCGTCTATTATAGGTAGAGGATACTCGTCTTTAACCATCTTACCATTAATAAGTCTATAGTCAACACAGACTCTGACACTGCCATCTTTCTTTCTAACCAGCACTAACGGACTTGAATACTCTGACTGACTTACCCTAATGATGCCCTCATCAATCCATTTAGCTATCTGCTGGTTCACCTCAACCTGTTCCTTCAAGGCTAATCTCCTTGGTCGTTGAGCGACTGGAATGTCATCCTTAAGGATAATTCGCAGCTCAATAGGTGCCTCCTTCGTCTTTGCAGGCCTATAGCTCTCCATCAAACACACTGCTCGCCGTTGCGCACTGTTGCTTACCTCATTACCTACAACATCAAGATTAGACACGACATATGTAAGATTATGCATCCACTGTTCATTTGAAGGCAAAAGCAAGACATTGTTATTTTCCAGAATCATGACAACATTCTTTAAAAACTGCTGGCCAAGTATAACAGAGTACGACATAGCATTATTCGGCACAATGTAAAACAATACGTCTTTATAACAATTGCTATCCACGCGCACAGTCGTATAAAAGCGTCCGAATGCCTGTACCTGCGCAGCTCCTAACCCATGAAACACTGTATCGCACTGTTCGTATTGTTGTGCAGGCAAAGCATAGCGAAAATTGTTCAAGCTTATTAAGTTAACATCGCTTCCAGAGTCTATTAACGCTTCAAACCGGCAATCACAAACAAATATGTCTTTCAGCGGTCTTCGTAAAGTCGTTTCATTGTTGTTGACGTTCACTGACAGTGACAATGACTCATTCTCGTTCTCTTCGTTCCTGACGCCATCTCGTGTAGCATTGCTACCACCCGGCAAAAACGAATGGTTGCGTTGTTCGGACTGGTCCGATTGCTCGGAGCGGAGATTGACGCACATCGCTGTTGCTCCAGTGCTGCCAACATCACGTCGCCACTTCGTTCCGCTACTGCCGTCTGCCGTCTCGCTCGCTCTTCTGTCAGCGCCTCTGCTATTTGGCGGTTTAAATTTGCCGCTGAACTCGCTGCTGCAATCTCTCGCCAGATGTCCGAATGAGTTGCACCGGAAACACTTCGTGCCGTTTTGCTTGTTGGGACATTCCGATGATATGTGACTTTTCTCACCACAATTGTAGCAACTTCGATGTTGTTGATGATGAGTATGATGATGAACTTGGTTATGTTGATGCGGCCTAGGTTGTCTTTGGCTTTGCTCGTGACGGTCTCTCTTTGTCTTATCCTTAATTTCTTCGTAAATTCGCAGTTTTTCTTTTAGCTCGGCGTAAGTCGTCACTCCATACAACATCATTTTGTTGACCTCTGCGTCGATAATGCCGTCTACAATGTACTTAATTGCAACATAATCGGGCATTTTTCCTCGTTTCCCCAATTCTTTCATAATCAACATGTAGTCTTGACATCGTTCATCGTATCTTTTCTTCCTAGAGCTCATCATCTCGTGGATCGTCTTGACGTCCACCGTATCCGGGAATTCCTTACTGACGGCCAGCTTTAAATCATCCCATGATTTGAAGGGTCTTTCGGCCTTCAGCCACAGTGATGCAGTTCCCGTGAGCGACCGACGTGCAACTAGTAGTTTCTGTATCGATGACCAGCCGAATATTTCTGCGTTGTCCTCTACGTCTTGAACCCATCTGGTGACGGAGTAGGTTTTATCTTGCCCGTTGAATTGTGGGATTAGCTCTGATATAAACTGTAACGGTTCCGGCGCGCCACGACTCTGCCCGCCATGTTGGTTATAGTCCGCATCGATAAAATCGTCTTGCCTGCTCCTGCGACGCTCGTCTTTTGGCATGATGCTCTGGCTGCTGCTACTCTTCGTCGTCGTAATCGTCTTACTCGTCGTCTTGATTTTGTAGCAGATTGCACAGTCGCAGTTGCCAAGTCAGCCGCGTGCTCGGTAGGTAGGTACACGCGTCTTCCCTTCGTCGCAGATCGACCAAACCGTTTTATTTTATTGATCCCGGACGAGCCCCCAAATTGTGGGATTCAATAAAAATCAAGGGCTTGAAAGTTTGCGTTTAATTTACTTTAACAATAATTATTACACACCGGCACGCGTCCCGTCTTAACCGTCGTCGTATTACGTGTCCTTTTTTCTCTCATTCTTTCTCGTTCATCCGTCATTCTCTCACATTCACTCACTCCTTACGTTCCATTCCACATATATATATATTATATACCTTTACGGTAAATGTTGATCTGACGCGACTTCACGCGAGCACTTTGTTGATCAGAAAATGCATGTTGATCCGGCGCCTTTTGTTGATTTAATATGCATCTCTGGTAACTAATGTGGCTGCGACCGGATCAACATCTACACTCACGGGACTGCTTACTAGCGTTCGCCGAAGTTGATCCGATATACAAATCCACCTTGCGATAGTTACGGAAAATGTTGATCCGATTTAAATGAGCCAATCAGAGCACAGCAAACGATCGGATTGGCTTAAAGCAGCCGCGACTTTATGATTTAAACAAGGAATAAGAATTTTGGTTTAGTACATTGCTTAGGCAACTGAGTGATTTCACAGTCCTTTGTCAATTTTCAAGGAACGTAACGACATTGTATTAAAGTGTAGGTTTTGTATATGTTAAATTTGGTTCGCCAGGATGCTAACGCACGGTATGAAGGAGGGCGGCTGGGTGTTCCTGGCCAACTGCCACCTGGCCTGCGAGTGGCTGGGCTCCCTGCGCGGCCTCGACAACCCGCGCATCCACCCGCGTTTCCGCCTGTGGCTGTCCTCCATGCCCGACGACAAGTTCCCGCTCAACGTGCTCCAGCGCTCCATCAAGATGACCACGGAGCCGCCGCAGGTAACTTCAAAGTCCGATTACTCTTGGTTCTTGATTAAAGCTGAGTGGAATGTAGGTACGTTTTCTGTGTCACTACTTTATGTAACAGTTACGTGCTGCAGCGATGACGATTTTGATAAGATGACCACGAAGCTACCGCAGTAGGTCAGCTGTTTGTAAACTTTTTACACGGTTTTAATTTTTAAAGTTTACTTTTAAAACGTTCAGAGTAAAACACCTTCGGTATCTTGACGAGAGCTGAGGGGATGCCTTTTCTGTGGCACTATACTATACTATGATTCGTAACTTTCTTACTTCAAGGCGTCAAAAGATTCGCTTTCTTCTTTTTGGTCTCTACTTTTTGTCTTTTTTCTATCTGAATGTACACATATTTAAAATAGTAACTGTATTTATTTTATTGGTTTCTTATCCTCGTTTTCTCACGTAGGGCTTGAAGGGCAACATGGTGCGTCTGTTCGCGAACATGAACGAAGACAAGTTTGACGAGGCGACGCCCAAGTACCGGCGGCTGCTGTACTGCGTGGCGTTCTTCCACTGCACGCTGATCGCGCGCAAGCGGTTCCGCCAGCTCGGGTACAACGCCGTCTACAGCTTCAATGACGCCGACTTCGACGTAAGTAGGGGGCATAATTTGAGTTTTTTTTTCTTAAAGTTAATGGGCTAGGTGCGAATCGCACATTTAGCTAATGTTAAATAGGGATTTTGTTAAAAAAAATGTGGTGTCAATGTCTTGGTTGTTGAGTAACAAAGGACAGAAGATCAACCAATGTCCAGCACCTCAGTCTTCCTGTGACCACGGCTCTCATTGCTGGGCAAAGGGCTTCATCATTGAAATTAAGTCATCACTAAAATGTATGGCTAATGGCTTAATCATCACGCTATCCAAATGCGGGTCGTCGATCGATCACACACCCGGACTATGTATCGAAAAATCCGAAATCACCCGAGACCTTCGTGTATCAGGCCGAGCGCTTTGCCATCCGCTACTGAGGCGTTGAGACCACAGACACCGAAATATATTTAACACTAGTGGCCGCTCGCGGTTTCACCCGCGTGGTTCCTGGTTTCACCCGTGTGGCTCCCGTTCCCGTGGGAATATCGGGATAAAAAGTGTCCTATGTGTTATTCCCGGTTAAAAACTATCTGTATGCCGAATTTCATCCAAATCCATTCAGTAGTTTTTACGTGAAAGAGTAACAAACATCCAAACAAACTTTCGCGTTTATAATATTAATAGGATTGGCTAAATGTTCTGGCGTTTCGCTCTCTACAGTAAGGATAGCGTGGTGAATTGGTGATTAAGCCATTAGCCATAATTTTTAGTGATCACTTAATTTCAATGATGAAGCCCTTTGCCCAGCAATGGGACAGTTATTGGCAATTTACTTACCGCTTACTTTATTTTCTTTGTTGAATTATAGATGGCACTGAGTGACAAACTTTAAACAGTTGTGGTAGTCATCGGTCGACGACTCCTCACTGGACACAGAATCTCCGCTCAAAACTGTCCGAGTGACAGTCCGAGTGACAGTCCTAGTGACAGTCCTAGTGACAGACCGAGTGACAGTCCGAGTGATAATCCTAGTGACAGTCCGAGTGACAGTCCGAGTGACAGTCCGAGTGAGTCAGTGAGAGGCGTCTGCGTTGCTCGAGCGCATTTGTTGGAGCTTACCTCCTGCAATCTTCTTATCCCGTGCCTTAGGTATCGGACAACCTGCTGGCCAACTACCTAGAAGAGTACGAGGAGGTGCCGTGGGACGCGCTTCGCTACCTGTTCGCCATCATCAACTACGGCGGCCACATCACCGACGACTGGGACAAGCGAGTGCTCATCGCGTACATCAACCAGTTCTTCTGCGAGGAGGCGCACGACATACCCTTCTATAGGTATGTTCACTCATCATCACATCACCGACGACTGGGATGAAAGGTTGGTCATAAAAATGAAAAATCCGGAGGCCAAAAGCAAACCTCTTCCTGAAAAAAATCGTAGCAACAGAGCAATTTATTTTTGATGATAAATCAGAAATGTCATCTAAATAATATCACACTGTTCCCATTCAGTGACAAAACATTGCGAAAGTTGCTTTTAATTGCAACGGCGCTAGCCGCTGCGCCACCGAGCTTCTTTTTAGATCGTAGCTTTAGTCATAATGTTGATTGAGTAAAATATGGGCTCAAACCACAGATTATACAATAGTTACTACGACAAAATTTCTTAAAAGACGCTCGTGCTCTTGGCCGAGACCTTACTTGCTCGAATGGTGAACAAAACTCGCGCTCAGGGCTCGCCCGTCTGGACCTACCACATCCCGCGGGACGGCAGCCTGGAGTCGTACCGCGACTTCCAGGACCTGCCGCCCCGTCCATAGTATAAGCACCATCCCGCAGGCTGTCGTCCATCCCGGCGTACCACATCCCGCGGGACGGCAGACTGGAGTCGTACCGCGACTTCCTGGACCTGCCGCCCCGTTCATAGTATAAGCACCATCCCGCAGGCTGTCGTCCATCCCGGCGTACCACATCCCGCGGGACGGCAGCCTGGAGTTGTACCGCGACTTCCTGGACCTGCCGCCCCGTCCATAGTATAAGCACCATCCCGCAGGCTGTCGTCCATCCCGGCGTACCACATCCCGCGGGACGGCAGACTGGAGTCGTACCGCGACTTCCTGGACCTGCCGCCCCGTCCATAGTATAAGCACCATCCCGCAGGCTGTCGTCCATCCCGGCGTACCACATCCCGCGGGACGGCAGCCTGGAGTCGTACCGCGACTTCCTGGACCTGCCGCCCCGTCCATAGTATAAGCACCATCCCGCAGGCTGTCGTCCATCCCGGCGTACCACATCCCGCGGGACGGCAGCCTGGAGTCGTACCGCGACTTCCTGGACCTGCCGCCCCGTCCATAGTATAAGCACCATCCCGCAGGCTGTCGTCCATCCCGGCGTACCACATCCCGCGGAACGGCAGCCTGGAGTCGTACCGCGACTTCCTGGACCTGCCGCCCCGTCCATAGTATAAGCACCATCCCGCAGGCTGTCGTCCATCCCGGCGTACCACATCCCGCGGGACGGCAGCCTGGAGTCGTACCGCGACTTCCTGGACCTGCCGCCCCGTCCATAGTATAAGCACCATCCCGCAGGCTGTCGTCCATCCCGGCGTACCACATCCCGCGGGACGGCAGCCTGGAGTCGTACCGCGACTTCCTGGACCTGCCGCCCCGTCCATAGTATAAGCACCATCCCGCAGGCTGTCGTCCATCCCGGCGTACCACATCCCGCGGGACGGCAGCCTGGAGTCGTACCGCGACTTCCTGGACCTGCCGCCCCGTCCATAGTATAAGCACCATCCCGCAGGCTGTCGTCCATCCCGGCGTACCACATCCCGCTGGACGGCAGCCTGGAGTCGTACCGCGACTTCCTGGACCTGCCGCCCCGTCCATAGTATAAGCACCATCCCGCAGGCTGTCGTCCATCCCGGCGTACCACATCCCGCGGGACGGCAGCCTGGAGTCGTACCGCGACTTCCTGGACCTGCCGCCCCGTCCATAGTATAAGCACCATCCCGCAGGCTGTCGTCCATCCCGGCGTACCACATCCCGCGGGACGGCAGCCTGGAGTCGTACCGCGACTTCCTGGACCTGCCGCCCCGTCCATAGTATAAGCACCATCCCGCAGGCTGTCGTCCATCCCGGCGTACCACATCCCGCGGGACGGCAGCCTGGAGTCGTACCGCGACTTCCTGGACCTGCCGCCCCGTCCATAGTATAAGCACCATCCCGCAGGCTGTCGTCCATCCCGGCGTACCACATCCCGCGGGACGGCAGCCTGGAGTCGTACCGCGACTTCCTGGACCTGCCGCCCCGTCCATAGTATAAGCACCATCCCGCAGGCTGTCGTCCATCCCGGCGTACCACATCCCGCGGGACGGCAGCCTGGAGTCGTACCGCGACTTCCTGGACCTGCCGCCCCGTCCATAGTATAAGCACCATCCCGCAGGCTGTCGTCCATCCCGGCGTACCACATCCCGCGGGACGGCAGCCTGGAGTCGTACCGCGACTTCCTGGACCTGCTGCCGCCGTCGGAGCGCGCCGAGTCCGTCGGCCAGCACGCATCCGCCGACGTCGCTACGCTCGCGCAGGTACTTTAGATTTGGTGTGAAAACGCAAAGGCGAATGGTAAACAAATGCATGGAACTTTGGCCCACCAAACAATAGTAACAGCAGTAGTATTATATGATCTTGAAATATTTATTATAATTTAATTAGGTAGTATTATTTTATATTTTGATTGACTGCTCTAAAACATTCAATGTAATATTTCGATTTTTATAAAGTCTAGTTGTGTAGTGTAAATTTATGTAATTCACCTTCTGTCAGAAGAGCGAACCTTACCTATCGCTAGTTTTAATTACCGACGAGATAATGGTTACTAGCTAAGCGGACTTTAAACAAGCCGTACCACCAACCAAAAACCACAGATCTGATTGTTTAATGCTCTATTTTGTTAAATACATAATAGATAAAATGTTTATATAATTTTTATTATATATATATATATATTTTTATATATATTTTGTTGCGATCAACTTACAAAAACACAAATGTTGAAAAAATTTCCACGAGCAGGATTTGAACCCGCACCCTTCTGACATGCCGGTTCAGGTGCTCTCCCAATTGAGCTATCGTCCATAGTATAAGTCCTAACCAGCCCGCCGAAATTATTCAGCACTATTTACATGAAATTTGAAATGCTCTGCTCGTGATTTTTTTTTCAACATTTGTGTTTTTGTAATTTGTTCGCAACAAAATTTGCGTTAAAAATTATATTGTTTATATATTTTATTTTATAAATAGCTTGCCTACTTCTTAACTGATATTTTACCCCTTATTCATAAAAACTATTTAAGCATTTTTTAGTTAAATATTGTTTTGTCAACGTCACACAAACGTCATTTTGTATTTGAGAAAGAGAGCCAACATTATTTAACTAAATAATGCTTAAATAGTTTTTATGAATAATGGGGTTAGTATTTGTAAAAATACTATGATCACATGTTTATGACGGTAGTTGTTGACATTGAATGGGCGCCTTTGCCTTTCAAAGTTAAAAGTAAATAGTGTTGAATAATTTCGGCGGGCTTTGGTGTCAGAAGGATGCGGGTTCAAATCCTGCTCGTGGAATTTTTTTCAACATTTGTGTTTTTTTTTACATAATAGATGCTCACATATCTGTATAACTATGATGATGTTTTTAAAATGTTCTTTAGGATGCCATGATCATGTGCTCGACGTTATTCGCGTTGGCGTCCACCGGGGGCGGGGGAGCCGGGGGCGGTGAAGATCAAAAGGTAATAGTATAATAAGTAATATAGTAATAATAGACAAGGACTTATTGGAGAAAACGTTAAGGTCTATCTATTTTTATTATTCGATTACTAAGATACATTTAATAATTTATATATTTTTTCTTCTTGGAGTAGCTCGATGGCGCAATGGTTAACGCGTCCGGTCCAGCGAGTGCTGAGGTCAAGCAACTTTCGCAAAGACCGGTCATCGGATGTGTGACCAATAATTTACTGTCTCTAGATCCTCAGTGCTTCGGAAGGCGCGTAAAGCCGTTATTAGTCCAGGCTACATTAACAGTCGTTAACCAATCCGCACTGGCAGCTGAACGGCCGCTCACCGATATATGAAGAATTTGATATTTGAAATTCCTATGCTGGTTTATATTTATTTTTGCATTTTTTTAATTACAAGAATTTTTAATTGATTTAAAATATGTCCAAAGAATGTTTTAAATGTAAAAAAAATATTTTAACAAGACAATTTATGGTCTCTGCTCATACACATTTCATATAGATTGTTTAAACATATCTGAAAAGCTATTTTATCTGATGAGCCCAAATCGGAAAACTGCATGGAAATGCGAAGAATGTAAACAGTTTTTAAATGATAAAAGCACTAACATTACGCACAGAAGAAAGTATAATATACCCATAAGTAACTCCTTTCACTCACTGTCAGAAGATGAGTTTAACTCTTCACTGTTACATAACGATACATTGAATAGAAGCTGTCCGGAACTAAATACGACTGAAAACTCTGAGTTGCTTGAATTAAAGGAAGTGATAAGAGCTTTACAAAATCGGCTAGAAATAGCTGACAACGAGATAGAGAATTTATTACTGGAAAACGGTCAATTAAAGCAACAATTATCAGGCTATACTAAAAAAGTAAAACAATTACAAACAATATGCAAAACGACGCCAGCTATCAAGAGTAATAAGACAAATAAGACAAGTCATAGAAAATGTAATAGAAAAAGTCTGAATAAGACAAGGCTGAATTTCTCACAAAATGAAGAGCTGGTTTCTCCTCAAGTCACAGAAATTAGAGAAATTGAAATATCCGAAACATTGTCAAATGCGGAACTAAATCGAAACACTACTCCTACTATTACCACACCAAAAAAAGACACAGAAAAGCGGATTTATATACTTGGAGGCCAACAATGCGCGGGACTGGCATCAAAATTAATGAAATGAAGAGAAAATTCCCAGTATGAGACGTACAAAGTATCTTCTTTTATCAAAACAAATGCTCCATGTGAAGAAATATTAACATCTTCAGAAACTAAAATGGCGACATCAAGCGACAAGATAATTATAAGTATCGGGGAAATGGTCCATAACCCTGTAAAGATATGTACGGAATTGAGTTATTTCATAAAGACACATCCTGAGCCCACCATAATTGTGCTCGGCTCAAAATTTTGCAGATTCTTAAGCGAGATAAAACTTAACAACATGCTAAAATTGTTTTGTGATAACTTTCAAAATTGTAAATTTTTGGATGTTAATGATTTAGGTGTAAAAGATTATATGCATTATGTCGTTTTTAAAGTTAATGTATTAATTGATTCACTATACTATGATAGTAACTACTTGAGCTACAGTAAGATAAAGTTGTTACAAGCAAATCTAAATGCAAAAAAGATCTTTCTATCATGCTGTCAAGGCAATGCTTCAAGCATTGAACATAAACAAAACACTAATTTATGTATGAAAAAATTATTGCAAAAGAAAATTACGAATTATTTTTCCATAAGTATACCCGTGGGTACACCAAATGATGATTTTTTTCTTGTGTAGCGGTGACGTAAAAGGAAATTTTAATGCAAAAACTTGTAATAATGAATTATTTTTAGTATTACATCAAAATATAGCTGGTTTACTTAGCAAGAAAGAGATACTAGAGGTTACACTAGATGAACTTGAAGGCAGCGGTCAACATTTTCATGCTCTTTGTTTCAGTGAGACTTTTATAAGGTCAGGCAGTGAAGGTAATATACAGATTAATGGTTTTCGCTTGGTAGCCTCATTTTCGAGAGCAACGCAAAAGAGAGGTGGTGTTTGTATTCTTTGCAGAGAAAACGTACCAATACGCAATTTGGTTTTTTTAAATGACTTTGCCGAGGAACAAGTTTTCGAATGCTGTGGTATAGAAATACAATCATTGAAATGTGTGATTATATGTTTATACCGAACACCTACCTCGAACGTATCAATATTTCTTCATAAATTTGAACTACTCCTTAACAGACTAAAACAAAAAATTAATCACAAAATAATTATTGCTGGGGATTTAAACATCGATATTTTAAAAACTTTAAAAACTTCCGATGAATTAAAAAGGATAACACTATGTAACAGTTTTAAACTACATGTTGATGTTCCAACAAGGAAAAGTGCATGTTTAGATCAGATAATTAGTAACATACCTATTACTGAATGTGAAGTTCTAAATCTGGGATTATCGGATCATGAAACGGCACAATCTCTTAAGTTTGAAATTTCAAATTGCTTGAACATACCGATAACCGGACACCGGTTACAGCATTGTTCCTAGACATGAGCAGCGCATTTGATTTTGTTGCCCACCATATTCTTCTAAGAAAATGTTATGTCTATGGCATTAGAGGTGTGGCTCATGATTTACTAGTTAGCTATCTTACTAACAGAAGACAATATGTAGAGATGACAAGGATTGATGAAAAAAAAGAAGTCAATGTCTATAGATCATCAACCAAAACTAATAACATGTGGGTGCCTCAGGGGAGCATTCTGGGTCCATTACTTTTCTTATTGTATATCAACGATTTACCGGATGTGACAAATTATGAATGCATTCTTTTTGCGGACGATGTCAGTAATTATACCAAGCGAAAATAATAAAGATTATAACCAAGAAATTAACTTATGTATAAATAAAATAGATGATTGGTTACACCACAATAACTTAAAATTAAACTTAAAAAAAACCACTTATATACAATTTATAAATAAGAATGGAAGGAAGAAATTACTAAATGTATCAGTAAGAAATCAAATAATAAATGAGTCCAATGAAACAAAATTTCTTGGAATCACCTTGGATGACAAATGCACTTGGACAAATCATATCACCCATATTTGTGGCAAATTGCATTCCTTCTCTTATGCACTATGGCGTCTTGCTAAGATTAGTAACGAGTCAACCGCTGTTCAAGCCTACCATGGCTATGTAGGCTCATTACTTAGGTACGGAATTATTATTTGGGGTAATTCAAGTCAAATCGGGCAAGCTTTAATCGCCCAAAAAGCATGTTTAAGAGCAATTTGTGACGTTGATATCATGACCTCCTGTAGACCATTATTTAAAAGGCTGAGAATTTTGACCGTTGTATCTATGTATATTTATGAGATCTGTGTTTTTGTTCGATTGCATCCAGAATTGTTTGAAAAATCATCACGGGTTAACAGTAGATACCCTAATAAGCTGGCACTGCCATTAATAACAACGACGTCATATGCAAGAAACAGTTACATAATGGCAGTAAAAGTTTTCAATGGGCTACCTGAAGAGCTTAAGATGCTACCAGTAACCATGTTCAAAGCCAAACTTAAAAAACGACTCATTGAAGAATGTTTTTATTCTCTAAACGAATACTTCAACTGTTGAAATTGATTTTGCTATTTTGAATTGAATATTATTGAATTATATATTGAATTGAATTGAATATTATAAATAACTTAAATTTCATAAGTACTAGTTTCAAAATGTTTTAATTTTATTTTTTTGCGTACCAGTTTCTGGTGAAATGTGTGGACTTCAATGTATTTACTATAACACCACTTATGTACCATGTTTTATGCGAATAAAAAGTCTTTGTCTTTGTCTTTGGGCCCGCGTGGTGGTTCATGGCCCGTTCTCCCTATCCATCCATAGGGAAGGCTCGTGCCCCAGCAGTGGGGACTTAACATGAGCTGATGATGATGATGATGATATTGATAATTACGTTAACCGCTGCAATCGAGCCATCGCATCCGGCAGGTGGACGAGCTAGCCGCCGAAATGCTAGTGAAGCTGCCGAACAAGATCGACGTGGAGACGACGGAGCGCATGATGGGCCCCGAGATCGTGATACCCATGTGCGTGTCGCTGCTGCAGGAGATCGGCTACTACAACGTGCTCATCTCCAGCATCATCGCCGGGCTCAAGGTGCCTAGCGCCATATTTGTTTGTTTGACTTTTCTTTAAAAGCGCTGAACACTCTGGAATGCGCTTTTATATGCATGTTTTCTATAAAAGTATATCACTTACAATATCAAAAAAAATGTAGGTTATAAAAGACTATATTGGTGTAATGTAATTGGTTTTATTACCGCTTTAATTAAATAAAGTTAAAGGGGTTAAAGTTACTCGCGTCGGTAGGTTTACCTTTGAGACCCTACATGTGACCCCTGGGTGGTGCTAAATGAGTAACACTGTCTGAGTGGTAGAGCCACGCTGCGTTGCAGCACGAAATGGGCCGGCTCGCCCGGCGTAATATTACCCTCTCACAGAATATCGGCGTGAAACAACGGCACTCGTTGCTTTTGTGTTTCGTCCGGTGAGTGAAAGTACCGGAGGCCCATCTCTCACCCCTCCCCCCTCCCAATTCCTACTCCTTCCTCAAGATCCAACTCCTTTCCAAGGTTGGCAACGCATCTGCGATAACTTTGGTTTTGCGGGTGTCCATGGGCGGCGGTGATTACTTTCCATCAGGGGACCCGCCTGCTCGTTTGCCTCCTTTTAACATAAAAAAAAATAATAATAAATATATATTTGCAACAATGTTATTGTTTACACGAATTATGAAATTTTCTCGAATAAAATCCAATGTCACCTTAAAACAGTACATGTTTACATAATTGTTTGTTCTGCAACTGGGTCGCTGATGGCTTCCTGCATGAGCGCAGAATCCGTGTTCTATCTGATGGATGCGCTTCGTGGCTCATGTCAGTGAACGCTGGGGTCCCTCAAGACTCCGTTCTGTTCCCCACGCTGTTCCTTCTGCATATTAATGATGCATTAAAAAAGTCACCATTCTTTCTCCTCTCAACTCTTTAGGGCAGGGACATCTCTAAGCCTGCAGAGCAGTATCAACATGCTCGGTATGACGATTCGCTGCGATATCTGAACCAAAGGGACTGACTACATTGAAGCCGTAATCAAAACAGCCTCACGAAAACTCGGTATTCTGAACAGAGTGTGGCGATTCTTTACACCTGACCAGTTGTGCCGTTTGTACAAGACACAGGTACGGTCTTGCGTGGAGTATTGCTCGCACATCTGGGATGGTTCCGCAAAGTCCCTTATCGATGCCTTGGACAGATTGCAGCGTCGCGCTGAACGCATTATCGGCAATGCAGAAGTCGCAAATACTCTCGAATCTCTGCATTTGCGTAGAGATGTTGCGTCACTTAGCGTGTTTTATCGCTTATACCATGGCGAGTGCTCTGAAGAGTTCTTTGACCTCATCCCACCTTCTCCCTTCTTCCATAGGAGTACACGTGCTGCTCTCCAGAGTCACCGCTTCTCACCGCGCCGCGCACAAAGTAATTTTGTGACTCGTTTCTTTGTCGCACCTCCAAAAGATGGAATAGTCTACCAGCACACGTTTTCCCTCCTTCCTATGATATGGGGTCCTTCAAAAGAGGCGTGAAGAAGCACCTTGTGGGCCGGCAGAGTGAGGTTAACTGATGCTACGTTTGTTTTCACGCTGCACCAGTTATCTTCGCATTTGGACTCCACTTAACATCAGGTGGGATGGAGTCATTTGCCGAGCTAACTATAAAAAAAATCTTTTTCTTTGAGTTAAGTACATCGATGAAATTAAGTATAATTATACGTAAGTTATACTAATTTACCAAAACACTAATGTTTAAAATTATTATAAAACATCTAGATTTTAAATAAATAGCGTTTCGACGTGAATTTAGTGGATCACGCACTATTTGCATCCCTCTTGCAGATAGACAGAGAGCGTAGTTTCATGGTGGCCACCAAATGTTTTATTTTTTTTATATCTTACTGGTAAGCACTAGGCCTTCATATCATCTGATGTTAAGTCCGAGTAAGAAAGAGTTCCGAGTGAAGTGCGGGGCACTGGCTATTTTATCTCTAGCCGCCGGAACACAACAATACTTCAACCATTAATGTTATGGCGACTTATTTGGATAAGATGGTTGTAGCTAGCCAGGCGGAAAAACGGTTTCTGACTGGTATCCCTCGAGCTTTAAGCCGGTTGGTGGTATAGCTTGTTTGTTGTGAGCACTCGGAACTTACACCTTCGGCCTTATCATCACTTAAGAGTCAAAGTCAAAATAAGAGTCGAAGTCAAAATAAGAGTCAAAGTCAAAATAAGAGTCAAAGTCAAAATAAGAGTCAAAGTCAAAATAAGAGTCAAAGCCAAATAAGAGTCAAAGTCCAAATAAGAGTCAAAGTCAAAATAAGAGTCAAAGTCAAAATAAGAGTCAAAGTCAAAATAAGAGTCAAATTCAAAATTAACATCAGATGAGATGAAGGCCTAGTGCTTACCAGTACGATAAAAAAAATAAAATAAAAAAATAGGTATTTGATTTCTGACTGGTATCCCCCAAGCTTTAAAACGGTTGGTGGTAGAGCTTAACTCACTGCATTGGCCAAATAAACCGCTGTGAACACTGTTAGAATACGTCATTTCGAAATCAATTTGAGACGATTAAATAAATAAATAAATAAACTTTCCTACACTCACACCAATTATCTAGCCCAAGAGAAGCTTCGTTATGAAACTCGTTAAATGGTTACTAGACAACGGATAAACATACTTAAAATACTTAAATACATACTTATTATACATAGAAAACACCCAGACCCGAGACAATTTAGGAAAACAATAATTTTTAAATTAACCCGACCGGGGATCGAACCCGGGACCTCTGAGATGGCGACACCATGAAAATCGGTGTACAAACCACTCGACCAAAGAGGTCGTCAAATTGATTGATTGATGATGATGATGAGTATTTAAATCACCGCTGTCTGTGCAGGAACTGCGTCGTGCCATAGAAGGGCTGGTGGTGATGTCGGAAATGCTCGAGATCATGTACTCCTGCATATTCGAGGGACGAGTGCCGTCATTCTGGCAAAAGGGTAATTACCTCAACATAATATTATTATCCATCTATATTAACGAACGTAGCTCGATAGCGCAGTAATTAACGCGCCCGGTCTGCGGATGCTGAGGTTAAGCAACTTTCGCAAAGGCCGGTCATCGGATGGGTGACCAAAAATGTATCATCTCGAGCTCCTCCGTGCTTCGGAAGGCACGTAAAGCCGTTGGTCCCGGCTGCATTAGCAGTCGTTAACAACCACCAATCTGTACTGGGCCCGCGTGGTGGTTAATGGCCCGTTCTTCCTGTCCATCCATAGGAAAGGCTCGTGCCCCAGCAGTGGGGACATAAAATGAGCTGATGATGATTAGCGAACGTAAACGACTATACCTAGTGACTTCAAGAGAATTAAATTTAATAAATTTTTTATGGTTGTCATGGCGCTAGCAACTGTGCCGAAATATTATCGAATGCTCAAAGGCGATTAGAAGCCAAAAGTACAACTCTATAAATCGCATTTTTGAGGCATTTTTTTATGTTGAGTCACTAGATCTCGGTATTTTCTTTTCCAAATTTTTTGGGTTTCCTTCGATTTGACAAACATGTCTTTAAAAGTTGAATGGGCCATCTGAGGCGTAAACCTTCAGTTATATCTTTTATATTAATACGTGAAGAAAAAGCTTTGTTACTTTTTAAGCACATCGCGTGCACGGACGAGTGAGCGATTAAGCATAGTATAAGTATATGCAGGGTCACTTTTTTTATCACCGTCCAAACCTCAATATGTGTGGAACAGCTGAATTTAATTTTCGAGTTAGGGAGTTAGTCCGATAGTAAGAGTTGTTCGTTTGTTTCACGGATGATAAAAAAAGTCAACCTGTATAGAAATGGAATGCAGAAATGTATTTATACCATACCTACTCTAAAAAGCTTATTTTATTCACGCAAAACAGTGAATAATAGTACATTGTTCACCGAGAGGAGAAAGTGACCGATTACCGTCGAGGGTGTCGTTTGAAGCCCGAGCCGTAGGCGAGAGCTTTAAAACACCTGAGATCGGGAATCGCAGTTTCTCTCGAGTGATACATAGTGCTTTATACTACACCTACAAGGAAAATAAAAAACGAAATCTTTACTAATTAAAATTTATATTGAAATTGTTGCAGTTAGTGAAGCTTAATGTAACACTTTTTCCATTAATGTTTGTTTGAGATGTTTGCGACAATGTAGGAGTAACTGGCTGTGCTGTTGGCACTGCGCTCGTAGAAGGCTGTGGTGCCAGAGGGGCAACTGGCTGCTGAGGGGCATTTGGCATCGCCGCGCTCGTTGATGGTTGAGGAGATGAGTCTTGATGCACATTAATCGATCCCGATATTTGGTTATTTATTCGTGTTTTGTTTTCTACGGAATTCTCTATGTAACCTTCTGCAACAGCGGACGATTTCCAACCACCGTGGCGTTTTATTGTGGTTAAATCAGCACCAGTATCGGCAAGAATAGTCGCTGAAGTTCTGCGAAAGCAGTGGCCAGTGTATTCTAGTGGATTGAGTAAATTAAGGTAGGAAGCTATTTCTCTTGGCACAGTACTTATTTTGTTTTTCCCAATTACTTGTTTCGAACATTTTTTGTTTTTATTTTGTAGTAAAAACCGATTGGTTTTGGGGTCACTGGGGCGAATTTCGTTATATTTCTTTATTATCTCATAAAATAAGCCCGATATAACAAATGATCGCTGAATTTTGGTTTTTGTGTTAGGAATATTGACAATTATTCGATTTTCGAGGATTTCGATATCGTCTGTTGTCATATCCACAAGTTCTTGCGAACGACAGGCCCCATTTACTCCTAAAATCAAAATAACCTGTAAACAAAAATATCAAACATGAAAACCTAGTAGATTTCTACTCATAAATAGGTACGTAATAAATCATAAACCAGTGCATTTTGTTCATAAACTTACCTTCATCAACAAATATTTGTCATCTGGAGCATTCTGCAAAAAGGAATAAACATCCTTTGTACTACACCTGCTTGGAAAGTACCTTGATACTTTATCAAATTTACGGTAGAAAGTACGTCATTGCATATCGAACAAATATGCGGGGAGAAAACGCATCTGAGCGGGAGAGAAAAGTGTATGAAAATCCATTTCTTACGTGGTTTTTCTTTTTTAATTTTGGGTAAGACTATGCGCCGGTAACCTAAATATCAAAAGCCAAAAAGTTTTTACAGTGAGTTTTTATCTCCAAGTTCGCAAAATGACACTGGCCACTAGCTGTGTGTTGGATGGTGTCGGGCTGGCAGTGCGACCCTGCGGCGGCAGGATAAACAATTTGAAAAAAGAACATGTGAAAATTGCAGACGCCATTGGCGCCATTTCCAATTTGTGTGTTGTTTGAGGATTCAGTTTTCGTAGAAAGTAAAATAAAACTATCAAAATGATAAAAACTGATAGTGATGATGAAGATTTTTTAACTCCGCCGCAGTTGAAGGAAACAGCAAAAATACTGATTGATAACCTTATACCACAGAAATCAATTAAAAAATATAATAAAACTTATGACGATTTTTTGCAATGGAAAAGTGAAAAAAATGCGGCATCTTTTTCTGAAACTGTTTTGCTAGCGTATTTCAGTGAAAAAGCGCAAAAATACAAACCAAGTACGTTATGGTCTATATACTCAATGTTGAAAAGTACTATATTGACAAGAAACGACATAAATATTCAAGAATACAAAAAACTTACAGCATTTCTGAAAAGAAAGTCGGAGGGATTCCGTAGTAAGAAATCAAAAGTGCTTACTTCAAAGGATGTTTATTCCTTTTTGCAGAATGCTCCAGATGACAAATATTTGTTGATGAAGGTAAGTTTATGAACAAAATGCACTGGTTTATGATTTATTACGTACCTATTTATGAGTAGAAATCTACTAGGTTTTCATGTTTGATATTTTTGTTTACAGGTTATTTTGATTTTAGGAGTAAATGGGGCCTGTCGTTCGCAAGAACTTGTGGATATGACAACAGACGATATCGAAATCCTCGAAAATCGAATAATTGTCAATATTCCTAACACAAAAACCAAAATTCAGCGATCATTTGTTATATCGGGCTTATTTTATGAGATAATAAAGAAATATAACGAAATTCGCCCCAGTGACCCAAAACCAATCGGTTTTTACTACAAAATAAAAACAAAAAATGTTCGAAACAAGTAATTGGGAAAAAACAAAATAAGTACTGTGCCAAGAGAAATAGCTTCCTACCTTAATTTACTCAATCCACTAGAATACACTGGCCACTGCTTTCGCAGAACTTCAGCGACTATTCTTGCCGATACTGGTGCTGATTTAACCACAATAAAACGCCACGGTGGTTGGAAATCGTCCGCTGTTGCAGAAGGTTACATAGAGAATTCCGTAGAAAACAAAACACGAATAAATAACCAAATATCGGGATCGATTAATGTGCATCAAGACTCATCTCCTCAACCATCAACGAGCGCGGCGATGCCAAATGCCCCTCAGCAGCCAGTTGCCCCTCTGGCACCACAGCCTTCTACGAGCGCAGTGCCAACAGCACAGCCAGTTATTCCTCCTACATTGTCGCAAACATCTCAAACAAACATTAATGGAAAAAGTGTTACATTAAGCTTCACTAACTGCAACAATTTCAATATAAATTTCAATTAGTAAAGATTTCGTTTTTTATTTTCCTTGTAGGTGTAGTATAAAGCACTATGTATCACTCGAGAGAAACTGCGATTCCCGATCTCAGGTGTTTTAAAAGCCCTCGCCTACGGCTCGGGCTTCAAACGACACCCTCGACGGTAATCGGTCACTTTCTCCTCTCGGTGAACAATGTACTATTGTAGTAAGCACTTTTGATTTCTTATTACGGAATCCCTCCGACTTTCTTTTCAGAAATGCTGTAAGTTTTTTGTATTCTTGAATATTTATGTCGTTTCTTGTCAATATAGTACTTTTCAACATTGAGTATATAGACCATAACGTACTTGGTTTGTATTTTTGCGCTTTTTCACTGAAATACGCTAGCAAAACAGTTTCAGAAAAAGATGCCGCATTTTTTTCACTTTTCCATTGCAAAAAATCGTCATAAGTTTTATTATATTTTTTAATTGATTTCTGTGGTATAAGGTTATCAATCAGTATTTTTGCTGTTTCCTTCAACTGCGGCGGAGTTAAAAAATCTTCATCATCACTATCAGTTTTTATCATTTTGATAGTTTTATTTTTACTTTCTACGAAAACTGAATCCTCAAACAACACACAAATTGGAAATGGCGCCAATGGCGTCTGCAATTTTCACATGTTCTTTTTTCAAATTGTTTATCCTGCCGCCGCAGGGTCGCACTGCCAGCCCGACACCATCCAACACACAGCTAGTGGCCAGTGTCATTTTGCGAACTTGGAGATAAAAACTCACTGTAAAAACTTTTTGGCTTTTGATATTTAGGTTACCGGCGCATAGTCTTACCCAAAATTAAAAAAGAAAAACCACGTAAGAAATGGATTTTCATACACTTTTCTCTCCCGCTCAGATGCGTTTTCTCCCCGCATATTTGTTCGATATGCAATGACGTACTTTCTACCGTAAATTTGATAAAGTATCAAGGTACTTTCCCAGCAGGTGTAGTATAAAAAGGCCTTTTATTCACTGTTTTGTTTTTATTTACTATTTTGGTGTTTGAATTTGGAACACAAAAATATATCCGGTCTCTATTTCAATGCTTACACAAACTCCTTGCGCTAAGATTCGAAATTCAAAACTCTTTGGTGCAAATAAATTCTCGAGATTTGATTGGTCGATATTTGCGACAAGGAGTTTGGCATTAGATTAATAAATATTGTTTCACAAGTTGACCACTCTAATGATAATAATAAGAAAATTACGCCTATTTTCAGTCATTGCTCTAATTTTAATGTCCATTTCAATTAATGTAACAATTCTTATTTCTTGATAAAATTTTTATTTTCGCTTAAATTATGTCTTTTCTCGAAGTCATGGTATAAAGTATAGTATGCAACTCCTGAATAAAGTACGAATTTATATCGAGGGCCATGAATCACTCGCGTCGTTCAGGATTCTAACAGTTGAATCACTCGCTGCGCTCGTGATTCAATCATTAGAATCCTTCACTTGCTCGTGACTCATCTACGGCCCTCGCTTTAAATCCGTCCTTTATTCACTAGTTGCATAATATACTATTATTTTGTGTAACATTGTGTTTCATTACATTGTATAATTGTAGGAGATCTGCAGAAGAACTAAGGTAACCGACATAGCCCCGAAGAGTTGCAAAGCTTAAGTGGCAGTGGGCAGGGCACATTGCTCGCAGGACTGATGGCCGCTGGGGCGGGATAGTCCTGGAGTGGCGACCGCGTACCGGAAAGCGCAGTGTGGGCAGGCCTCCCACAAGGTGGACCGACGATCTGGTGAAGGTCGCGGGAAGCCGCTGGATGCGAGCAGCACAAAACCGGTCGTTGTGGAGATCCTTGGGGAAGGCCTTTGTCCAGCAGTGGACGTCTTTTGGCTGAGATGATGATGATGATGATGATGATGACATTGTATAAACAAAGTATTTCTTTAAAAACTATGGTCGATAATGTTGCAACTGGCGCGCCCTCAGCCCGGCCGTCGATGAAGCCACTGGGGTCGTGGTGCCGCGAGCTGTTCCTGCGCGGCGCGCACCTCCACGCGTGGGCCAACGCGCCGCGCGCGCCGCCCACGCTCTGCTGGCTGCCCGCGCTCGTCGCACCCACCGGCTTCCTCACCGCCGTCATGCAGGTATACCACCCCGCCCACTCCACTGATACTTATCTATCGCGCTATGTAAATACAGATTCGCTGCAAGAATTTTGGGAACAGTCGTGCAATACGAGCGTTTGGATCCTTGATCTACATCCTGCGTCGAATGTGTCAAAGCGGGCGCCTCCGGCGGATCCGGACGTGGCTTTTGACTTTGTTGTTATGGTTAGGTCCATCACGTCACGTGCACAGCAAGCGGATCCTTGTAGCGGTCTGTTTGGGAGAGAGTCGACTTTAAAGTCTTCCAGTGAGATAAATAAAAAGAAAGAAACCTTCATTTGTCATTTCCAAAAATTACACATATAAAAAGATATTGGTTCGAACGAAAAAAGAAATGGCAAAACGGCTTCTCCTCAGCTCAATGGCGTTGGTTTTCAGGAGAAGCCGGTTCGGAGGCCAAAGGCCACAGCGTATTGTAACGGACGACCAATAAATTGTCTATCAACATTAAATATAATATATTGAGGCAAGACGTAACCTTACCGGGTGCCGGCAGACGACGGCGCGCGGCGAGGGCTGGCCCATCGACACGCTGTGCTGGGAGTTCACGGTGATGCCGCTGGAGGAGGCCTCCTTCGTGCGTCCGCCGCGCGACGGCGGCGTTTACGTCAGGTACCTATTCATTTGCTTTAATGTTTGTTTTATTCGTGGCTTTTTTTAAATTCCTTACGCATATTTAAGGACTTGCGCATACGCAATGTAGGCAGGTCTCCAACAAGGTGGACTGACTATTTGGTAAAGATCGCGGGTATCTGCCAGATGCGAGCAGCATGTAACCAGTCGTTCGCTTGTCAAAGAGCCAGTGTCAAAGTTGGGTAGGTATTGTAAAATGCTTCATTCTTTAACCTTTCTCTGCTTAGTGCCAGATCGGGCCTACAAACAATTGAAATTCTATTGTGTCTTACTGATGTTGACGTTACTGATGTTAATAATTTATGTTGAACTATGGAAGAATCAGAAAAGGTGTACAACTTTACTGAATTGTCACAAGGACTTCATTACGACCTCGCGGTCTTCTTCTTCTTCTTGCGAGAACTTTGACGTATCTTTGCAATTACCAACTTCATCATCAATAACATTCCACGAATCCTAGAATCTTTATTGATGACCCCGACCACTCAGCCCAGAGTAGTTATAAAAAATCGTATATGAGATAGTTTGCCGACATCTGCTATTTATTCCAGAGGGCAATACCTAGAGGGTGCAAGCTGGTTCAAAAAGGAGGGCTACCTGCAGGAGCCGCTGCCCATGCAGCTGGTGTTCCCGATGTCGCCCATACACTTCAAGCCGATCCGCGCCACGGGCAGGCGGCTGCGCAGTACGTACACACGTGTGCACGTCAGACTACCAAAAGCTATCAAATTTCTCAATAGACTTTGAACTCTATGTATATAGGCATATGGTTGAACATTTATTGAAGAAATTTGACCTTTTTGCATAGGTTGATGTGCAGTACATAATGATATCATCATAAAAGTTGGCAATAGTGCTGTCACTTCACTGTCAGTATGGACTTTGTCGTAAAAAATAATAATTTATTGCTAGAGTCCTACTTGAGTCAGAGTGACAAAAATCGTAAAATTGTTCCTAATACTTAATGAGCTCTTTACCCAAAAAAAGTTACTTCGAAACTAGATGTCAACTAATGGAATACTGAACCAGGTGTTATTTATTGTAAATATTTTATCATCAGCTCATTTTATGTCCTCACTGCTGGCGCACGAGCCTTCCCTATGGATGGATTGGGAGATCGGGCCGTAAACCACGTCCAACGCTGTGGCTCAGTACCGGGACTAACGTGGGTAACGGGGTTTTACGTGCTTTCCAAGTACGGAGAAGCGCGATATGAAAAGTTTTTAGTCACCCATTCGATGCCCATCGCTTACCGGGCGCGTTAAACACTGCGCCATCGCGCTCCTCCTTTTGTAGCTTTTAGAGCTTTTGCGTAGTTCAAGAAGAGTCAAACTGTAATTTGATCTTTTTTTATATTAACGGGTAAGCACAGTGCCTTGATCTCACCTGATGTTAAGATAAAATGTATGTATTTGCTGCGTTGTTTTCACGCTGCACTAGTTACCGTCGCATCTGGATTCCATATTCACTTAAGGAAGTAAATATAATTGAAAATACTATCGTATTAAATGAACAAAATATATATTTAGTATCATAGGGAACGTGTTTACAATTTGTCAGAACCATAAATTCATAACACGCTAAAGTTTTTTCTACAATATCATTTAAAGTTGGGCAAAGATCATGAAAACTAGTGGCGGCGTTTAGTAGATTTCTTATAGTTTATCTAAATTATTGTACTTCTGATTTTGTCTAAACAATCATCAATGGATAAACTACAAATTGCTAGACTACATTTTTGATTCATCAAGTGGTTATTTAAATAATATTTTTTATTAAGCACCTTCAATTCCCCATACAAAATTAGTATGGCCGCGCGGCATCAAATAAATATGGACGACAAGGTGAGACAGAAATGTGAATATTGAGACGAGTGGTCGTACCCTCAGACCGCTACGTGTGCCCGTGCTACTACTACCCGATGCGCAAGGGCGCGTACGTGGTGTCCGTGGAGCTGCACTCCGGCAAGGAGAGCGCCGACTTCTGGGTCAAGCGCGGCACCGCGCTGCTCTGCACGCTGGCCACCTAGCCACCTAGCCACCTAGCCACCTAGCCACCTAGTCAGCACGGACGCGCGCGACACGCACGGTGGGTGGGTGTAAACTTTTACTTTTTATTGATGTGTAACATCTTTCCGCTCGCCTTCTGTACAATCTTCTTCCTTATATAATAAGTCATGTTCGTATTATCGATTTTATACCAACAAAACGGCGCGCGCTTGCGGGCTTCCGCGACTTCCTGTCACACTGTTACACGTACTTCCGTCACATTTCACGAAATCACTCCCACAAATTGTATAAACAACGTGTAACAAAAAGGTGTGGTCAAAATAAAAAGATCCAAAGTGTATCCGATGTAGATCTTGTATGCAGAGTTACCAAGTCATGATTATTAACTCAATGTGAAATTGCAATTTTTAATTTAATATTTCTGTTGTGACGTCACATCAAAATAAACAAGTCTCAGCCCTAGTGGTTTAGTAACCTCTGTGTACTAACATTTATTTAAAATTAATTTAACACGTTAGCTGCCGCGTAGGTCACCGATGACCTACGAACAATAAATTTTCTATTGTGTCTGGTTTTGCGGCAGTCAACCTGTTAAATAATATGAAATGTTGATTCCGCTAACTCAGTCGTTTATCCAGCTTGGAACCAGTACGCATGCACCGCCCTCCCGCCCGCAAAATGTATGCACATGCAGAAGAAACAATGGATGCAAGCGAACATGCACACCAGCACCGATACCCGACACGTGTCGCCCCTCCACGGGGCATCCTCAGGAGCTGTTGACTGGTCGAGAGCTGCGCACCGACTGTTACGGCTACGCAACTCCCGGCCCCTTATAACCAAGGGAGGACGGTGCGTGAGTACTGCATTCAAGCTGGATAAACGAGTGAGTTAGCGGAGTTAACACTGCGTATTATTTAAATTACATTTTTTGTACCATGGATTTCCGCAAAATAACGCCTGATTCCATTATTTATGACATATTATTATTATGTATTATTGTGTTTTATTATTATGTATATATGTGACATATTGTGTCATTTGACTATCAAAGGTCATTTTGATATGTCAAATGTCTTCGAATGAGTATTTACTGCATTTATTTTATAGTTATAAAATGATGTAATACCTGACCAATTTTTTTTCAGAATTTAATGTTAAAATTGCTTATTACTAAGGTGAGATGTCGAATGTTACACATCCTAAGCGACTACTGTAATGCTCGCTCATTTTTTTTAAATGCTAATTGCTACACTTAAGCTGAATCAAATATTTATCCAATACAGTAAACAAAATTAAATGCCCACCCGACCCAGCCAGGAATCGAACCTGGATCTTCCACAATCCGGGCGGCTGCACTCACCATTATGCTACCGGGAAGGATGAAGTAAGCATTGATTTTTTTAACTGCTTTGATTTTTGATTGTTTTTTAGTGGCACAGTGCCATGGCTATGCAGATTCATCTTTACAGATGAAATACCACAAATTTGATAACACAACGCTATAGTAAACTTTAACTTTTTATTTTAAGTGCTAATTGCACTTAAGCTGAATTAAATTTTTATAAAATTCGGTCGAGTCGGGTGGCATTTAATTTTTTCACTGTATTTTATAAATATTAATTAGTACGGGTGTATATGTATTGGCACGCCTAATTTTGTGTAGCCCTAATTTTCATTGGCTACTGGTCGGGTCGATGTCGAAAACGAACTTTTCGATATTGTGTCGGGTCTGGGTGGTTGTGGTACCGTCGTTGTACCTGATTTCCATAGGAGTGCTTTAGCTACTTACCTTGGGATCAGAACCATGTAATGTGATATACGTTTTCAGGGGCCGTAGCTTCAGCTGCGATGTTGAGCGTGATTGGGAAGGAGGGGCCTACCGCTACGCTAAAAACCACCATACATTCCCTTTACGTACCACTGGGTGACTTGGGACCAGCGGTTTGGCGATCACCAGCGGTTTGGTATGAGGCTACGCGCGCTGGGTTTGCTGCTTGATTCTCAAACACTTTATAAATTACATGAGAATATTAGGAAAATGTTTGGGAATAGAGAAGCTTGTTTAGTTTTTATAATGAACTATAATGCTTTAACGATTAACTCTTAATTCTGTTGATGTTTAAGGTTCAATAAATAATTTTAATTAAAATAACTTGTGTATTTTTATTAGTAGTGTGATTAGTAGTATTTAGAGTAAATATATTGTGCTAGGTAATTTTTTTGAAATTATTACTAAGATAAAAACAATGTTTCGTATGCCAAGGTAGAGCTTGTCTAAGCGTAAATCCTTTCGTATCGGAAGGACATTTGAGTAAAACGTCCTATGAGCACAATGTCCTAAAAGAAAAACGACTTGTGAGCAGCTCGTCCTATTAGCAACATGACCTAATAGCAAATGGTCCTAATATCATTAGGACATGATAGCAACATTTATAATAGGTACCTATACAAACGCAAGTGAACAGGAAATGTAATTATTTAATTGCATGCATACTTTAATCTTTTTAGAGTAGGTACTGGCCCTCTGGCCACTAAAAAAATATCTCTGAATTTTCGATATCTATTTTTTTTTTATTTTTTTTTTTTATACTTAGCTCGGCAAATGACTCCATCCCACCTGATGTTAAGTGGAAATGAAGTCCAGACGCGAAGACAACTGGTGCAGCGTGGAAACAGACGTAGCATCAGTTAACTTCACTCTGCCGGCCCACAAGGTGCTTCTTCACGCCTCTCTTGAAGGACCCCATATCATAGAAAGGAGGGAAAATGTGTGCTGGTAGACTATTCCATCTTTTGGAGGTGCGACAAAGAAACGAGTCACTAAATTTCTTTGTGCGCGATGGGATATTTGAGACGGTGAATCGGTGACTCCGAAGAGCAGCACGTGTACTCCTATGAAGAAAGGGAGAAAGTGGGATGAGGTCAAAGAGCTCTTCAGAGCACTCGCCATGGTATAAGCGGTAAAACACGCTGAGTGACGCAACGTCTCTACGCAATTGCAGAGATTCAAGAGTACTTACCACTTCTGCATTGCCGATAATGCGTTCAGCGCGACGCTGCAATCTGTCCAAGGCATCGAGAAGGTACTTAGCGGAACCGTCCCAGATGTGCGAGCAATACTCCACGCAAGACCGTACCTGTGTCTTGTACAAAAGGCACAACTGGTCCGGCGTAATGAATCGCCGCACTCTGTTCAGAATTCCGAGTTTTCGTGAGGCTGTTTTGATCACGGCTTCGATGTAGTCCCTTTGGTTCAGATCGCAGCGTATCGTCATACCGAGCATGTTGATACTGCTCTGCAGGCGTAGAGATGTACCCCGAAGAGTTGGAAGGGGAAGGAATGGTGACTTTTTTGCCGTCAACGCGCACACCTGTGTTTTCTTGGCATTGAACTCAACCAAATTATTGGTGCCCCAATTAGATATGAGGTCCAATACCCGATTGAGCTCAATGACAAGATTAACTCGATTCACTTCGGTTTCGACCCGCCCAGCCGCTGGGTGACCGTTATATCCTCCATGGACCGTACTATCATCTGCATAGCACTGAATATTTCCAAGTGGAAGCATATCATTGATATGCAGAAGGAACAGCGTGGGGGATAGAACGGCCGCGAATAGATGAGCCGCGAAGCGCATCCATCAGATATAACACGGATTCTGCGCTCATGCAGGAAGCCAGCGACCCAGTTGCAGAACTGAGCAGGCAGACCGTAAGCCGGGAGCTTGGAGAGAAGAGCTTTGTGCCAGACCCGATCAAAAGCCTTGGCTATGTCAAGGCTAACAGCCACCGACTCACCACGCTTGTCAATAGCCTCACCCTAAAGATGTGCAACGTACGCTAGAAGATCACCCGTTGACCGTTTCGGCCGAAACCCGTATTGGCGATCGTGAATTATGGAGTGTTCTTCTAGGTAGTGGACAAGTTGTTTATTTAAAATGCGCTCCATTACTTTGCACAAAACTGAAGTTACGGCTATGGGGCGGTAATTCGATGGATCTGACCGATCTCCTTTTTTGGGGACCGGTTGCACATTAGCTTCTCTCCAAGATTCCGGCACACAACCTGAAGAGAGCGAGAGACGGTAAAGGCGCGTTAACACGGGGGACAACTCCGCTGCACACATTTTTAGGACTATTGGAGGGATGCCATCAGGACCATTAGCTTTCCGGACATCGATTGACTGCAGCTCTGCACGGACGTCACGCTGCCTGATTTTAAAATCGGGCATTGTGTGGCCACAGTGAGAAATTGTAGGTGGCTGTGCATTGCAGTCATCGACTCGGGAGTTAGCCGCAAAGAGTTTGGCCAGGAGATCGACTTTCTCCTGCGGCTTGTGAGCTAAAGTTCCGTCAGAACATCTCAATGGTGGCAGCGAGGGTTGGCAGAAGTTCGATTGCACGGCTTTGGCCAGACGCCAGTAGCTACGGCTGCCCGTAGGATGCGTCAGTAGTTCTTGGCCTACTCGTGCAACGCGCTGGGCATCCGCTCTAATGAAAGCTCTTTTGCAGGACTTGGTGGCATTATTATAGCCTGCTTTCAGCAAGCGGGTTTCGGGATCCCCAAGAGCTTTACCTCTGATCCAAGCGCGGTATGCCGCCTGCTTGTTATCAGCAGCGTTGGCACACTCGCGGTTGAACCATCGGTTGCGCCTGCCTTTGCTAATGAGATAGGAGTGCGGAATATAGTATTCCATCCCTAAAACTATCTCATCAGCAACTGCAGTCGCACTAGCTGTCGGGTCCTTCCCACTGAAGCAGCGCTGCCCCCAAGGAACGGATGCGAAATAGTCCCGCATACCATCCCAATCTGCCGACGAGTAGTGCCAAATCTGGCGTTTCGATACCGCTGAAGGCGGTAGCGGAGCCAGAGACACTTTACTGGATACCAAGCAGTGATCCGAAGATCCCAAAGGAGCTCGAACGTCCACTCGGTAGCCAGCTGGGCGACTCGTCAGCAGCAGGTCCAACAAAGAGGGCGCGTGACCGACTACGTCTGGGATCCTGGTGGGCTGGTTCACCAGTTGAGTCAGGTCGTGCGTGAGAGCGAAAGCATGGGCAGTTCTACCAGCATGGTCAGTTTTGGAGGAACTTAACCACAACTCGTAGTGAGCATTGAAGTCCCCCAAAAACACCAATTCCGCCGATGGAAACCGCTCCTGCGCATCATCTGCTACCCGACTAAGATGGTCCATAAGTCGAGTTGTCTCCATGTCGCCATTATGGGATCGGTAGACGCAGACGTAGACACGGCTATGTGAGTCCAAGTCGACGTGTACCACAAGGAGGGAAAAGGAAGGGTCCTCCAGACAGCGCAGACGGCGACAGCAAACATCCGTCCGAACGAACAAGCAAACTCCGGCTTTGGCTTTGAAGGATTCTTCAAGCACAAAGCCCGGATAGTGCAGGTAGCTGGTGTCGGCCGGACAGATTATTTGCGTCTCCGTCAAAAACAACAATGCTGGCCGTGCCGTCTCAAGATGGTGGTGGACGGCATTGAGGTTTGCATGGAGTCCGCGGATGTTAGCGAACTCGACCTCAAACGGTATAGTTGTGGTGGGGGTGTGCACCGCTGTAGGACCAATTTTATTGTGAGTCGCTGTCATGGTGGAGAAAAGGAGGGAGGCGTGAATCGAGGAAATGCTACCGCGATGCAAATATTCAAAGTGCAGCGGCCTGTTTCACCAGGGATCTGCCTACAGAAGAGTATAATTAACCCGCCGAACGGAAGGGCCCCCGAACCCCCCCGGGAATGGCCGCCGGGACCCCACCTTCCGGTCACCAACCGGCACGACGGACCACCCCGAGATTATGCGTGGCATGGTGAGGCAGCCTCACGAGCTGGTTAGGCTCGCTTGGGCCCCTGTACTGTGCCACGGGCGGCCAGCGGGACAGCCGTTTCTACGGGTCTCCCTGGTCGGCGGGTTAACGAAGTCGTCCTGGCACTGGTTTGACGGAAGCCTCCACAGACCAAGTGCATCGCAGTAACATCCACTCGAGCTCTGGTTATACGCTGGCTGATCCCGAAACGCGACCGACAAGCGGTCACTTGACGGGTTTTACACCATGCGTACGGTGGTCACTAACCAGACGGGCAAGCCCTACCACGCAGTGGAGCATATGGAAGCTCGAAAATCCGTTAGTCGCCTCTTACGACACCCACCGGGGGAGAGGGGCGGAGAATAGTATTCTTTCTCCGTCTCCGCACGGATAAAATCCCATGAGATCCCATGAGATCCCATGGCTTATTCTAATGTTGTAATTGGTTTTAAATAGGTACAAAATGGATATTAGTGTAGGCCCAAGCAATCATCATCTCAGCCAAAAGACGTCCACTGCTGGACAAAGGCCTCCCCCAAGGATCTCCACAACGACCGGTTTTGTGCTGCTCGCATCCAGCGGCTTCCCGCGACCTTCACCAGATCGTCGGTCCACCTTGTGGGAGGCCTGCCCACACTGCGCTTTCCGGTACGCGGTCGCCACTCCAGGACTATCCCGCCCCAGCGGCCATCAGTCCTGCGAGCAATGTGACCTGCCCACTGCCACTTGAGCTTAGCAACTCTTCGGGCGATGTCGGTTACCTTTGTTCTTCTGCGGATCTCCTCATTTCTGATTCGATCACGCAGAGAAACCCCGAGCATAGCCCTCTCCATTGCTCTTTGAGTGACCTTGAGCCTTTTTATGAGGCCCATAGTGAGCGACCACGTCTCAGTCCCGTATGTCATCACTGGCAACACACACTGGTCAAAGACTTTCGTCTTGAGACACTGCGGTATATCGGACGAGAAGATATTTCGTAGCTTACCGAACGCTGCCCAGCCTAATTGGATTCGACGATTGACCTCTTTGCTGAAGTTGGACCTACCTAGCTGGACCGTTTGTCCCAGGTAAACATAATTGTCCACAACTTCAAGGGCAGAGTCCCCAACCTTCAGAGGAGTGGGTACGACACGTGAGTTCGACATAACTTTCGTCTTCTCCATGTTCATTTTAAGGCCCACTTGTTGAGAGACTCTGTTGAGGTCACCGAGCATTGCGCCGAGGTCTTCCAGGGTCTCAGCCATGACCACTATATCGTCAGCAAACCGAAGGTGGGTGATGTATACGCCGTTGACGTTGATGCCGAGTCCTTTCCAGTCCAGAAGCTTGAAAACATCTTCCAGTGCAGCAGCGAACAGTTTCGGAGAAATCACATCTCCCTGTCTCACTCCTCGCTGCAACTGGATAGGTTTCGAGCTCTGGTCCCGAAGACGGACTGACATAGTGGCGCTTTCATACAAACACCTCAACACTTCGATGTACCGATAGTCAATTTGGCACCGCTGGAGAGACTGTAGCACGGCCCATGTCTCAATCGAATCGAAGGCTTTTTCATAGTCCACAAACGCTAAGCAAAGAGGCTGGTTATACTCTTCGGTCTTCTGTATAACCTGCCGCAGCGTATGTATGTGGTCTATGGTGCTGAAGCCTTTTCGGAAACCGGCTTGTTCGATAGGCTGGAAGTCATCAAACCTGCGTGTGAGACGATTCGTTATGACTCTCGAAAACAGCTTGTAGACGTGGCTTAAAAGTGAGATGGGCCTGTAGTTCTTCAGCAGGGTTTTGTCGCCCTTTTTGAAGAACAGTACCACCATACCTTCGTGCCACGTCTCTGGCGTTCTGCCCCCTAGTACGACGGAATTAAATAGCTTCTGAAGAGCTACGAGTACCGGTCTTCCGCCTGCTTTCAGAAGCTCGGCCGTAATTCCGTCAGCACCTGGTGCCCTGCCGTTTTTGAGCTGTTTGAGAGCCATACTAATCTCGTATATGCTGATGTCCGGGATGTCTTCGGTATAGTGCCGGGTTAACTTAGCTCTAGGGTCTTTAGCTAAGCTTTGTACAGGTGGCCGTGTGGATGTGTAAAGCTGTCCATAGAACTTCTCGACCTCTCCCATAACATCGGACCTGGTCGTGACAGTTCTGCCGTCATCGGTTTTCAGCGTCGTCAGTTGGCACTGCCCAATACCCAGATCTCTTGCGAACACTTTTGAGCCTTTGTTCCGCTCAATGGCATCTTTAATACGATTAGTATTAAATTGGCGCGTGTCGCGAGTCATAGACTTCGAGATCTGCCTATTTAGCCGCCGAAACTGAGACGAATCACCTGAGGAAAGCAGAACCATTGCGCGCCGCTCTTCCATTAGTTTTAGGGTATGGTCTGAGAACTTTTTGGTTCCTTTTGCACGGTGGGTTTTAAAGTACTTGGACCCAACCGTTTGGACAGTTTCCACAAACCTGTTGCTGTATTCGTCCACATTTTCGCAATCATTTAGGCGCTCGAAGCGATTCTGCAATTCGAGCTGAAAGCTTTCGGGGTTTTGGATTTGGATGGGTGCAGGACGGAGCGTAGACCTTACCAATCGACGTCTTTCCAGCTTAACGTTGATATTCAATGTGCCTCTTACCAACCGGTGATCGCTGCCAGTTTTAAACGCATTGATCATAGTGACATCATTGAATATTTGCTTCCTCGTCGACATGATAAAGTCAATCTCGTTTCTTGTTGCACCATCGGGACTCATCCAGGTCCACTTGCGGTGCTCAGCTTTCCTGAAAAAGGAGTTCATCATAAAGAGTCCCTCCCTTTCCAGAAAGTCCGCCAGCAGTTGGCCCCGGGAGTTCCGATTACCAACCCCAAATCGTCCCACTCTCATCTCATCGCCGCTTCGCTTGCCCAGTTTTGCGTTAAAGTCTCCCATGACAACGGTGTAATGAGTTTTGGAGGCTTGTATGGCTCTAGAGATGTCCTCATACGTAGCTTCCACCTCATCGTCAGGGTGTGTCGTAGTAGGAACAATAAATAAAATGGAATGGAATGGAATAGACCCAAGCAATAGCACATCAAGAAAAGATTTAGTATTCATTAAGTCACAAAAAGGTAAAGACGTTTTGTTGTTTGCTGGTACAATTTTAAAACATTCAATAAAAAAATGGTTCGACGAACTGGAGGTGTGCAAATAGAGAATGTAGTGCTAGTGTTACTTTAGATAAAGAGAAATTATCAGTTTTGTACTCATCGAAGCACATGTAGATCTAATTTAAATAAAAATCAAGTAGACAGCGTTATTGATGAATGTAAGCAACAAGCATGCAAAAAGTTCACCTCTGTTCAAAAAAAATTAAATCCATTTAGTAGTTTTTACACGTGAAAGAGTAACAAAGAACCATCCATCCATACTTACAAACTTTCGCGTTTATAATATTAGATTATGTTAGAGTGACATATTATTTTCAATAAATGATTTATTTGTGTTATCGAGTGTACTTGCCTATTTAACCTTTTCACCGCCCATCTATCCTGCACGCGATGTCCCGCTGTACGCCAACGTATAAATGTTCAACAGATTCTATAGTACGAAAGCAAGGATGGCGGAACCTCGTATCGATAATCAAAAAAAAGATGTGTAAATTTAAGTTTGTATTTAAATTTACAAATATAAATAAACACTGATACATTATAATGGTATTTTGTTTTATTTTATGATCATTTTTTGTAAGAAAAATTAATATTCATTACCAGAGACAAAAAGACATGCATATACTTGCTAGAGACATATTATAATCGGCACTTCACTATTTATTTCATAACGTCGTCCGTTGACTTCATACCAAGTCTTTGGTTCTAGTAGCACGATAAATTTCTTAAGGAAAAGGGTTGTCTATGCTTTTATTTCATTAAAGAGTTTTGTTGATCTATACTTAAAATCGATGTTTCATGTATGTGTTCACGTTCAGTTTATCAACAAATTATTGGTGTAATTAGATCTTCGCTACGACCCGTAGTTTCAGAGATACAAGGTGGTCACGCCAGGATGAGCCTCATCCTGGCGGGGCCACCTTGAACCCCTTATAACTTTTGAACGGTGGACCGACAAATTCTGAGATTTCACGACAAATTCCGACAAATTATCGACAAATTATCTATAAAGTCAGATTTCCAGTTGGTGATGGTGGCCACGCCAAGATGAGCCACACTGTACACGAACTTTTAAAAGTATTATAATGGGGTACATGCGCCTGCACATCAGACTAACACAAACTGTCCAATTTCCTCAATAGATTTTGAACTTTATTTCTTGGTCAAATAAGGTTGAAAATGTATAGAAGAAGTTTGACAGTTTTGTAAAGGTTGATGATGTGCAGGCGTCTGTACATCAATACAGGATAAATTTTTTACCGCAAATTTTCTGGAGCGACTCAGAATTGTTAAGTACTTAAACAACTTTCTCATAGTAACATAGGTTGAAATATGTCAAAAATGTTAGGTTTTCCCATACTTTAGCAAACACTTGATTAGCCTGATTTATATGAAGAGTCTCAAAATTTTTGACATATTTCAACCCATGTTACTATGAGAAAGTTGTTAACTTACCGATTCTGAGTCGCTCCAGAAAATTTGCGGTAAAAAAATTATCCTATATAAAAGGAGTGTTTTATCACTCTGCCTGCTGAGCAAGTGATATAAAATCATTAAGGTAAAAGGGGCAGTTAAATAATTATTAGAGACAGCAATTAAATGCATAAGATTTAATAACAGATAACATTTACATACTACAAACTCAGCCGAAGTGTACTCGGCTGGTAAGAAAGGGTTGTGCTATAGTCATCGAAGTAAGATGAAAATGTTGCCAAGACGCGGATGTGTACAATATTTTGATGCCTATGATATAAAATATAATAAAAGTTTTTTAAACCGAAATTAACACAAACTAATTACTATAGGCATACCTTTATACCCGGCGACGTTTCGACAAAGATGCACCGGCCACGGCCGTGACCACGACTGTTGCGTTGGCGATAGAACTTTGATTAACCTTTTTACCGCCAACAACTTTTATAGAAGTTCGAGATTTTCGTGCCGTCCACGCCAGCACTTCTATTGAAGTTCTTCTTTGTACCTACTTTATTAAAATACATTTATACGTTGGCGTACAGCGGGACATCACATGCAGGATAGTTGGGCGGTGAAAAGGTTAAATGCATGTCTTAAAATAACTAATAAGTACATAGGTAGATACTTATAATAATATAAGAATTTGATTTATCGATAAATCCACGGTCGGGATCTTTGATCAATATTGTTTATCTAAGGTTGTAATGAAGTAGGGCTTCTGGTCGTTGGAGGAGCACGAGCAGTAACAGCGGCCGGAGTTCTCACGGCCTTACAGGATCGTGTTTATATTTGGCAGCACAATATTTAGCTCTGTAATCAAATAGACAATTTGGAAAAGGTCTTGAAAAGGAAGTGAGGAAAATTAAAAACAAAACGTAGTAGCCCATACACTTGACTGGTGGTGGCAATATGGATGCCACCATAAATTGAACCTTATTGAGTTGGGGATGTGAATTGGCTCTTAATCTGATTGGGAAAGGGCGTCATTCGTAAAAGTAATGTTTTAATCTTAAATTGTATATAAAACAATAAAAGTAAAACGACGGATCATAGTATCGATCGATCGGTCGATTATCATACTAAAACAATACTTACTAATTGTTTTAATATGTCAACAAAAGTTTTAGGAAACGAAGAGGCACTTTATCATTAAAATTGTGTACCTATAAAATGAATTAGCTCGAGTGAAGGCTATAACACACATAACTACACTAGCCTACTCCTGAGCTATAAATAGACTTCGCCAACGACTTGCCCCCTTATTCATAAAATCTATTTTAAGTATTATTTAGTTAAATATTGTTTTGTCAACGTCACACAAACGTCATTTTGAATTTGAGAAAAAGAGACCAAACAATGATTAAATATAATGCTTAAATATTTTTTATGAATAAGGGGGTTAGATAATAGTTTGTAAATCTGTTGATGGTCCATTAATAAATAATTAGTCAAGCCGTTGATTAAAAGCGAATAAATTATATAGATATAATGTGCAAACATAGATTTATTTGTTAAGCGAGACGATATCGAATCAATAATGTAAAATTATAAGATGAAGTTATACCTTCAGGGCTTGCTTTGGTCTCGCTAGGGGCGTGACGGACCATGTATATAAATATTTCTTTATCTGTATAGATTTCTTTGTTCATGTACAAGTACGCGATTCGACCATTACTGAACTTTACTGGTACGTATTGGCTTGCTGGATCTGGAAGTGATTATAAAAATCATTTTATTATGATTATTATTCTTAAAAAAAAACAAATCAAGGCGTCATGGATACTTTATAAATAGCGTATATTTGTGGCACAAATCTACAGCATGAAATATGAGTGGAAATCTTACCCTGAGGACGTGTTGTTTTGCTGTTGTCATCGTAACTGCCTTTCCTTTCGTAGTTTTGATAGTTGCCCTCATCTGCAGGGGTTTCTACGTTGACGTATAGGTAAGACGTTTTTCCATTACGGAACCGTACCGGTACGTACCGGGTTCCGCGATTGTCGCTAGGTTGGTCTGGTTCGTTCGAACCGGGTTGAAGCAAGGTGGGATCAATCAAATACTTTATGTCAACTTTTCTCAGATCAGGTAACAGTACTCTTACGTACTGATCTGGTCCCGTTGGTTCATCGGAAGTATATTGGCTTCGATTAGCAGAGTCTGGTAGATATAATCGTTCTGCCCAAGGTGTTCTTGGTTGATCGTCACCTTGTTGGTTCGGTTGTTTCGGTTGCTGTGTCTGGTTACGTTCCTCATTTTCGTCGACAGCAAAATTTATGTAACCGATTTGGCCATCAGATAGCTTAAAAGGTACGTATTCATCGTTTTCTTTGTTAGGCTGTATTGGTTGGTTGGAACCTTGGCTGTTTGTAAATATTTTCTCATCATTATAAGTTTCATCGTCCATGTACAAGTAAGCAATTCGACCGTTATCGTACTGTATTGGTACAAACTGTTGTGCTGGCAGCCCTAGAACAATAATAAAAATAACTATGAAACACAAGCAAACGGCTGTACAAAAGCATTAGTACACGTAGTCCGTTCGTGTGCTTAGTGTTTTACCTGTCTATGCTGCTATGCTGTTATTCAAATAACTTGGTATTGGTAGATATCGAGACAGCTTAACATTAAGATTTATTATAATATTATACTACATGCATCTGTTGTCCACTGCTAGGCAAAGGCCTCTTCACCTTCTCATACTTATCTCCATGCTGGACTATTTCAGGCCAATGATCGCTTGTGACTCACTACAAACCCATCGTTATAAATTCAATATTAATAAAACAAAAAGATAGGTCCCACTTACATGACGAACATTTGAGCATAATATTACGAGGTCAGGTAGAGTGGTTAGTAAATTGAACTAATTACTTAGCGTACACTAATGCATATATTATGGGTAATTTCCAAATGTTTACCGAGATAAAGTGTTACCTTGAGGTAGTCTTGTTCTGGTTTGGCCCTCAGAACTCCCTGTCCTATTATAGTTTTGGAAATTTTCCTCGTCTTCTTTGGTTGGTACGTTTATGTATATGTACGACGTTTGTCCATTACGAAACTGTACTGGAATATACCAATTTGGTGGATTGGCCTTAGTTTGGTTCGGTTGGTTTGAGTCAGGTGGAATCGTGGTGGGGTCGATTAAATACTTTATATCGACGTTTCGGCCATCAGCCAAGAGTACGGTTAGATACTGATCTGGTACTGTTGGTTCGCCTGAACCTGGTTGCTCCGGTTTGTTAGAATCTGGTAGATATAATCGTTCTGCCCAAGGTATTCTTGTATGGTTCGCTTCAGGCTGACTGGGCTCATTAGAGACGGGTTGTTTTGGTTCACCTGATTGAAAAGACAAGTTTTTGTTTGGTTGGTTAGATAAAGGTTGTATTCTTCGAAACCACTACATGACTTTAAAGGGGTTGTTAATAGTTAGGTATATACATAAGAGCTTCATTACGAAATTGTTCGTCTAGTGCTAAACCATCAATTGTTCTTTTTTCAATAATAAGGTTATAGTATAGTAAAGACTATTAAGGACTTCAAGAAATCACACTAAAACGGTGAAAAATATGGAATCTTATTAATCCAATGGTAAAAGAGACTTGTGCATACGAAATTGTAATAATGTATGTTTTAGCCTCAAACTTAAATGTTTATTCCGTTTTACTCGTATTCTCGTATGTATAGATTATTTACATGCCGAACATAGCTATAAATGATGTTTTAACATAATGTGCAAATACTATAAACTAGGTATTCGAGCGAGACGATATCGAATCAATAATGTAAAATTATAAGATGAAGTTATACCTTCAGGGCTTGCTTTGGTCTCGCTAGGGGCGTGACGGACCATGTATATAAATATTTCTTTATCTGTATAGATTTCTTTGTTCATGTACAAGTACGCGATTCGACCATTACTGAACTTTACTGGTACGTACTGGCTTGCTGGATCTGGAAGTGATTATAAAAATCATTTTATTATGATTATTATTCTTAAAAAAAAAACAAATCAAGGCGTCATGGGTACTTTATAAATAGCGTACATTTGTGGCACAAATCTACAGCATGAAATATGAGTGGAAATCTTACCCTGAGGACGTGTTGTTTTGCTGTTGTCATCGTAACTGCCTTTCCTTTCGTAGTTTTGATAGTTGTCCTCATCTGCAGGGGTTTCTACGTTGACGTATAGGTAAGACGTTTTTCCATTACGGAACCGTACCGGTACGTACCGGGTTCCGCGATTGTCGCTAGGTTGGTCTGGTTCGTTCGAACCGGGTTGAAGCAAGGTGGGATCAATCAAATACTTTATGTCAACTTTTCTCAGATCAGGTAACAGTACTCTTACGTACTGGTCTGGTCCCGTTGGTTCATCGGAAGTATATTGGCTTCGATTAGCAGAGTCTGGTAGATATAATCGTTCTGCCCAAGGTGTTCTTGGTTGATCGTCACCTTGTTGGTTCGGTTGTTTCGGTTGCTGTGTCTGGTTACGTTCCTCATTTTCGTCGACAGCAAAATTTATGTAACCGATTTGGCCATCAGATAGCTTAAAAGGTACGTATTCATCGTTTTCTTTGTTAGGCTGTATTGGTTGGTTGGAACCTTGGCTGTTTGTAAATATTTTCTCATCATTATAAGTTTCATCGTCCATGTACAAGTAAGCAATTCGACCGTTATCGTACTGTATTGGTACAAACTGTTGTGCTGGCAGCCCTAGAACAATAATAAAAATAACTATGAAACACAAGCAAACGGCTGTACAAAAGCATTAGTACACGTAGTCCGTTCGTGTGCTTAGTGTTTTACCTGTCTATGCTGCTATGCTGTTATTCAAATAACTTGGTATTGGTAGATATTAAGACAGCTTAACATTAAGATTTATTATAATATTATACTACATGCATCTGTTGTCCACTGCTAGGCAAAGGCCTTTTCACCTTCTCATACTTATCTCCATGCTGGACTATTTCAGGCCAATGATCGCTTGTGACTCTCTACAAACCCATCGCTATAAATTCAATATTAATAAAACAAAAAGATAGGTCCCACTTACATGACGAACATTTGAGCATAATATTACGAGGTCAGGTAGAGTGGTTAGTAAATTGAACTAATTACTTAGCGTACACTAATGCATATATTATGGGTAATTTCCAAATGTTTACCGAGATAAAGTGTTACCTTGAGGTAGTCTTGTTCTGGTTTGGCCCTCAGAACTCCCTGTCCTATTATAGTTTTGGAAATTTTCCTCGTCTTCTTTGGTTGGTACGTTTATGTATATGTACGACGTTTGTCCATTACGAAACTGTACTGGAATATACCAATTTGGTGGATTGGCCTTAGTTTGGTTCGGTTGGTTTGAGTCAGGTGGAATCGTGGTGGGGTCGATTAAATACTTTATATCGACGTTTCGGCCATCAGCCAAGAGTACGGTTAGATACTGATCTGGTACTGTTGGTTCGCCTGAACCTGGTTGCTCCGGTTTGTTAGAATCTGGTAGATATAATCGTTCTGCCCAAGGTATTCTTGTATGGTTCGCTTCAGGCTGACTGGGCTCATTAGAGATGGGTTGTTTTGGTTCACCTGATTGAAAAGACAAGTTTTTGTTTGGTTGGTTAGATAAAGGTTGTACTCTTCGAAACGACTACATGACTGAAATTTTAAAGATACTGTCGCCTAGTGCTTAATCCTCAATGGAACTCTGATCAGAAAGAAAGTTTTAGAGACGGGTTGTTTTTGTTTACTTGGTTAATAAGATAGTGTTAAAACAAGACAGTGCTCAAACACCGCTCGAGGAAAAAAATTCAACAATTTTCTAAATACTTTTTAATTGGTTTGCAACAAAATTAGCGTACAGTTATACTCTTATTATCATTATAAAGGTAAAGGTTCTTAAGTAATGCTTACTTCTGTCGTCACTTGTGTTGTCTTCTGCTTCTTCTACTGCAACCTAAAGAGTAGTCGCATTAATAAAAGTAATACTAACGCTACAGCTCTCAATTTCATCTTAATCATGGCCGTCGTCTGTCTTAAACTTACGACACACTGCTGGGCTCAGGCCTTCCCATATGAACAATAAAAAAACCAAAAAAACAAAGTTTTTACATGGTATTAAAAAGTTGATTCTAAGATTTCATAAAATAGTTTGAGATAATGGCAACCACATTTATAAATAAAAACTGAATACTTAATGGTTTCAAACTTCATTTCATGAAATCCTAAGATAAAATGAAATAAAAAAGATACTTAATTAAAACTAAAATGATTAAAAGTTACTACTTACCCCTTACAAATAAACACTATTTAAGCATTTACTTAGTTAATCATTGTTTTGTCAACGTCACACAAACGTCGTTCTCAATTTGAGAAAAAGAGACAAAACAATGATTAACTAAATAAATGCTTAAATAGTGTTTATTTGTAAGGGGGTTAGTAACTATTTTTTTGTTTTTTTTTTGAAAGAGTTATTTATTATTCAAAATAATGAAAATTCAAAATATTCAAAGAAAAAATAAATAGTTTAATGTCACAAGCGTAAATACAATTAAGTACCTACCTACACATGTTTAAATATTTATAAAATTATATAAAACAGTGAAAAAATTAAACGCCTACCCAACCCAGCCAGGAATCGAACCTGGGTCTTCCACAATCCGGGCGGCTGCACTGACCGTTATGATACCGGGAAGGCGAACGTAAGCGCTGAATTTTGTCACTGCTTCTTTAATTTTTGAGTGCTAATAGCGGCACAGTGTGACATCTATCCAACGGTCATTGCAACCGATGGCCATGCAGATTCACCTTTGCAGATGAAATACCACAAATTTGAGAAAACAACGCTATAGTAAATTTTACTTTTTATTTTCTAGTGCTAATTGCTGCACGAAATATTTATAAAATTTATAAAATACAGTGAAAAAATTAAACGCCTACCTACCCTTTTTTTTACTGTATTTTATAAAATTTTATTAATATTTAGTTAAGATTCAGAATTCAGAATCAGCACTTGAAAATAAAAATAAAAATTTACCTATGTTTAATTGAAGACCCTATCAAAAAGTGCGTAATTCTAGTCAAGAGTTTATTGCTCTAGTAATTTTATTTATTTATTTGATATATTTACACAAACTTGCACTATCATTAAGAAGCAACATTGGCGTAACTCACTTGCTCTTATATTGCATGGTAAATTTTAATTGTTTATTATCGTAACATTCAATTCTAGTATTTTTACTGAGTAAAATTTAAACAAAGAAAAATATACTTACAAATGATATGAGGCAGGTGAGTGCCACCACTCCGAAGGCTTTCATAGTGACCCAAGACTGAGACTGAGACTAGCACACCACGTTTTTATTTTATATAAGAATTATATAATATTATTTAAATATTAATATTTGTAAGTCGAGGGTCATGCCAAAAGAAACTGGATACTTTTTACACTGGCATGTTATTATATTAATGACTGGTTACGAAATAAGGTTTTTGGAAGATACTTTTTTACCCGACTGTGTCAGAAGGAGGGTTATATTTTTTGAGTGTATGTATGTATGTATGTATGTATGTATGTATGTATGTATGTATGTATGTATGTATGTATGTATGTATGTATGTATGTATGTATGTATGTATGTATGTATGTATGTATGTATGTATGTATGTATGTATGTTTGTATGTTTGTATGTATGTATGTATGTATGTATGTATGTATGTATGTATGTATGTATGTATGTATGCCTAGCCCAAACGGCATGGTGGATTTTAACATATCGCACTACCAATACAATACTGGTACAAGTCAAAACATACTGACATTGGAAATTTTGTCGTATTGAAGAACAGTACAGTTCAATTTCAAATATCAGTATGTTTTGACTTGCACCAGTATTGTATTGGTAGTGCGTATGAGGTGTCGTTAGATTGGTTTTGACTGTGGGAGTGACATAGGCTTTTTAGCTAAAAATCCGGAATATACTTAGCAAAAAAAAAAGTAAAAAGTTTGAAATAAACCAAATTATTAAACTGAAACAAAAAACCCGACTGCTGACTGTCCCCGCCAGCGACAACTATCAATATTCAATGTATTTATATAATATACTCATTTTTTATTTTATAATTTAAGTATAGGTACCGGACAAGAAATATTTCACGTTGCATTCAACATTGCTCAAATTGAATTCTGGGATCAGTTATTTTTTATGTTAGTCCGATTTTTATGAGTACCTATATAATTGTTTTTTAAATAGTGGTTTTAGCAGTATGGTTTTTGTTTTATTTTAATAATTTGGTTTTTTTTCTAGAGAATCTGGCGGAAATTTGTTCACAGCAATAGAGTTTTCTCGACCTGATTATTGCGATATGACTACTCTGCTATGCTTACTCATTATATGCTATGCTTACTCAGTGTAACTAAAGAGCCCCAAGAATGTTTTATAATTTTGATTATACGTTTGGTGAGTCTACTTATTCACCTGCATCAGTCTTGTTTGGATAACTGAGAAACTGAAGATGAGACGAAGGCTAATCGGCCACAACTTCGGTCACCCAAGAAAGTACCACCAACTCATCCGCCGCTGTGGTCTATTAGTGTAAAATGGTATACCTTTGTACTGAAGGGAATACTAATAGGGTTGAAAATGAAACCGCTAGTAGCTTCTTTATTCTAATGTATGTACCAACTTTATTGAGGACTTACATGGCCTATATGCTATTTGCTAAGACGCTTTGATAGCGCGATTCAGAAGACGAATCACGCCACGCCATCTAGTAACAAATATGAGAACTAACTTATTATATATTTACATGCGTCTTCAACAATTAGTTAAGACCACCGGTCCCAGAGGTCCCGGGTTCGATTCCCAGTGTGGAATACATGTTTGTGTACTCGATTTGGTTGGTGGTAGGGCTTGTTTGTCCGTCTGGCTAGCTACCACCATCTTATCTAAATATGTCGCCATAACATCAATGTTGGTAGCATTGTTGTGTTCCGGCAACTAGAGATAAGATAGCCAGTGCCTCACTAGTTGAGGGCGCGCTTCCACCATTGTCCTTATCATCACTTGAAATCCAGGGTGATGAAGGAACTGTGCTTATATATAGCAGTTTGTGCTGCAAAGGTTCTGCTTTAGGTATAGCTTGGCGTGACAAGCAAAGTCAAGACCCCGGCACCTTTTCTGGCACCACGCACGGATGCCTAGGCACCATGGCACACACGTATGCGTCTGATAGACTCTACTTTTTTAATTTCAAAAATATGTAAATACTTCCTCATTTGCCACATGAACCTTGTTATTTTAACATGTCAAGAGGTGTAAAACATTAGTTGCCTACAATTGCGAGATTTCTAAGGTCTCCAGAGCTATTTTTTTAATGTAAATGATTTTCATTGAAGACTAGATGACCCGGTGAACTTCGTATCACCTAATTAATGTATTGGTGAAAAATATGGTCAAAACTTAAACATTTGTTGGCCAACATCCAAAAATATAACAATTGCTTTCAAATGACGTCGTTTGGCGCAACGCATATTGTACAGGAAAATTTCATGCCCACTTTCAAGGTAGTATACCATAATTATTGTTTTTGATAAATTATTAATTTCCCACCCCAGAAACTAATGAGCGTAATGGATGTGGTGGTGGGACTAATTGTGGCTATTTTACTTTACCACCAGCACAACATAATCTAGTAGTTTCACCGCTGTATTTTAAAGCTTTAAAATATTTACAAATGGTTGTCATTTCCCCAATTGTTACGGCACAATAATCTATTTCCGGGTCGTAGTGGAATGCTACGTACGTACGTAGTGGAGTGGTTTACAGGAACACTGCCTCTGCGGAATCGCTCTATTTCATAGTGTCGTGCTCGCTGTAGTTGTGTTTGGTGTGCCCGAACTCGTTCCATTCTAACCCTATCTACTTCATTATTATTCACTGTGGAACGCAATTCTGCCATACAAACGCATGTTATCATTATCTGTCTCTCGCTGGTCGTCAGTGCGGTTTGCACGTGAGTTAGCTCGTCGTACATTTGATTGACTTCGACGACCTAAGTCAGGTCCTCTTCTCCTTGGCATTTTAAAACAATAAGGTAAACGCTGGTAATGTCGACAGTGTCCCAACACTCGTCAGTTTTTAAAAAAGGTTTGATAATATTTTTCTCACAACATATTAATAGACGTTTTTTATGGCAACATAGTTATGGTAATCTAATGCACAGTTAAAATGGTAGCACTTAGTTATAAATGCAATAGCATCCGACAAAAAAAATGATGAAAAGTTGAGGACACCTAAATTCGTAAATTATATAAATGCAGCTCCTAAAAGTGTAACCCGGTTGGCCAGTTTGACTTCACTTATTATAAGAAACTATTAGCTGTTTGGTAAGTGTGATTGTTTTGTAAAATAGTTAAGTAATTTTTCTAACGATTATAACCTATAAAAAGTCTTGTAATGTTATGTAGATATTATTATTTGTGTGTGACATTTACTGGTTCTTCATAAACCCTGTTTGACCCAGTACTCGACAAAATACTACTAATTTGACGGTAATTGGGACACGCTTGATAAACTGCACCTAATATCGTCACAGTATTTTTATTATTTGATCACTATCGTAATTAAATAGGTATAGCTTTTGTCGTAATTCATATTTATAAAAAACATTTTGTTACGTACTAATCATGTTTTGTATTGAACATTAAACGTTAACAGGTCTTGTTTTGAACATAATGGGTGTCGACTGTCGAATACTAGGGTGTCGGGTTTTGGGTCAATATTTTACACTTTGAAACTTATAATTTAATATCATCATTCATGATTACATTATATAAAACATTATATAAAATTTTAAATAAAACAATTATTTTGCAGTTACGATGTCAACCGATTACAACTTCTGGCACTTGTATAAACCGATTACTTTTTGAAAAAGCCGGAATTTTTAGGTTTGTGTTTATACAAAAACTGATAAATTAAAAAAAAATCATTTTTTTTTGATTTTTTATTGAATCAGATCACTATTTTGTAGGATGAAACAGAGTTGGTCCACCACATCGTCTTGAAATCTATTTCTTCGCGATAAACATACGCTTCAGAAGTTATAGAAGGTGCTGCTACTGATAAATACTTAGATTATTCCAAAAGTGCCAAGGAATTCTGTATGCTCTTCATGGTGCCCAGGCGCACTCTCGCTTCTCTTACATTCGCAGTATATTTACTGCTGGCTACCGACTAAATCTATAGTCATTTACGTTCGAAGCACTTCCGTGATCAAGATAAAATAGATTTGCGAACCGATGGCGTAGCTACCTCGACGTTAATAAATATCATAATCACAATCAAATCTCAATAAACAGATTGACATTTTACTTTAAATCATCATCATCATCCTCTGCCATATGAAGCTCACTGCTGGGCATAGGCCTCCCCCAAGGATCGCCACAATGATCGGTCCTGCGCTGCCCGCATCCAGCGGCTTCCCGTGACCTTGATCTGATCGTCGGTCCACCTTGTCTGCCCACGGAACGTCGTTTCCGGTGCGTGGTCGCCAATCGAGAACCTTTTTGCCCCAACGGCCATCAGTTCTCCGCGCTATGTGTCCCGCTCACTGCCACTTCAGCTGAGCAAACCTCCGAGCGATGTCAGTTGTTTTAGTTCTCCTCCGGATTTCATCTTTTCTGATTCGATCGCGAAGCGAAATACCAAGCATCGCTCTCTCCATTGCTTGCTGGATGGCCTTGAACCTTCTTATGAGACCCATAGTAAAGGACCACGTCTCATTCACGTATGTAATCACTGGCAACACACACTGGTCAATAACTTTTGTCTTGAGACATTGAGAATATTTGGATGCGAATACATCTCGTAGCTTCCCGAATGCAGCCCATCCGAGCTGGATTCGTCGAGAGATCTCTTTTTCGAAGTTGGACTTACCTAACTGGACCGTCTGTCCCAGGTAAACGTAATGGTCAACAAAATCGAGTGTAACGTTCCCAACATTAACTGGAGCGGGTGCAACATGGGCATTGGACATGATTTTCGTCTTGTCCATGTTCATCTTAAGACCCACTCTTTGAGAAGCATTACTGAGATGTTCGAGCATTGTGTTCCAAGGTATTCCAAGGTCTCAGTCATGAATACTACATCATCGGCCAATCGAAGGTTTGTGAGATACTCGCCATTAATGTTGATGCCGTATCCTTTCCAGTCTCAGTTTCAGCTTGAAAATATCCTCCAACGCAGCTGTGAACAGTTTCGGAGAAATAACGTCTCCCTGTCTCACAACTCGCTGTAGTTGGATAAGATTAAAGCCGTGGTTCTGTAATCGGACCGACATAGTGGCATTTTGGTATGAGAACCTCAGCACCTCGATGTACCTGTAGTCTACTTGGCACCTCTGGAGAGACCGCAGCCCTGCCCAGATCTCGATCGAATCGAAGGCTTTCTCATAGTCCACGAACGCCAAACAAAGTGGAAAGTTATACTCGTATAACTTGCCGCAGCGTATGGATGTGGTCCAATGGTACTGTAGCCTTTTTGGAACCCGGCTTGTTCGGGAGGTTGGAAGTCGTCAAACCTGCGCGCGAGGCGATTCGTAATGACTCTCGAAAACAGCTTGTAGATATGGCTCAGAAGCCAGATGTGTCTGTAGTTCTTCAGGAGAGTCTTATCACCCTTCTTGAAAAACAACATCACCTCGCCTCTGCCCCATGCCTTTGGCGTTCTGCCCTCGAGGATAACAGAATGGAATAGCTTCTGGAGGACCTTAGGTATCGGCTTACCACCCGCTCTCAAAAGCTCTGTTGTGATTCCGTCATCACCCGCCTCCTTGTTGTTCTTAAGCTGTTTGATAGCCATTCTAATCTCATACAGGCTGACGTCTGGAATGTCTTCGATATAGTGTCGGGTCAGCTTGGCTCTAGGGTCTTTAGCCTTGCTTTCAACAGGTTGTTTTGTGGAGTAAAGCTGGCCATAAAAACTCTCGATCTCTCTCAGGATTTCAGATGTTGATGAAATGATGCTACCTTCCTCAGTTTTCGGCCTCGTCATTTGCCTTTGCCCAATAGACAGATCTTTTGCGAATACTTTGGAGCCTTTATTGCGCTCAATCGCCGCCTTAATACTTTCGGCATTAATTTGGTGAAGGTCGCTCGTCAAGGACTTAGAAATCTGCCTATTTAGCTGTCGTTAACGAAGGGCATCCGCTGAGCCATGTAGCCTCATTTCATGTCTCTGATCCATGAGTAACAGTGTGTGGCTGGAGAGTTTTTTAATTTAGGACGGCGGGTTTTATAGTACTTGGATCCTACCGTACGGACAGTATCCACCACCATGTTGTACACATCGTCCACATCGATGCTGTTTTCAAGGGTTTCGAAGTGGTTCTGGTCCAGCTCCAGCTGAAAGCACACGGGGTATTTGAGCCGGTATTGTTCGGAGCGTAGATTCTATCAGTCGAGATCTTTCGAGCTTGACGTTGATATTCAATGTGCCTCTGACCAATCGGTGATCGCTTCCTGTTTTAACAGCATTGATCACGACGACAACATTGAATATTTGCTTCCTCGACGACACGATAAAATTAATCTAATTTTTGACTTTACCGTCCAGACTAATCCAGGTCCATTTGCGGCTTACGGGCTTCCTGAAGAAGGAGTTCATCATATAAAGAGTCTCCCTCTCCAGGCTTTCCCTTTGTTGCCTTCTACGGAACGTGCCTTCCTTAACACCCGTTTGCAGAACTTGGCGGCAGAGTTAAAGGCTCAAAGTTAAAGATACTGCTGTGCCTGCGTTTGCAACTGCGAGCCAGGGCTCAGGCTTGGTACGCTGCCTCCTTCCGCGCTTCAGCGTGAGTGCAGTCAGCATTGAACCATGGACGGGCCCAAATGCCTATGGGGACGTCAAAGAATGAGATAAAATATTCAGTCTGTCTGGGTCAGTTGTCAGCAGAAGGTCTAGGCAATTGGATGTGTGGCCATCAACATCAAGTATGTGGGTTGCTAGGTTCACCAGCTGGGAGAGATTTTGTGATAACGCAAACTTGCGTGCCTCTCTTCCAGCATGGTCCGTTTTCTGGAACGGGAATAGCCAATCGCTATAGTGGGCGTTGAAGTCTCCAAGAAAAACAAGCTCCGCAGTTGGATACCTTCGTTGGGCCAGATCAGCTGCCTCAGTGAGGTGGTCAAACAACCGAGTCGTCTCCTGATCTCCGCTGTGCGACCGATAGACACCGACATAGAGAATTTTCTCAATGCCGGTGTCTATCAGCAACCATAGTGCGGATAAACCTAAAACCTCGTAGCTGGTGAGACGTCAACAGCACACGTTATCGCGGACATACGCACAGACCCCGGCTTGCTTCTTGAACTTATGCTCAAACAAGTAGCCGAAATACTTAAGGTAGGCTACGTCCAACGGTTTCGCTATTTTCGTCCCAGTAAGAAAGAGTAAGTGTGGCTTTTCGATCTCGAGATGGTATAATGGACCGGTTGGAGGTTTGAGTGCAGACCTCGAAAGTTAGTGAGGTGCACTTTGATTGGTAGGAAGTGCAGCCGTTGTACACACTTACTTTTTAAAACTTTCTGCTTCATATTGAGTTGAGGTGGTTTTGCTGGGGTTTCAAAAGCCAGCGAGGCGCAGTTTGGCTACCAAAAACGGCACTCGTAATCTTCAATGTACTAATGAAAAAACTCATGTGGAAACCGCAGGGATGCCCGTGCAGCTCCCCTGGGAGTTGCCACCGGATCCTCCATTCCAGTCGCCAACTGGCACGGTGGAGCCATTTCAGGATTTTTCGCGAGCCCCCTACTCCCTGCGATCGGCCAACGGCTAAAACCGTGCCACAGATCCCGCTACCCTCCACGATGAGCTTTTCAGCACAAATTTGATCAGAGTCCGAGACCGGTCCTTCTGACGCTACTGCTAGCCATCAAGCCCCCAAAGGCACTGGCATTCCTACTACGCTACGACGGAACACAGCAAGCTGCTTGACGTCAGACTTAAATAGGAAGGTGGTAGCGAGCCAGGCGGACCCTTCGAGCCCTACCACCGCTATAGAGCCGCCTCTACTTGACAGTAGAGGCGTTGCCCGGGGTGGACCGCTAGGAGGTAAATCCCCAACCACCCCAAATCTGAGACGAAAGTGATGGTGTTCGAGAGAGATGTAGAAATAATGACTGTACCGGAATGATTGTCCCTATCTACTGACCCTGATAGGTAGGGTATGGCAGTTCGAACTACGGGTCTGGCTGTCTTTTCAAGAGTACCACGGGAGTTCCGGATCTTCGATCTTCGCGGGCATCTCCGGCAGGCCCCGGACATGGGTTGGACTCGTGGTGGCATGTGGTTAGCTGTAGAAAGGGGGATTGTTCGTCTGCCTGGTTGAGGTCTGGCCAGGCTTCCATTTCGTGCACAGCCAGCGGGTCCTAGTAGCGGTCCGGTGGGGGCCTGAAGCGAAAATATTTGCAGGGCACGTGAGTTGCCCTTAGTTGGTTGTTCTGCTCAGTGGTTTTCATTGAGCAGTTCTTCAACATCTCCGGCACTAATCAGGAGAACGAGTAGAGGCGCCTGCTAGATGCAAAAGCCTCCGGTTGAATCAGCCGCGTAGGACTTTGGAATTGATCAGGTGCCTGGATGGATACCGAGAAGCGAGTGTGCTTACAACTCCGCCACCAAAGAGGACATTTGGTAGCCGACTTTAAAGTTGACGGCCCGAGCAGTGGTACACTGCGAGTTGTGCTCTTAGTGCAACGAGTAGTGAGCGAGCTTACAGCTCAGATAAATAATAATATTTTTAAGGAAGAGTTTGGCTTTATTGCTTCATAACTTTTTTTACACAGCAGCTTGACACTTTCCACCATAACAATAATTAAAGTACATTAAAAAATCTTTCCAATGATATATCGCATGTTGTTATTGGTTCTGTTGCAAATAAACAGGCATTTATTTTTGTTGGAAATAAAACTTTGATTTGTATTATGGACGTATCGATTATCGAGATTCAATTTGTTTGGTGGCATAATGGCCCCATCACTAATTGTTCTTTTTTTCTTTTTGTTGGTACACTTGTCTCGGGAAGGCAACAATGGCTGGTTGATAGGTTATCGTGTGTTGATAATTAAATAGATTTTATGTAGTAATAAGGGCATTTGGAGCCGTATTACTTTAATTAAGTGTATTGTGCAACCTGTGTTTTGTGAGTGTGTACGTCGTAAGCGAATCGCATCGGGAGTACAATTCGCCGCTGTCGACGTCACCGCTGCTGGAGTAAACAGGTATTTCCTCGGGGGAAGAGTGCACTTGGGGTAGTTTGGGTGTGATTAGGGAACCCTAGAAGACCCGGACTCGGATTCGGGCCCCATCGGACCATATGGATCCCGTTCTGGACGGCGGGAGCGGCATGGAACTGTGAGTGGATTTTGTAGATTTTAAGTTGTAACCTAATTTTAAACAGTAGCATAGTGTGTGTTGTGGGTTTCCGCAACATTTTGGTAGCAGAGCGTGGTTAATACCGGACCTCTAGGTTAATCGGTGTAATTTTGTGTATTTTTTTAGTTCGTAATAGGTTAAGCTCATTTCGTGTAAAATCGCACTTCCGGGACAGGTGCGGTTGAATTGTAAGGTTGGTAGTACCGTTGTTTTCGTTGTATTTGGGCTGGGACATTTCTCGGAACGTTAATTGTTATTTAATTTCTTTCAATTGAAAGCATCGAGTCGATTCGGGATAATCGATTCCGTGTTTTCGTTGACTCGTTTTAATTTTGTGTTTAGGTTTATTTAGTTAAAATTATTTATAATGACAGCGTCACGGCAGGAGTTGGCTCAGCAGCTCCGGTGGTTCACCGGGCTGCTTGCATTAATAGATCGGCCTAACCGGGAGGACGCCTTGGAGACGCGTTCGAAAGAAATGCAGGCTCATTTCTTGTTGGCCGAGCGGTCGGTAACCGCTCTATTGTCAACCGACCCGGTCGGGGAGAAGGAGCTGGCCCTCCACGCCCAATATGTCAAGGATCTGGAGCACATCCAAGACATCTACGACGAGGTCCTTCAGCGGGTGAAGGACATCGAGCGACTGCGGGAGGGGAAGCCTGTTGCGCGCCCCGCTTCGCTCCACACCCCTGGACCCAGCGCCATGGGAAGATTGGGTGCCCTGGAGGTCCCGCATTTCACCGGATGTATGCGGGACTGGGCTGGATTCCGGAACATGTTTTTGGCCTTGGTGGATACTCGGAAGGATTTCACCAAGGCCGAAAAGCTGGCATATCTCCGTTCCTTCCTAGACGGAGAACCCAGACAGCTCGTACAGCATCTGGAGCTGCAGGATGCGAGCTACGACACCGCCATGCAGCTGCTGGAGAAGCGGTACGAGAAGCCGCGTCTTCAGGCGGACGCGCACGTGACCCATCTGCTGGGATTGCCGAGGGTCAACCATAGGGCTCAGCTGAGGGCGCAGCTGATCACCCCGCTCACCGTGTCCTTAAACGGGTTAAGGACGCTCGGACTGCCCGTCGACCAGTGGTCCTTCCTTCTTCTGCACAAAGTTCTGGCCAAGTTGTCGCAGGAGATGAGGGACAAGTTCGAGCGGAATCGACTGGTCCACAAGGATCTCGGCAGCGTTCTGCCCTCGATAGGGGAACTTCTGGAGTTCCTGGAAGAGAAGGCTGGCCTGCTGGAAAACCAGCTAGCCTCCCAGGAGGCTCCGACAAGTGCGCCGGCCCGCACTTCCGGAGTCTACGGCGCCCAGCCGCCACGCAACCCAGGGAAGGGTCGCGGCAGGCTGGTGGCTGCAGCCGCCATCAACCCCGGTTCTGGATGCCGGATTTGCGGACAGCAGCACTTGGAGCAGCTATGTCCAGCAATTCTCGGGCTGCCCACAAAAGAGCGCCGAAACCTCGTTCGGACACGAGGATTGTGTTATGCCTGCCTGGGAGGACATAGGTATAATGAGTGTCCCCAGGCGAGGCCTTGCGATGTGTGCGGCGGACCGCACCATCGCTTACTGTGCACCCGTAGTGCTGAGGGCTCAGCACCGGTTCGGGAGAGGGGATCTCCCACGGGTGGCGGTTTGGGACCGGGGTCAACTCCGCCTCCGGAAAGACGGAGTCCGCCACGGCCGCCACACTACAACCCCTCGTACACCCCGGCTCAGATGAGTTGGGGACCGCCGGAACGGAGCCAGGTTCTGGCTACAACCCGGCACCCGGCGCGACCAACACCAGGAGTTGGTGCCTCTAAGGGCCACTGGGTATAGGGAGCCCCACCTCCGGACCCAACACCCGGATACTCGTACGCGTATCCTCCGCCGCCGTTACCGGAACAACAACGACATGAGAACCGTCAACAGTTCTCACCGGTACTGCACGAGTACCCGAGGTTGGAATACCACCCACTCTATCACCGGTATGGTAGGGCAGCTGGATACGCACCACCCCGGATGGTGGCCTGCACGCGTCCGACTTACTGGCCGAGTCATCACGGTTCGACAGGGTCGGCTGCTGGCTCTGACGCGTGACTAGCCTGTGGTCGGGCTACGTTGGAACCGAGGACGGTTCTTATGCCCATCGTGCAGGTACGCGTTTGGGGACCTAGGGGGGACTTCGTCCGGATACGAGCCCTCCTAGACACTGGGGCACAGGGCTGCTTAATTACTACGAGGGTAGCGAGGCGCCTACATCTGGAGTGCGCGCCTCCCTCAGTTCCGATTCGGGGAGTCGGAGATACAGAAGTGGGGGGTCTGTCCGGTCAGACCCACATTTCCTTCTCTCCTGTGCATTCCGCTTCGATACGGATTGCGGCGGCCGCGATCGTACTCGACAATCTGCTGGGTTGGCATCCACCGACAGACATTCCGCGGGACGCAATGTCTGACACATCAGGTCTCATGCTGGCAGACCCTCATTTTGAGGAGCCGGCTCCGGTGGACCTCATATTGGGAGCGGATGTACTGGGCTGGATCCTCTTAGGGCCTCAGCCGATTCTGGGCCGCTCTTCGTTGGTAGCTATACCTACCATCTTTGGACACGTTTTAATGGGACCGGTTTTCGACCAGGAGACGCGGGATGTCTCACCTGTCGTCGCTACTACCTCCATCGCTAGGACGATGCAAAAGTTCTGGGAACTGGAAGAGCCTCCCATGGTCTCCCGTCTGGATCCGGAGCATGTGGAGTGCGAAACCTTTTATAAGGATCACACACGCCGGATGGCGTCGGGTAGGATCGAAACTCGACTGCCCTTTATCGACTGTCCCCCTCTCTTGGGAAAATCGAGGGCGTTGGCAGAGAAACGACTCTTGTCCATGGAGCGTCGTATGTCTCGCGATCCGGTACTTCGGGAAAAGTATATCGAGTTCATGCGAGAATACGAGGCCTTGGGGCATATGTCGCGGGCGACTGTCGACTGGACAACGACAGATCATTTTTTCTTGCCTCACCACGCGGTGTTGAAGGCCTCATCTGGAAAACTACGGACTGTTTTTGACGGATGGACTGTTACGCGTTGGAGGTCGCCTCAAAAATGCCGACCTGCCCTTCGGTAGCCGTCATCCTCTGCTACTCCCCAAAGGAGGACCTTTGGTAGAACTGGTGGTCTCGGATAGACACCTAAAAAACGCTCACGCGGGGTGTAATGCGTTACTGGCGATATTACAGAGGGAGTTCTGGATTTTGTCCTCTCGGAGAGTGGTTCGCAGCGTGTTATTTAAGTGCGTGGCTTGTTATCGGGTGAAGGCCTCCACTATGCAGCCACAGATGGGGGATCTCCCTTCTGACCGGGTTTGTCAGACTACTAGGCCGTTCGACGGGGTCGGTACGGATTTTGCTGGACCGTTTCTGGTGAGAACCACAGCCTATCGTAACACTAGGGTCACGAAAGCATACCTGTGCGTTTTTGTCTGCCTGGCCACTAAGGCCGTCCACCTGGAAGTGGTTTCGGCTCTGTCTACGGAAGCCTTTGTCGCCACGCTGGATCGTTTTGTTTCGCGACGGGGTTTACCTTCTCTCATTCGGTCCGACAACGGTACCAACTACAGAGGCACTGCCAACTACTTAAAAGATGTAAACGATTTTCTGGATAAAAATTATAATAGCATAAGTCAAGCTCTCGCACAGCGGGGAATCACATGGCGATTTAGTGTGCCAGCCTGTCCCCACTGGGGCGGGATATTTGAAGCCGCGGTAAAATCGGCAAAAACCCACTTGCGCCGGGTAGTCGGGGAAACTACCCTCACGTATGAGGAACTTACAACTGCGTTTTGCAAGATTGAGGCGGTTCTCAACTCGCGTCCGCTTTGTCCACTCTCCTCTGACGCAAATGACATGGAAGTCCTGACCCCTGGTCATTTTTTGGTCGGTCAGCCACTCACTGCCCTGCCTGAGTATCCCTGGAAGGATGAACGCAGACACCGGATGTCTCGTTTTCAAATGATACAACAAATGAGTCAGGACTTGTGGCGTCGTTGGTCACTGGAGTATCTGCATTTATTGCAGCAGCGTGTAAAGTGGACAGACCGGACGTCGCCCCCTTCGGAGGGGGATCTGGTTTTATTAAAAGAGGCTAATTTGCCATCGTTATTTTGGAGACGAGGTCGCATTTTAAAGTTAATCTGGGGCGCGGACGGGACTCCGCGTGTGGCGCAAGTGTTGGTTGATGGATCGGTGCTAAATCGCGCAGTCGCGACCTTAGCTCGATTACCGGTTGACTAGTTTAAGATTTCAGGCTAGAAAGCGGTACGTCCGCTTTGGGTGGCGGGATGTTGCAAATAAACAGGCATTTATTTTTGTTGGAAATAAAACTTTGATTTGTATTATGGACGAATCGATTATCGAGATTCAATTTGTTTGGTGGCATAATGGCCCCATCACTAATTGTTCTTTTTTTCTTTTTGTTGGTACACTTGTCTCGGGAAGGCAACAATGGCTGGTTGATAGGTTATCGTGTGTTGATAATTAAATAGATTTTATGTAGTAATAAGGGCATTTGGAGCCGTATTACTTTAATTAAGTGTATTGTGCAACCTGTGTTTTGTGAGTGTGTACGTCGTAAGCGAATCGCATCGGGAGTACAATTCGCCGCTGTCGACGTCACCGCTGCTGGAGTAAACAGGTATTTCCTCGGGGGAAGAGTGCACTTGGGGTAGTTTGGGTGTGATTAGGGAACCCTAGAAGACCCGGACTCGGATTCGGGCCCCATCGGACCATATGGATCCCGTTCTGGACGGCGGGAGCGGCATGGAACTGTGAGTGGATTTTGTAGATTTTAAGTTGTAACCTAATTTTAAACAGTAGCATAGTGTGTGTTGTGGGTTTCCGCAACAGGTTCCTAGATATGCTTCCATATATTTTTGCCCGTCCTCCTTTATTTATTTATTTTCTTTTTACGACAACCAACTGACACTTTTACACATTTTTTATATCTGAAACAGAACTGTTTTGTATTCCAACAAAACAGGCCAAAGAGATCGGACCTCATACTACAGCTATGAAACATACACAATACACACCTATATTTGTCAACCAATCAAGCGACAAGACATCAAATGTTTCACAGCTAGGAACATTTTGTTGTACGTACCGTTTTGACAGTTTCCATGACAACGAAACAAACAAATAATTTTGTATTTGAAAATGAAATTGTCGTTTTTAGTAGTTTCCGTTACTTAATATTTATGTTTCTCACCGCTTAAACCTTCCCTGAACTTCCACAAATATTTCAAAATCAAAATTAGCTAAATCGGTCCAGCCATTCTCGAGTTTTAGCGAGACATACGGACGGCAAATTGATTTTTATATACCTACATATATAGATTACTTTGAAAACATCGTCATGTCATAAAAAGTAAATATTATAATTTTTGTGTAGGTATCTAATTTTATTTGGCACAACCCCTGTATTAAGTTTTTAACATGATTTATTTCAATTGCAGATATTAAACGAACACACACGAAAATGTGTTTGTTCGTTAGTTTGGTTGGTGATCTTCTATAAGTCGAAACGGATATGCCATTCCATCACGGTACTACAAATTCACACAATAATAAATTAATGGGACCCAACCATAGCCGGTAGGTAGGTACAGCTCGGTAAGTCGATTCAAGGTCACGGCACTGATGCCGCACTCTCGACGGTCGGTACCTCAGAACAATAACTAAAGCTATAGAAACCGGACTAAAATAACAACACAAATTCATCAGTTCGCACTATTTTAACTAATGAACCTAGGTGATGTATTGGAAGGAGATCGATTGTCCTTTTTCTTTCGTTATTTCGAAGGTGTGCCAGATTTGTGAAACAAACTGTCAGCTTTTAAATCAATGTTCTTCTGATTTTGGCCGGGCAAAAGGACTCGAGATTTTATTTTTCTGATGACCGAATGACTTATCAATACAAAAAATAAAAACTAAGTGTCAACTATTTGTCGCACTCCAACCTCCTTTTCTAGCCATAAGATAGAACGGAATTTTAACCATCCTTCTATAGCTTTAGTTATTGTTCTGAGGTCGGTACACACACCTGCATCACAAACTACTAAAAGCTGTCAAATTTCCTTAATAGACTTTGAAGTTGATGTCTATGGCGTATATCGCATGTATTTCGCGTTTAGATTTTAGCCAATTTCAAGTATTTTTATTATTAGTAAGTAGTAAGGGTACAATAATAAATTGTACGGTAGAAAGAAGTTAAAATGGAGTCTCACAACACGTGTTATTACGGAAAGAACTCGGGTGAAACCCTCTATGGCGTATGGTTGAAAATCAATTAAAGAAATTGGACAGTTTTGGCACAATACACATTGTGGTTTTGGATAGTCTGACGTCCATAAAATACTTCATCTGAATCGTCCTAGGCAAGGTCAGGGGGTGCTCAAAATGCTGACAGCATTGCCCCTTTGAATTGCCAAGCTGATGCGCTTTGTAAAAAAAATACCAGCTCTTTGGCCAACTGTTTGCTTAGTTCTGAGATCTGAGAGCGACAGATTTAAAATTAATGCGGGCGAAACTGCGACAAAAACAAAGTTTATAAAATTTTAATTATTATATTAATGCGTGTATAATGTCTAATTTATATTGAATGCGATTGAACGAAGACATCTGATTAAATATTTGTTTAAATATTTATATAAAATATAAAATATAAGTTAATTTCGGAAGTTATAAGGTAGAAAAATAAGTCATTCACATCTGAATAAATATTCAAAGTACTTAAGGCAACGCATCGCTAAACAATTATTCTAATACGTAGCGTTTGCGCCCCGTACCATAAGAAAAACTGTTTTTTTCTTTCTAATCAAAACTATAAATAAGTTTGAAAAATTAACTAGTGTATTGAAGTGTGTGTTAAGACTAATCTACTAATAAAATTTTGATGCTTAAATCGGTCTGGTTTGCCTGTAAAATGCAAATCTATGTTTTAAAAGAGGTTACTTTGATATTTTTTCCTCTGTTATAAAAGTTAACAAATCGTGTTTCTGCTACTAGCAAAATGAAGTCAATTAAATGAAAAATCATGTCATCAAATATCACTATCATATGTTTTGTAATTGTTAGGTAAATTTCCAACGCGTCGCCCTAATATTTATTTTTAAGAATGTCTCGAAATGCGACCGTTTCTTAGATAAACTTCGGTTACATTAAGCCATAGTTAGCACAGCACCATTCCAGCTAAATATCACAATGGGTGGTTTTGATGTTTTTTTAATGCTACACGAACCTGAATTTGTAATATATGTAGAAGTCTTTCATACAAATAATACTTTACATAACAGCTTAGCGCTTAAGAGTAACTATTCCCTGTGGTGCGCTGGGCTTAGGGTTGTATTCATATTTATCAGCTCGACTGTAACGATAATGTACCTACCTGTACCTTACCATCTGTCATTATCATCATCTCAGATAAAAGACGTCCTCTGCTGGACAAAGGCCTCCCCCAAGGATATGAGGGGTATTTGCCGTAATCGCCACGCTTGGCAGGCGGGTTGGCGATCGCAGTAAGTTGAGACTTAACCTCAGAGAGATGCTGCTGCCCATCCTCTGGAATGGTCCCTTAGTCGGCTTTTACGACACCCACGGGAAGAGATGGGGTGGTGCAATTCTTTATCCCCGGCACCACACAGGGACCATCTGTGCTGACAAAAAATCGGAATACTTACCTGCATGAAATACGTACAAAATCGAAATAATAATTATGCCTCTTAATATTGCGTTGTGTTGAGTTGCTTTAGTTTAAATAATAATGTCGAAAATTATTATGTAAATCCACTTAGCCCCATACATTTAAATCATTTCTTATAAGTAGACGCAACGTTCAGAACACATGTATCAATTTTTATTCCACGAACGTGATTCGAACCCGCTCTCCATGAAATACCGGAGTCAGGTGTAATAGCAACTATGCTATCGTGGCTCTGTTCAACCCGCCGAAATTAATAAAAATAAATAAATATTTATACACTTTAATAAACTTTCCTACACTCACACCAATTATCTAGCCCAAGAGAAGCTTCGTTATGAAACTCGTTAAATGGTTACTAGACAACGGATACACATACTTAAATACATACTTATTACACATACACAGAAAACCTTTCGGAACTTGTATCCTAACTCCTCTGATTAACAGTTCCCAAAATTCACATTGATTATATTTTCTATTTCTTTTCTATTCTTTTCTATTGCGTGAGAATTAGATCCCAGGTCCGATGTTATGGGAGAGGTCGAAAAGTTCTATGGACAGCTTTACACATCCACACAGCCACCTGTACAAAGCTTAGCTAAAGACCCTAGAGCTAAGTTAACCCGGCACTACACCGAAGACATCCCGACATCAGCCTGTACGAGATTAGTATGGCTCTCAAACAGTTCAAGAACGGCAAGGCACCAGGTGCTGACGGAATTACGGCCTAGCTTCTGAAAGCAGGCGGAAGACCGGTACTCGTAGCTCTTCAGAAGCTATTTAATTCCGTCGTACTAGGGGGCAGAACGCCAGAGACGTGGCACGAAGGTATGGTGGTACTGTTCTTTAAAAAGGGCGACAAAACCCTGCTGAAGAACTACAGGCCCATCTCACTTTTAAGCCACGTCTACAAGCTGTTTTCGAGAGTCATAACGAATCGTCTCGCACGCAAGTTTGATGACTTCCAGCCTATCGAACAAGCCCGTTTCCGAAAAGGCTTCAGCACCATAGACAACATACATACGCTGTGGCAGGTTATACTGAGAAGACCGAAGAGTATAACCAGCCTCTTTGCTTAGCGTTAGTGGACTATGAAAAAGCCTTCGATTCGATTGAAACATAGGCCGTGTTACAGTCTCTCCAGCGGTGCCAAATTGAATACAGGTACATCGAAGTGTTGAAGTGTTTGTATGAAAGCGCCACTATGTCAGTCCGTCTTCAGGACCGGAGCTCGAAACCTATCCAGTTGCAGTGAGAAGTGAGATAGGAGATGTGATATCTCCGAAACTGTTCACTGCTGCACTGGAAGATGTTTTCAAGCTTCTGGATTGGAAAGGACTCGACATCAACCTCAACGGCGTATACATCACTTACCTTCAATTATTGACGATATAGTGGTCATGGCTGTGACCCTGGAAGACCTCGGCACACTGCTCGGTGACCTCAACAGAGTCTCTCAACAAGTGGGTCTTAAAATGAACATGGAGTAGACGAAAGTTATGTCGAACTCACGTGTCGTACCCACTCCTTTAAAAGTTAGGGACTCTGCCCTTGAAGTTGCGGACGATTATGTTTACCTGGGACAAACGGTCCAGCTAGGCAGGTTCAACTTCAGCAAAGAGGTCAATCGTCGAATCCAGTTAGGCTGGGCAGCGTTCGGTAAGCTACGAAATATCTTCTCGTCCGATATACCGCAGTGTCTCAAGACGAAAGTCTTTGACCAGTGTGTGTTGCCATGCCAGTGATGACATACGGGACTGAGACGTGATCACTCAAAGAGCAATGGATAGGGCTATGCTCGGGGTTTCTCTGCGTGATCGAATCAGAAATGAAGAGATCCGCAGAAGAACAAAGGTAACCGTCATGGCCCGAAGAGTTTCTAAGCCCAAATGACAGTGGGCAGGGCACATTGCTCGCAGGACTGATGGCCGCTGGGGCGGAATAGCTCTTGAGTGGCGACCGCGTACCGGAAAGCGCGGTGTGGGCAGACCTCCAACAAGGTGGACCGACGATCTGGTGAAGGTCACGGGAAGCCACTGGATGCGAGCAGCGCAAAACCGGTCGTTGTCCTTGATCCTTGGGGGATGGGGCCTTTGTCCAGCAGTGGACGTCTTTTAGCTGAGATGATGAGGAGCTCAATGGCGCAATGCATTCGGGTTGCGAAGTTAGCCTAAGTAAATCTTACTTGTAGTAGATTTTATGTGTTTACTAAAGCAAAGCTTAAAATTGTAATATTTTTCATTATTTCAATTCAAGCAGATTTATATTATGCTGCCAGTGCTGTGAATTTGTGGCAATTTGATTTTGCATGTTGTGATCTTATTTTAAATAGTAAAGTTTATAAATAAAGCCTTATTTAATTACTAATTTATTCTTTTATTTAAAAAAACACACTTTTGGAAAAATATCAAAAAAATACCGAAATACCGGTTTTCCGGTATTTTTAAAACTAATACCGAAATAATACCGGTATTGAAAAAAATATCCGATAGTCCATGCTCTACACCAGTTGGATTGAGAAGGCGCATATATTGCATAAAGGTTGTACAACTCGCAAGAGAATATCACCAGTGTGACATCTTTATCATCAGTCAAGGGTCAAGTCAACGTCGTCTGAGAGTTATTTATCAAAACAGGTGAACTATCATTATTATCAATATGAAGGATATTCTTAACCGCCAAAGTGAACTGATTAGAATCATTGAGAAGATATGCGTAAACTTTGGAAAAGATGGGAAAGAAAGAAAAACTTCGGAATATATAGAAAGAAGGCTAACGTCTTTGGATAATCTTTGCTTTGAATTTGAAGCAAACAACAAGGATTTAGCTAATTATGAAGACAAAACTCACGAATATTTCACTGAGAACATTTTTAAAAGGATGACAGACTACTACAGATTAGAAAGAAAGAAGATTGAAAGCTACCCGGTCCCTTCAACATCGAAGACCGAGCAGGAAGACACTACAGACAAGAACGTGGCAAGCTTTGATGTTCCTATAAGTCATAAAGAGGATCGAGGCACAGTCCCGTGTGGTCCCGTAGAAGAGTTACTTACCAAGCAAAGGACTAACTTTAGAGCCTTTTCCCGTATATCAAGGCGTATTCAAGTCGATTTGATTGACGAGAAATGGGAGATAGAAGATCAACTGAGAGATTTACAATACCGTTGGCGTACTATCGACGAACTACATCTTTCTATCGATAACTACCTGCAAGGCCAGGACGAACAGTATGAAAAGGAGTTTATGAAGTACGAAGAAGAGTATGATAATATCAGAAAGCGTCTCAATCGGAAGCTAAATTCAACAGCTTATCTGCAACAATCCACGCCCAAGGTAGAGATCCCTTACTTTACGGGTAAATATTCACAATGGCCAACGTTTTATGGTCTCTTTAGAGAAACTATCCACAACAACAATGGATTAAGTAAGGCTCAAAAAATGCAGCATTTAAAAGGCAAGTTGAAAGGTGAAGCGGAACGGCTTATTCAACATATCATCCGAGTATTACGAAACAGCTTGGGATATTCTCACTCATCGATATAATAATCCTCAGGCTCTGTTTACAAATCAAATTGAGATTTTTTTGAGTCAACCGAGTGTACATAAACAGACATCATTTGAGCTGAAGCGCCTGTACGATACTACTATGGAGTGTATACACGCGATTCACAATTTAGGGGTGGACACTTCGACTTGGGATCCGCTTCTAGTACATCTAACAGCCAAAAAACTAGACGCAGACACTTTCACAGACTATAAAGAATCGCGCCAGTCTCCACGAGAGTTACCATCATTTGATGAACTGATGAGTTTTCTGGAAGGAAAGTTTACTGCCCTCGAACCTATAACCAAGAGGGAGAGAGAGGTACCGCAAAATAAACAGACTGCCTTCTACTCGCCAAAAGGATCATACATGAAGCCTACATATCAAGCTAAATATCAGAGAAATATATATCAAGCAGTTCCTACATACACGCCAAAGTGTCCTTTGTGTAATGCAGAACATGATTTATACAAGTGTAAAAGGTTCCTTAATCAAGCACCTGAAGCTAAAATTAGAACACTTACGAAACATAGCATTTGTCGTAATTGCTTATACAAACACTTTAACAAACCGTGTATTTCAACACGGCGTTGTAAATATTGCAACGCAGAACATAATTCATTAATACATCGAGATGATATCATGCATACGCAGTCGTCAGCACCTACGAGTTCAATGCCTATCGCCGTAGCGTCGCACTCAACATCATCAGGCAACAACATAAATGTACCTAAGACGCCCAGTGACAGGCAACACTGCGTGAATCACGTGGCCGCTCAAGACGAAGAAATACTACTCACTACAGTATCAATAAAAGTAAAAACAAGCGATAACACTTATATCATACTCAGAGCTTTATTGGATCAAGGATCTCAAATATTTCTTATATCAGAGAACGCTGCCCAGATGTTGGGACTACAAAGACAGCGATCGATCAGGCTTCAGTATCGGGTATAGGCGTATCGTCTAAACAAAGTAAAGGAATGGTCACTTTAGAATGTGAATCTATTTATGACAATTACAGCTTTAACACACAGGCTTTAGTAATATCACGTGTTATCAACCATTTGCCTAACGCCTCCTTTAATAAACGTGTTTGGCCTCATTTACATATCAACGCAATCATACGGTACAGTCGTTTGGTATCACTCCTTATCACTTTACCCTTATCATCTTATCACTTCATCATCTCAGTGTAGCCTCCTGTGACGCTACAGATATCATTCCGTTGAATTAATTTAAGTTTAGTCTCCAATTCTAACAGACTGTGTTGTAGTTTTTTCTTTTCATCTTCTAAACACTTTACATTCTTATTAAGCTTTTTTATTGCCAAATTCAATGTTCGTTTGTGAACTTTGTTATTTTTATTAACATATCTACACTTGGGGTCTAGGTAAAGTTTTGTGCATTTTCTAACTTTCTTTTTTCTTTCAGGCTTGTGTGACATATTATTATTTTCAGTCTGGCAACTTTTATCGATATTTACTTCGTATGTCTGCATTGCTGTCTGTTCAAAACCAAACGACATTCGTGGTCTTTTTTTTTTCTTCCTTGTATAGGTGTACTGTTTCTATCTCTAAAATCAATTTTCTTGTATAAATCTATTAACTTGTTGTTTCGTTCAAGGTCTTTTTTTAAATTTCCGTTCTCCAGCAGTAAGTTGTCAACTTCGTTATTGGCCGATAAAAGTTTCATTTCTAAATCCTTAACTCTGTTATGAAATGCTAAGATCGAATCATTTTAGTCCATCGTGGAATTTGGTAAACTCATTCTCGTTGACTCAAATAAGGACGAATCTGAGAGGTTTCCCATAGAACTTGCTCTTTGCTGCCTGCGTAAGCGAAATGTTATATTATCTACATCCATTTTAGTAGGCGTAGGAGGCATATTAGGCATATAGGCATAACCTAGCGTTAAGTACTTTAAAAATAAAAACAAAGTAAGCAAGAATTTCAAGCAATTTTACCATAATCGGGGCAAAAGCTCCATTCAAGCAGTAAATACACAAAAATATTGCAAAGAACTACAAAATACAAGTCAAGCAAAATTTTATCATAAAATAACATGCCACAAAATAAATCATAGGCAACTAAAACAATAATTAAGATATATATAGATATATGAGATTAAAAAGACGAAAAAAAATATATATAAAAAAAAATTACCAGTACCTTATTAAAAAGGAGCACCAATCAAAACATTAAAAGTATAAAAGAACACAAAAGAAAAATTAATCAAATTGGTAAAATTATATTAATATTAATATATCAAAACTAAGATAAAATAGTCGGTTAAGTTAAAAATAAATTAAGTCAGTTATTACAAAATATTAAAAAATCAGTCAATCAATATTTAGGCATTATAGCAAGATTATAATGAAAAGCCATAAAAGAACAAGTCAGTAAGTACATAAAAAACATAAAAAAAAAAATAATTAAGCAATCAAATTGTCAAAATCATATCAATACATCAAAAACATGCATAACAAATAATATTAAGGTTAGTAAAACAATCAGTTTAGTTAAAAATAAATAGTCATTAAATACAAAATAATAATCACAAAAAAATCGGTCAAAATTTAGGCATTAGTCAGTACATAGAACAAAAACATGAATTTTTACAACAAACTAAATAAAAAAGATCAAAAAAAAAATTGCAAAACAAATAAATTAATTAAAAATTGTAAATCATTTAAAGCAATTCAATCAAATTTCATTATTATATCAAAAAAACCACAAAAACAAAAAAAAAACAAAAGTAAACAATTTTTTTCGAATTGGATTTGAACCGCAGACTGCCGACTTAAAAGTTATTCGAACGATTCAGCTAGGGAAACCGCTAAACCACGGAGACTGTTTGCAATATGGTTGAAATTGTCAATTAGCTTGTGACTTCCTTATTATCAATATATTTGTCGAGATGGTAGTTGAGAAAGCACAAATTCAAGTCACAAGAAGGTAGACAATAACATCCAAGAACTTTTTGATTTTAAAGATTTATGCAATTACACTGTTTATACAGTCTGTATGCTTCACCGCGTCACCAATATTTGAAGTGTTGCCTTGTTACGCACAGCGTAGGTATGGCATAGCAACGATGATATTCGAGATGGTTGATAATGTTCCACACTTTTTTGTTTGTGAATACCCAAACTGTAAGCTTAGAAAACACTTTCACTTATGAACTGAAACGTTGTCGATACTTTGCAAACATTTCCACTGTCCTCAAAGCACTTTTTTATTTTTGTCGCAATTACAAACACGGAGCTATTGTTGCTTGCTCTTAAGGTGACAGCTGTCAATCCAGCCAAATCCATTTTAACTTTCTCGTATGTCGCCAGGAGGCGCTGCTTCAATGCCATACTAATTTTTGGCACTGATTTAAAGAGGCAGTTGTAAATAGCGGTTTTGGTAAGTTAAAAATTATAAATGGCACGTTTAATAACTAGTTCAGCAGTTAAAACTAAGCAGTAAAGTAAACAAAAATGAGTAATAAAAAATAATGAAATGGATCAGTGAATATATAATTGAACAGGAAAATAATTAAATGGGCGGTAAGAATTATTGAACGAGCGATTACGTGTGGGCAGTAATAAATCGGAATTTGTCGTTTAAAAACGTCGTTTCTGGCGCTTCGCCGGCCGCTGCCGCGGCACGCTCGCTCCGCTCGCGCGTTTTTGGTCACTATACTAGCCTAACCTAATCAACACGTTAGCCTTTTTTCGTGGCGTCACGGGCGTTCGGGTATCACCGCTCGCTATGATCTGCCGAACTATTTATCGAACCGCTCATTCCATCATTTTTACCGCTCATTCATTTATTGGACTGCTCAATTATTTTTAGAATTGACACTGTATGATAAAATAACCGACTAATTGATTTTTTATTACTGTCCATGTTTTACTGTCGCAATAGTTAATCAACCGCCATTAAATTAAATAACTGCTCAATATGTTTTTCAACTGATCATAATAACATCTCGAATATTTAAATAAAAGCTCAATAAATTAGTTCCCCTAATTTTTGTTTTCGTAAACGGTAATCGAATGAATACGGATATTAAACAAAACTCATGTTGAAGGGCAATGGCACATCACTAGTGTAAGTGTCCCTCACTACTCGAGGTCTATGACGTTTCTTCTTTTTTCCCTTTATGGTCGCCCACTAAGTGTGCATGAGGTTTCTCTCCAATAAATGTAGTTAATAAACTCAAACGTTTTTACTTCATCCAACCAAAAACCTACAACAGGTTATGGGCCCAGAGCACAGAAGGACAGAGGCGCAGAGGTGAGAAATCAAAGCAGTCAAGTTCAAGTTTGCATGATCTCGCGATCACCAAACGTGGCGGGCGAGCGGCAAGTTGACTATAAAACAGTTACAGCTTGCTGGTGGCGGTAAAGCACCAAAAAGGTCTTAGCTACGGTCGGCGGTAAATGCGGCGAGCTGAAGACATGGAAGCACGAACGGAAAACAAGTACGTGGTACTTAGCGGAAAAAATTGGGCGGCATGAAAATTTCAAGTTTCTATAATTTTGAAGTCAAAGAAGCTATATGGAGTTGTTACGGGGTCTGAAGTCGTTACAGCGACGAGCAGTACTAAAGAAAAGGAAATGTTTGAGGAGAAAGATTGTAAAGCGCAAGAAATTTTAGTAACAAAGATGGACGAAAAGGTTATGTCGTACATGACCGCATGTGCTACAAGTTATGAAATGTGGCAGAAGTTAATGACATTGTATGAACCTTCATCTCAGGTTAGCGTTCATCCTTGTACAGCAGCAATTCTTCAATGCGACGTTTGAAGAACCCATGATGAAATTTATATCTAATCTGGAAGATATCAGTGGACAGTTGAGAAGTTTCAATGAAGCTCCGTCAGAGAAGATGATGATTACTAAAATCTTAATGACATTGCCAGAGAAATATCGTCACTTTGTTAGTGCCTGGGAATCAGTACCAGAGAGTCAACAAAGTCTTAAAGAATTATCTTCAAGATTACTTATTGAGGAAGAGCGTTGCAGCCAGTTGCAGCCTACAGTTCATCTGCATTTGTAAGCAGGAGCAGGTTCAGTAAGAGCGATAGTTTAATAAAGTGTTTTGTGTGCGGGAAAAGCGGACACATGAAGAGTGAGTGTCGTTTATGAAAGTGTTATAACTGTAATAAGGCGGGACACTTAGCGAATGACTGTAATAACAATAGTAGTAAGTTAAGAGGTAAAAGTTTAAAAAATAATTGTTTTAAAAATGCATTTTTAGTTCAAAAGCCTATAAGTAGTAAAAATAATGTTCAGTTTATAATGGATTCAGGAGCAAGCGACCATATGTCATATATTAAATAGTTATTTTGTAATTTCAGAGTAATTAGCAAACAAGTTGTTGTCGGTGACGGAAAGAAGTTAAATGTTGAAGGGGTGGGTGATATTCATTTTGTTGCTTTTGATGGATTACGCTATATACCCTCTGTAATGTGTAATGTGTTGTTTGTACCTGAATTAAATGCAAATTTGTTTTCATTGGTTAGTGCAATAGATCATGGCTATACATTATGGTCAAATGAAAATTCATGTAAATTTCTAAAAAATGGTAAAATTGTAGCTCAAGCCAAGCGTGCGGGTAATCTTTACTTGATGGATTTTAAGATAAACATTATTAATAATGACAGTGTGGCATTATTAAGTTTAAATACATGGCATCAGAGAATGGCTCATCAAAATTTCAAACATGTGAAAGAAATATTATTAAAAAATAATGTAAAATATGAAGGACTGGTTGAACAATGTACATCTTGTATACAGGGAAAGCAGCATAGGTTACCTTTCTCTAACAGTGTCAGCAGAGCAGAGCGAGCAGGACAGCTGGTGCATGGAGACTTGTGTGGCCCTATGGAGGAGCGGTCTCTTGGTGGTTCATCCTACTTCTTATTGCTAAAGGATGACTACAGTAATTACAGGTATGTGTACTTTCTTAAGAATAAATGTGAAACGAAAGAGAAAATAGCAGAGTTTCTTGAGCAATTTGAAAATGAGTTTGACTGTAAGATTAAAAGGTTTCGGTCAGATGGGGGTGGGGAGTTTAAGAGTAAGGAGGTGGAAAAAATGTTTAAAATTAGGGATTGTGCATGAAACTACTGTTGCATATACACCAGAGCAGAATGGAAGAATAGAGAGAGAGATGAGAACAATTGTGGAATCTGCTAGGACTATGATGATTAATGCAAATGTGAGTAAACACTTATGGGCGGAAGCGGTGAATGACGCAGTATATACAATAAATAGGACAGGTTCCAGTAGCCAGAAGGGCAAGACACCATATGAGCTGCTCTATAAGAAGAATTTTGATATAAATAACCTAAGAGCATTTGGAGATGAAGTGTACATTCACATTCCAAAACAGAAGAGACACAAGTGGGATCCAAAAGGAAAACTAGGAAGATTTGTGGGATATGGAACTCATACAAAGGGATATAGAGTGTGGTTGGAAAATGAGGGTGCAGTAGAAAACTTCAGAGATGTAATATTTAGAGAAGGGATTAGAAAAAATGTGATGAAAGCAATAGTAGAAGATGTGTTTGAAGAAGACAAGGCAATAGTAGAAGATGTGTTTGAAGAAGACAAGGCAATAGAAGAAGAGTGTTTAAAGAAAATGTGTTGGAAGAAGAACCGTTGGACATGGAATATGAAGAAGAATACCTTGAGGAAGAGTGGTTTAGTTCAGGGGACACAGATTTAGAAGAAAGAAAAATGAAAATTAGAAGAAGGGTAAAGAAACCGAAATGGACTGGAGATTACGAAATGGGAGTGTTGGTTCAAGGAGAAGATGAGCTAAGTTATGAAGAAGCAATAAATGGAAAGGATAAAAATAAATGGTTAGAAGCAATAAATACAGAGTTAAAAGCACCAGAAAATAATAACACTTGGATTGAGATGGAATTACCGAAAGGGAAGAAGACTATTGATACTAAATGGGTATTTAAAATAAAGAAAGATGAAGATAAAAAGATATACAAGGCAAGGTTAGTGGCAAGAGGTTTTAAGCAAAATGAAAAGTTTGATCACTCAGAAATATATGCCACAGTAGCAAAGTTAACAACACTACGAGTCTTACTAGCCATAACAAGTAAATATAATTTAGAAATACAACAAATGGATGTGAAGAGTGCGTTCTTAAATGGAAGAATAGAAGAAGAAGTATATCTGGAAAAACCAAGAGGTATGAAAAAGGATGGTAAAGTACTACAATTAAAAAAATCATTGTACGGACTCAAGAAGTCTCCAAGATATTGGAATGAGAAGTTTAACAAAGTCATGATTCAGGAAGGGTTCAGTCGTAGCAAGTGTGATTATTGTTTATATTACAAGCAAGATCTGAAATTCTATGTATTATTATATGTCGATGACATAATCTTAATTGCAGAGAATAAAGGAAAAATTGATAAGTTAAAGCAAGTTTTAATGATCAATTTTAATATGAAAGATATGAATGGAGTTTCTAAGTGTCTTGGAATTAACATAAGGAAGAAAGAAAACTTTATTATAGTTGATCAGGAAAATTATTTGAAACAAATATTAAACAAGTACAAGATGCAAGATTGTAAGGCAGTTTCTACAACTCACAGTAGGCACCCTGGTTTTTTTTATTTTTTTATTTGTTCATGACCATGGATACTAGTCCTTCAGTCGAAAACTTTATTTATACGTTTAAACTCTATATAGGATGATGATGAATGATAATAGAAATGAGAAGTGAAAAATGATAGACCCCCCAACCCCTCGAGTATCTCAGTAAAGATGTGGGGCTTTACTAAGTCCTCACGCAGTTGCGTTACGGCGTTCGTGCGTGATAGACGTGATTGCATTCAATAGTCGGTCGGCGCGCTCGGTGCTCGGTGCATTGTGTTGCGACCTTGAAGCGAGTCTCGGCCGGCGAAGCGGCCGCTCGTCCGATTCTTACTAATTCAACCGTCTGTTTACATAACTACGCGCTTTACGTGACAACTTTTATAGTAATGAATGTTCGATACTATTACTTTTTGAAGGATGGCGGATAGTTTTGAAGAAACTCAACGCAATTTAGTATACACTAACATCCTATCAGGTGATAATTCGGTAGTAAATGAAGAAGACATGTCAGCTGAGATTGAGGAAATATATAAGGAAGAGAATACGGAAGACAAAGAAGAAGAAGAGATAAGGAGAGACAATACAGAATTGGGAGTTATGAGTACTAAAGCAACAAAAAGAACGAGAGAAGATACAGACGCGGAGGTAGGATGGATAGAAGTTCAAGCAAAAGGAAAAAAGCTAAAACAAAAAGATGCCATAGAAGTTTATATTTCTTGTAAAGAAAAGTTGCCTAAGCAATTTTCTTTAGCAAAGTTATTTAAAGAAGAGGGAGTAAAATGAATAACGAAAATAAAATATATTAATCAGTATAGAATAAGAGTAGAATTTAAAGAAGAAGAGTTTGCCGCCAAGTTGGAAACCTAGTATGTATTGACAAAGGATGGCGATTCAACCGAGCTATGGAGGTAACCACCACCTACGGAGTTATTAAAGACGTAGATATGGACATGACTGACACAGACATTATGGAAAATATTAATTGCCCCGACGGTATCCAATTAATATTAGCATACCGCCTCAAAAAACGAAATATGAATAAAAATGAGAAAGAAGAATCGTGGATCCCGAGTGAAGCAGTTCGCCTATGCTTTAAAGGCTCTCAGATTCCGTCATATGTGATCGTAGATGATCTAAGAATAGTGGTGGTGCCTTACATATTTCCCGTAACACAATGCAGCAAATGTTGGAAATTCGGACATACAGCTAAGACATGCCCGATAAAAGGCCAAGTTTGCCCAAAATGCGGTGACAACCATGCCAACTGTGAAAGTCAGACATTCAGATGTGTCAACTGCAAGGGAAGTCACATGGCACTGTATAAATCATGCCCAGCATATCTTAAGGAGAAAAAGATAAGAAATATAATGGCTGAATTTAATTGCACGTATCGAAGGGCCTTGACTATGTATGTGTCTCCTAGTACTTCTAATAATGATGAACATGCGCAAGTCAATAAACCATATATGTTTACACCGATTGCCAGAATGGAGCCAATACCAATCTCCTGCAGTACACCGACCTACGCTAATGTCGTCAAAACTATCAACACACCCAAGAAGCAGTCTAACAGACACTCTAGACATTTCCACAAAAAAGAACTCATAGGCCTAGTTCCCCAGGCTTCCGCTTCAATAAAAATGAAACTATTGAGGACACAGGTAATTGCAATACTTCTAAAACTGAGCAAACTCACGAGAAGGAAAAAGATGTTAATTTTAAGCAGTTATTGTCTAGATTAAAAGAGATTATTTTTTTGCAAAACCATTCAATACAATCTAAAATTAATGAGGTGATTAAATGCTGCGTACAGTGGTTAATTTTAGTAGTAGTCGATAACGTTGCAGACTGGCCTTTATTGAAAAAACTTTTAGATTTATTTAATGGATAAATATTCTCCGCAGAAATTTTAAAAAAGCTGACTGGGCAGCGTATAAAGATTTACTATCAAATATTTTCAGACAGTTTAAATTCTCTGATAATTTACAAGAATTCTATGATACATTTGTCGAATCTGTTAATTTAGCTGCAGATTTACATATTCCTTTCATCAAAATTAATCAAAATCCTTGTGAAAAATTTACCCCTAAACCTTACTGGAGTGTGGATCTATCCAAATGTGTTGCCGAACGCCGTCGAGCATTGGCTAACTTCAGGCGTAATCCAACCCCTCAGAATTTCGATACACTCAAAGGAAAGATAAGTAAAACCCAAAATTCCATACGTACGGCAAAATTTGCATCCTGGACCTCATTTTGCTCTTCGTTAGATGAGTCATCCTCTCCGAATGAAGTCTGGCGTAAAATGAAATGGATCAAAGGTTATAAAACGCGTAGCGACCACATAGACGAAATAAAGGCCACTCAACTTTTGCGTAAATTAACTCCAGACTACGCGAGGATTGATGATTTATCCTTTTCGACACATAATCCTGAATTAGAGATCAACATTACGTTACAAGAACTTGAAAAAGCTATTCGATCCAAAGACACATGTCCTGGTCACGACAATATCTCCTATTCAATGATAAAACATTTACCACAAACCGGAAAGCAAATATTGCTGTCTATGTATAATAAGTTTTTTTTTGCAAGGATTTGTACCAGGCCAATGGCGAGACATCACTATTATACCGATACCAAAACCGGGTCGAGATCCAAACAGCTTAACATCACTTAGGCCAATAGCAATGATCTCTTGCGTATGCAAAGTTTTTCATACTATTTTAATGAATAGATTAGAGTGGTTTATAGAAAAAAACAATTTTCTGTCCAATAACACTACTGGCTTCAGAAAATGCCGTTCAAGCCTGGACAATCTAGCAAATTTAATTTTATCTATACAAGCAGGCTTTACAAATAATCTTCCTACAGTTGGTTGCTTTATAGACATAAATGACGCGTATAATAATGTAGACTTGGTCAGTTTTTTACGAATAATGGATCGACTGGGGGTGGGAAGCATAATGTGCACTTACCTTTGGAATTACCTTAAAGAAAGAAACCTTAAAATCTGCTTAAACAACTTTGCTATATGCCGCACCACAGGGCGAGGATTGGCACAGGGCGATCCAATCTCGCCACTCCTGTTTAATATTGCTACCCTATCGGTCTGTAAAGAAATACGTAATGTGTGTGTGTTGCAATACGCTGATGACTTTGTTTTGTTCACAACCGGCAGAAATTTAGCAGATGCGAAAAAAGAACTACAAACGGCGTTAAACTCACTATCTAAACTACTTTCACAGCTAGGTCTGGAAATTTCGGAATCTAAAACTAAAGTTTGTATATTTAAAAGAGGATTTAGGAGGGAAACTATCGATGTTAGAATTAATGATACTATGCTCCCGGTTGTGGACAGTTTAAAGTGTTTAGGGCTATGGCTTGACCGATCGTTAAGATGGTCAAAACACATAAATGAAATTAGGGAAAAAAAATTAAAATTTGTGAATATATTCAAAGCCCTCGCTGGCAGTAAATGGGGCGTTCACCCAATGCATTTGCAAAGATTATATATTTCTTTGATTAGAAGTAGAATGGATTACGCCTGTTCCTTTTATGATAACGCTTCTCAGACACATTTAAGCAAATTAGATAAAGTACAAAACATTTTTATGAGATTAATTGGGGGATTCATTAGAACCACGGCTATTCATATAATGGAAAACGAACTTTGTCTTCAACCGTTATACATTCGTAGAAAGTATTTGGCAGGTAAATTTTGGCTGTCATCCAAATCATTTACAAAAAATCAAATAATGACCCTACTAGACATCCTCAAAAACCAAATGGAAAACACATATTGGAGACGAAAGAAGAAACCATTATTACTTTCTACTCATGAATACCTTCAAGCTACACAAATTAATACTAGTTCCCAGTTAGAAATGTTCACTTTAGACACATGGATCACCAATGTGGATCTTTAAGAAATTGTAAAGCCAAATATAGAAAATATTGACAAAGGAAAAAAACAATACAGTTCCAACAACATAAAGAACATTTGTATACAATTTCTAAATGCGAAATATAATGGCTCTTACAAGATCTTTACCGATGGCTCAAAGTATGACGGCAATGTTGGAGCGGCGTTTTTTGATCCACAGACAAATACCTCAATTAAAATTAAAATAAATTCTAATGTGAGCATAATGTGCGCAGAACTCATTGCTATAGCTGAGGCATTGTCATATGTGGAGTCATGCGGTAGTGAGGATTTTGTTATTATTTCGGACTCGAAAAGCGCCCTTCAACATCTTATCAAATGTACTAAAAAAGAACGTGGTCTACCCATAGCTTACATCATTTTGAGAAGTCTCAGGAAAATCATTAACAATAATGGAAATGTCGTCTTACAATGGGTCCCAGCTCATATAGGCCTAATTGAGAATGATAAGGTGGATGAACTAGCTAAAGAAGCTGCGGTTGACGGCTTAGATACTTTATGTGATTCAAACTTTTCTGATTTTTTCATTGTCGTTAGAAATCATTGTTCTCAACTTTGGACGGAATATTTCGACCAAAGGTCTCTGACTAAAGGTAAATACCTTTAGTCAGAGACCAATCGGTACCAAATGGTACCGAACAATCTAGCCTAATATAAGTAGATTCCCTTGGATCGATCAGGCCAATATGAGCAGAGCCAACATGACCATGGCTATGAGACTGCGCTCCGGGCACGTCCCACTAAACAGCTTCGCATACCTTATGGGTAAAGTCAGTTCACCTATGTGTTCTGTCTGTAATATGGTTGAGGACGTACAACATCTTTTAGTGGAATGTATCAGGGGGGAGGCTCTTAGAACACAATTATTCGCTCGTGATTTCAATGTTGGTAAATGTAACAGCATTCTCGCCTCGCCTTTATCTGACGAGGCAAGGATGCTGTATAGTTTAGTAAATGTGATTGTTGGTAATAGAGAATAAGTAAATCTGTTTTGTGTTATATGTGCCCTCACGGGGGTGGCATTGTCACTGTGTGACAAAACCCTCTTTCAAAAATAAAGAATAAAAAAAAAAAAAAGTCCTCACGCGACTTCTTGAGAGAATTTGAAAAGTGTCGTTGCACTGTTTTGTTTCATTTGCCAACACTCATGCACACTCACGAACACTTTTCACATTAATATTCGACATAACACAAATTTTAGAAAATAAAACAAAACCGCAAACATGACACTTCACTTTCCCGCCAAGAAGTCAACAGCCTGGTGAGTTAAAATGTTGCCATATTATTCTTATTTTCGTTTTAACGCTTTTGGATGGTCAATAAAACTCTAGAGTGCTCACTCAGGAGTTTCTTAGTACGGACGTCCTTATAGTTTCCTCCTCCTGTTGACCCATTTAGATCAAGTACTCAACTCTGTATATTATTCCAAAACTACGTAATAGGAAAGTTGAGTACAACAATCATCGATTTAGAATACCTAGATACACCAACAACGCCTCACACGCGGCTTCAATCAATTGTGCTAAAAACGCGTTCTAGCACAATTTCACTCGTAGTCGCGCGCCGATCACCGTCAAGTCAACATGCCTAAGTGCTCCGTGAAAAAGTGCAAAAATAATACTTCAAATAGCTTAAAAAAGGATGGGGTTTCGTATTTTTGCTAAGTATTCATTCAAGGTTTCATAATCTAATGAATTTTTGGCTAAATTTACCTTCTACCTAAGTAAAAACATTATTTTTCTAAAATAGTATGAATAAATCGCTTACGCGGTTGTCCCTTTCCCTCGTGTGACGCTATTCACGTGTTAAAAGGGACGAAAGATTCATAAAAGTAGAACATAGTTAAAAACCAAATATATAGAGCCGCCTGTTTAGTTTTTTTAAAAGTTAGTTTTGTAGTCCACATCTTTTGGCGGTATGTTGGTATGTTTCTTTGGAATTAAAATTAATAAATGTTTTTCAGCTACTATAATAAATACTCAGATCAAAGCGAAAATAATAATTATTTATGACCGATAAGTACTGTACCTAATGTACTTCTACTGATATTTGTCAAACATTATTTTTTACACGCTTTGTATTAAATTGCAATGCATGTATGTATGTAAGTATGTACGTAAGTATGTTTGTATGTATGAATGTATGTTTGTTCGGGTCAAATGTTGCAAATGAATTTTAAAGCAATTATCCTCCTCTACCGATTGAGCTTTTTTGCAAACATATAAAGTCCGTTGAAAATGTAATATGATGGTACCATCTAGCTGGTCTGATGATGGAGACAGAAGGTGACCATAGGTAATGACGTAGGCGGACAGATTATTGTGAAAACAACGATCGTTGACTTATGTAGTAGTAAACAAGTTCGGTGACCGCATTAGGTGAACGAAATAATCTAATTGCCATTTTGGCCATGTTGGCGGTTTGTGTTATGCGTCTAATGATTTATACCCAATTTGCAATGAATCTGATAAGATCATCAGGCACTATATTAAAATAAGTGGCGGAAGTACACTGTTAAGGCGGTATAATGGTAAATTTTTTAACGATGCAAATACTGCGATGTCTAATGCACATGAAGCTATTTAAAAATACAAATGCTCATACAAGTGATCAATTTCACCATATTTATAAACTGACAAAATCAGCAGTTCAGAAATATGTGGATGTGCGTCTGCATTATATTTGTAAAAAAGAAAACTTTAAAAAAAATTACTTCGAAACGACAAGTTAACAATATATTAAATTTTGTTTCAGGTTACATAAACATATATGTTTTAATAATAAGTTATTTGTTTTATTTTTACTACAATTTATAAAAAAAATTGTGCAACTAGCATTACACCAATTTTACAAATTGTACCACAGATAAGGATAAGTCGTGTTCAACAAAATTATTTTCATGTACGTAACATGAAAATAATTTTGTTGAACACGACTCCACTTACTCTGTTCCTACAAGAGGCGGAGGTCATTAAATTTTACGACTTTCGCGATGATCGCAATTTGTAATGTCACAACCGCCTAACGCGTGCAATACAAATAAAACCTTATCTGTGGGGAATAAAGTTGTATTTAATTTTTATAAATATGGTCTTAGCACATTATACGTTTTTAAATTGTCTACTATACACGTATACTTACAACTAAGCGAGTCGGGACACTTTTTCGACGTGAATTTGTAGGTGACGGTGTATCTAGGTATTCTAAATCGATGACAACTATAGTTAATAAATAACAGAACACGGCGTCCGCTCCGCACGCGGCGGGCGGCGCGGCGGCGGGCACGGGCGTCCACGCGGCGTGCTATCGCAGCGTCCTACGTTGTGTGGCTTATTTTGGCACGGCCACCATCACCAACCCGAAATCTGAGTTTACAGATAATTAGTGGATAATTAGTGGGAATTAGTGGATAAATCTCAGAATTAATGGGGCCATGGTTCAAAAGTTATAGGAACTTCTTTTTTCCATACAAAAACAACATGTGCAGTCGCGCACATAAGCATTTAGTTATTACTTGAATTAATTAAATTGTGAATGAACGACGAAACTTTGATATGTGTGTACGTATGTTTGATTCTGTATCGATAAAAAAGGCGCCATTAAATGCTTAAAAATGTATTAACAGATTTTTCGATTTTTCAATCCCCAGATAACATTTATTAGCCTGATAGATTAAACAAGCCATTTTAAAAGTGTGTTGTTATCCCGTTCTCTCTTGTGTTATAAGCAAAATTAATAATTAATAGTAAAAAAGAACCTTATCTTTTCTTTGAAGTCGGTTAACTAATAATTAAACTGTAAAGCATTCTAATGAGCCTTTTTATATTTTTAAAGAAATGCATTTATATACTAACTAGTTTTTTTTTTGGTTCCCGACATTAAATTAATGTCATGTACAATTATATCCATACATGTATCCGATTCTCTCTCTCATTTACTTACTTTCACTATATATACCTAGATTCTTACTAGACTCTTTATACCTTTCAATTTTAAGTTGTTTATTCAAATTATCAATAAGCTTCATGTACGCGATTGTACATCTACTATGGGAAAATGAAAAATTTATATAACTTTTCATAGAAGCTCCCACTAATTCTGAGATTTATCCACTAATTCCCACTAATTATCTATTAATTATTGGTGTAATCCGATCTTCGCTACGACCCGTGGTTTCAGAGACACAAGGTGGCCGTGCCAAAATGAGCGCTCATTTTGGCACGGCCACCTTGTATCCCTTATAACTTTTGAACCATGGCCCCACTAATTCTGAGATTTATTAACTAATTCCCACTAATTATCCACAAATTATTGGTGTAATCAGATCTTCGCTACGACCCGTGGTTTCAGAGATACAAGATGGCCGTGCGAAATTGAGCCTCATTTTGGCACGGCCACCTTGTATCCCTTATAACTTTTGAACCATGGCCCCACTAATTCTGAGATTTATCCACTAATTCCCACTAATTATCCACTAATTATCTGTAAACTCAGATTTCGGGTTGGTGATGGTGGCCGTGCCAAAATGAGCCACACTCCTACGTTCCGTAATACGCATAATACTATTATGCGTTTTGGAAGCGATAATGCGACTGTCACTTAAAGATCGGTAATAATGAGGCTGCTGCGCCGCTCTTCTTCTTCTTTCAGTCGTTCTGGAGATTCGTGAGGAAGGCCTTTGTCCACTAATGAACGCTATTTACATTTACATATTCGAAATGAACATACACTAGAATGACCCACGTCGGGGAACAAGTTTAAAAAAAAAAAACTTAAACTAGGACTGTAAACGACAATTGTTTGGTTTTAATAATTAAATATGCTAATTGTTTGTTTGTCCATCCTTCAGATCAAGTCAGAGCCAACTCATTGAAATAATAATTATATCAATGAGCTAATTATTGAAGAGACGCGAGAGTTTCATAGCCTTCTTGTTATCACGAGAGAACATTTCATTTCTTCGGAGATCAATTTAAGTGAAACAGTAGGCTAATGTAGGCGGACGATGATGGTGATGATGATGAAATAAAATCCAGGTTTCCATAAAATATTTATTTACAACTTATTATTAACTTAGGTGTATACAATCTCATTCTTTGTCTCCAAAATATTATGCAAACAAGACACTCGATTTACATAATAAGTACATTACCCTAGAACAATAAATATGTATAATATTAAACAATATAAAAACAAATAAAATTATTCCTAAAATGGATCATTGCAAAATAATACGTTCATTACATTCTTAAAAGGCACTCTGTGTTCGTATAATGAAGTGATATAATAATGCTTGATGCATAGATAAGATACTTTTAAACTCGTATTCTACACAGATTTTAAATTACAGTTATAATTTTGTTACTATGCTAAGTCACCTGTTTGTTAATATCAGTCAGTAACATTGATGTCACTTAATTGTGCATTATTATTATTTTATAACGACACTTTAAATTAATTATATGGCACCATACTGCTTACTTTAAATATGTAGCAAAACATTAATATATTCAACCGAAATAAAGTTTGCTTATTTATCTAACCAAACTATACGATGAATTTATTTGATAGCTTAATTTACTTACGCACCGCTCTACGCAAATGTTTGTGTTGGATATCTTACATCCGTTCGCACTAAACTTATAAATCGCCTTTAAAGTCTAAAAGTCTTTGCCTAACTACTGCCTGGTCAAGTTAACTCGGCACCTGAGTGTAAGCGACGTTTTCGAGCCAGGTGCCGAGTTAACTTGACCGGGTAGTAGTTAAGTTAACTCGGCACCTGGTTTAGTTAGTTAGTTAAGCCAAGACTTAGGCGATTCATAAGTTTAGTGCAAACGGGTGTTCGAGTCTTAAATCATGACCTGTCAAATGGAAGACAACCAAAACTTTAATTCTGTGCGAATTTCACATAGGTAGGTACTTAGTTGAATTTCTACCGAGACTTATTATTTTTATATAACAGCAAAAGTTAGAAATTCGTTAACCACGAAGGTAACGATAACTACCTTTGACGTGACTTAAAGATCAATTCAGAAAAAAACGGGGCAGCGAGAATTTTACGTTCTTCAAGCCGTATGTGACGGAATTCTCTTAAGGCTTTTATGGGGCAAGCATCATTCAAATGTCTCCCGTATTTTACAAGTCCGTCTGTGGCTTTCGAATCAAGTGGCAATTGACAAAGGCCTGGCAGGCGATTTTTGAACCGATTACTAATTCTCACGCCACTCCTATGATATCAATTACGAGTGCTATTTTTGACACTGCAAATCAGCGCTCAGTTGTAGTCAAGCTAAAGCGTTGGGTGCAGGTTTTATTTGTATCGCTTTGAATCAGCGTCTCCTGGTAACATATGAGGAGATTTGCCATACGAATCATACTAATATTATAAAGAGGAAAGCTTTGTATTTTTGTATGTTTCCAACGAATAAACTCAAAAACTTCTGGTCCGATTTAAAAAATATATTTCACCATTATAATGCTACATTAGCGCTGAGTAACAGGCTATATTAAAAAAGAAATGTCCACCCGTGCGAAGCCGGGACGGGCCGCTATTATTTGTGAATAAAACTTACTGTCACTCAGTTGTTAGTGCTCGTCCAGGGTGAGGGGCGAGCGCGATAGCGACGGCGGGCGCGAAACATCAATCGTAAGTAACTTCCCACGGGAACGGGAACCACGCGGGTGAAACCGCGAGCGGCGAACTTAAGTTATAAGTGACGTTAGATATGAGAAAAAGGAGCTCTTGTAATTGAGTCATAGCCTTAGAATCAGTCACCGGTTTAAAAACCACCCCCTGACAAGAAGACTTTGCCGTACCTATAAATGGTGAAAAAAAAAATCGGTACAGCTGCTAGTGTTCGGCGTGCACCAGCCTCGCAGCGCGGTGGTGGAACCTGGCGCGGCGGTACCGGCGCAGCGGGCAGCGGCCGACGCCGCGGTCGTATGCGCCGAACTCGCAGGCGGGCGCGTTGCAGTCGCCGCGCGCCACGCACACGCGGTCGCGCATGCCGAAGTGCTCGCGGCCGCGCGCCAGCGACTGGCAGTCGCGCCGCCGCGCCGCCTCCGACCAGCCGCAGGTGCACGAGCAGATGCCGTCCTCCAATGGGTGGGCTAGGAACAGCGTGGGGCAGGTGCATCTGGAACGAGAGCTCTTGGATAGGAATCTCATCATTCATCATTTAGTAGTGGACGTCTTTGGTCTTTTGTTTCACAACGACCGTTTTTGTGCTGCTCGCATCCAGCGGTTTAAAGTGACATTTACCAGATGGTTGGTCCATCGGATAGGAAAATGTTCCGCCAGGAAAATACCTACGATTTAGAATTGTAAATGCCTTATTAAAGCCTGTTTGCTAACTGGTTCTTTTGCAAAAGCTCTTGAACAACAACAAAATTTGGTTTCAACATAATTGTTTTGTGCACTATATACGAGTATAAGTACCTTGGTCTTTTTTTTTTTTTTTTTATATTAGAAGGTGGCAAACGAGCAGGCGGGTCACCTGATGGAAAGCAATCACCGCCGCCCATGGACACCCGCAAAACCAGAGGAACCACAGATGCGTTGCCGGCCTTTAAGGAAGGAATAGGCTCGTTTCTTGAAGATTCCTAAGTCATATTGGTCCGGAAATACCGCCGCTGAGAGCTGGTTCCACAGCACTGTAGTTCGTGGTAAAAAATTACGTGAGAAACGCACAGTAGTAGATCGCCATCCATCAAGATGGTGTGGATGGAAAGACAGTCGATTGCGTGTAGTGCGGTGAAGGAAATCAGCGGCAGGGATCAAACCGAACAATTCCTCAGAGCACTCCCCATGATAAAGGCGATAAAATATACAGAGAGATGCAACGTCTCTCCGAAGGGCCAGTGGATCGAGCCGACCAGAGGTTACCACGCCGCCGACAACTCGAGCAGCTCTGCGTTGAATGCGGTCAAATGGGAGGAGTTGCTACTCCAGCCCAAAGATGGGAACAGTATTCCATATGAGGCCTGACCTGTGCTTTGTAAAGCTGTAAGCGATGGGTCGGCGTGAAATACTGTCCCGCTCTATTGAGCACACCCAGCTTTTTCGAAGCTAATTTAGCTTTACCTTCCAAATGACCGCGAAATTGAACGTCACTCGAAATATCGACGCCAAGGATTCCAATGGTCGGTTTGGTATCAAGGAGAGCTCCTTCAAAGTTTAGAGATACGACGAAGGGATGTTTTTAGCGGTAAACACGCAAACTTGTGTTTTGGAAGGGTTAAAATGGACTAGATTAAGTCGGCCCCAATTCGGGACATGACTTAACATGTTCTCAGTGTCAGTCACAAGTTTATTCCGGTTCTCGATGACGCTTTCCAGAGAAATATTAGTACGTCCGGTGTAAAGCGTATCCCCAGTACTGTCGTCTGCATAGCAATGAATGCTGATGTTATGCAACATGTCATTGATATGCAGAAGAAACAGTGTAGGCGACAGCACACACCCCTGCGGGACTCCAGCATTCACGGGCTTCAGGTCAGAGCATGATCCGTCAACTACGACTTTGATGCTACGCCCAGAAAGAAAGCTGGCGACCCACGCACACAATTTCTCAGGGAGCCCGTATGATGGAAGTTTCGAGAGAAGAGCCCTGTGCCATACCCTGTCGAAGGCTTTCGCTATGTCCAAGCTAACTGCCAGTGCCTCCCCTTTCCTCTCGACTGCCTCCGCCCATCGGTGAGTGAGGTACACTAAAAGATCACCAGCCGAACGACCGCGGCGAAAACCGTACTGGCGATCGCTTAGTAGCTGATTCTCTTCTAGGTACCTCAAGAGCTGGCAGTTTGTAATGGAATCCATTACTTTGGAGAGCAAAGAGGTGATGGCTATAGGCCTGTAGTTGGACGGATCTGAGCGATCACCTTTTTTGGGAATCGGGTGGACAAGGGCTGTCTTCCAAGAACTCGGGACAACGCCAGTCATGTAAGAGAGCCGGAAGAGGCGCGTTAGAACCGGCGCCAACTCAGGAGCACACGTCCGAAGCACAATGGGAGGGACTGCATCGGGCCCACTCGACTTATGAATGTCAAGGGAAAAAAGAGCCTTACGAACTGACCTTTGCAGGAACCGAACGTTTGGCATAGAACAAGCGCAATGCGGTATTGTTGGTGGCGAGTTTTCCCCATCGTCCAAGGTCGAGTTTGATGCGAAAAGAGTACCCAAGAGATCGGCTTTCTCTTTTTTATCGGTCTTGTGCAGTGGTGGAAGTGACGGTCGACAGAAATTCCCCAAGACAGCCTTGGCGAGAGACCAGAATGCACGCGTACCCGAAGGAAGACGCACTAGCCTCTCCCCAATTCTACCTATAAATGATGACTTCGCCTTGGCAATGTCCTTCTTAAAAGACCTGGCAGCAAAGTTGTACTTCTTTTTGAGCACACTGGTACTTGGATCCTTTGATGACACCGCATTAGCCCAGGCTTGGTAATGCTCGCGCTTCTGGCGAGATGTTATTTTGCAACATCGACCAAACCATGGTTGGGATCTGCCGCCAACGGGAACCATAGAGTTTGGAATAAAGAGTTCCATTCCCTGCAGTATCACATCAACGACAGAATCGGCGGCGACATCAGGATCATCCAGCGAGAAGCAAACTCGCCACCATGGGTACGACGCAAAGAAACTTCGCATCCCATCCCAGTCCGCTGACCTATAATGCCAGACCCGACGGCTGACCGCACGTTGCGATTTTAAAGTTTCCGTGAGAGGCACTGTGCTCCGAATCAGGCAATGATCTGATGAGCCTAGTGGTGCATCAACGGTCACTTGATAGCCGTCTGGGTGCGAGGTCAACAAGAGGTCCAGTAAGGAAGGTGTATGGCCCTCCACATCTGGTACCCGCGTAGGCTCGGCAACCAGTTGGGACAGACTGTAGGCCAAAGCGAAGTCATGAACGGCTCTACCCGCGTGGTCAGTAGTGCGTGAACCAAGCCATTCGACGTGGTGGGCATTAAAGTCTCCCAGCACCACGATCTCGGCAGAGGGGATCCGTTGGAGAAGGGAATCTATGGCCGTTTGGACGCTCTCGACAAGTTGGTCAGTCTCAATGTTACCGCTGTGGGACCTATACAGGCACGCGTAGACGCGAGGGTGGTGTCCGCGGTCGACGTGCAGCCATAAGATGAAGAGGTCCCTAACTTCAAGATTGCCGAGGCGACGAACGCACATATCCTCCCTGACGTAAGCACAAACACCGGCGCGTGGTACAAACGAATGCTCCAGATTGTATCCCGGGTAGCGCAAGTAGGAGACGTCAGGAGGGGGGGATATCTGCGTTTCAGTAAGGAAAAGCAAGGCCGGCTTCTCCGTCTCAAGGTGGTAATGGACGGCGCTTAAGTTGGAGTGAATTCCCCTGATGTTGCAGAAGTCCACGCGAAGCGTAGGAGGGGGTGCCGAATGTCTTGCCTTACTCCTGCCTGCAGCATGTGCTGATACGAGCGGACTTTTGCCCTCCCCAGAATACGTAGGGCAGCCTGAGCGTGGACGCTCAGGGGGGGATTCTCCTACACTGGAGGTGTAGGTACCCCCCTGGGGTAAATCTAAATTTAAGTTCGCTGCCATATTAATTGTGTGTGTGTGGGGGGGGGGGGAAGGGCCTCCGGAACTATCACTGACCGGACGAAACACAACAGCAACGAGTGCCATTATTTCACGCCGGTATTTAGTGAGAGGGTGGTATTACGCCGGGCGAGCCGGCCCAATGCGTGCTACAACGCAGCGTGGCTCTACCACTCAGTCAGTGTCACTCATTTAGCACCACCCAGGGGTCACGTGTAGGGTCTCGAGGGTAAACCTACGGACGCGAGTGACCTTGACCCCCTTGGTCTAGTTTAATCACCCATATTTATCCCGTATTCGATTCCCAAGAGGATATTGTTTATCTTTACCTGATGGAAAGCGACTGCTGCTGCCAGGGCGTACCACCAATAAGCCAATTTTACACATTATGTAGAGTAGGATTGGTTATGTGTGGTTTAACCTTAATACTGCGACACACTAGGTAGGTAGGTAGGTAGGTACACGCTGGCCAGTTTTTGCTTTAAACTTTTACACAAAGTCTGGTTTTATAATGTTGTTTGTTTTTTTTTCTTTTTTTGTTTTATCTTGTTTTTTTTCGCCATCTCTGAGGTCCCGGGTTCGATCCCTGGTCGGGTCATTTTAGAAATTATTGTTTTTCTAAATTGTCTCGGGTCTGGGTGTTTTCTATGTATAATAAGTATATATTTAAGTATTTTAAGTATGTTTATCCGTTGTCTAGTAATCATATAACGAGTTTCATAACGAAGTTTCTCTTGGGCTAGATAATTGGTGTGAGTGTAGGAAAATTTATTATTATTATTATTATTATAATTTGAAATTAAAGCTGAACAACCCAAGGAATCTGAATTCCCATACATACGTTACCTACGCAACTGCGGCGGCGCGGTCTGGTCGTCTTCCTTCTCCATCGGCTCTTGTGTCGAGGCGCGCCAGTCGTTCTGTCGGCTGTCCTGCTCTCTCGTATGCCTCTCCTGCTCCCTCAGAGCCTCTCTCCTGGGCGGGTCCAGCCTGGTGCGGACAGTGGTCTGCAGGGTCTCCCGCGATACGCATGCGCATTGCGTGTGGTTGAAGAACAGCATCCGGGCCATGTTGCGGTTGCCATCCGCTTTTTGAAGCTGGAATATAATTTGCATCCCGTTGAGTACTGTAGTAGGAGCTTGATGGTGTAGCGGCTTGCGCGTTCTTGGGAATTAAGTAAGGAATGCCGGGTCAACGGATGGGAATTAATTAAAGTATCTCTAGCTTAGTGGCCGAGTGGCAGAGCGCTCGGCCCGATACCCGAAGGTCCCGGGTTCAATTCCCAGGTCAGGCAAAGTGTGTTTCGGATTTTTCGATGCATAGCCCGGGTCTGTGATCACAAACTGCGTTTAGGTACTTAGCGTAGTGATTAAGCCATTACCCATCAACTGTAGTGATTGATTTCAATGATAGAGGCCTTTACCAAGCAGTGGGACAGTTATAGGCTACTAGCGGCCGCTCGCGGTTTCACCCGCGTGGTTCCCGTTCCCGTAGGAATATCGGGAATATAGAAAGTATCCTATATGTTAATCTAGGTTATAAATTATCTGTAGGTCGAATTTCATCCAAATCCATCCAGTAGTTTTTACGTGAAAGAGTAACAAACATCCATCCATACTTACAAACTTTCGCGTTTATAATATTAGTGCTTTATAAGGTTGAGCTTTTGGTCCCAATTGTCCCGTCAACTCAAGTCACCGTGACGTGGTTGAGAACCGATCTGCTCATGTTTATGTGAGGCCTTGAGTCCAGCAGTGGCATGTTTACAATAGGCAGATGATGTTGACACATACAATTTTCACCACTATACATTATTAGAAACAAATTGTGTTTTGTTACAAGTGTACCTACTTTTGTCGAATGTGAAATTCGTCCAAAATGTAATCCTTCCTTTAAAATCCGACCAAAATGGAATGCATCCAATGTGTAATCCGTCGTACATGGTCAGAATCTAACGTAATAATACTCACATAGAAAGGTATTGCGACGTAGTGGCCGGCGATAGGCGCGCACATCTCCGCCTCATCGTAGCAGCAGCCCGAGTCCGGCGCGCAGCGGTGCAGCCGCACGCACGGCGGCATGTACCTGCAACCAGCAATCATCATCATCATCAGCAGCTCATTGAATGTCTAACTGCTGGGACACGAGACTTCTTTAAGGGTAGAAACACCACAAGGAGAACGATTTTTTTTAACCAATAAAAAAAAAACGGGCCATAACCCGCCACGCGGACCCAGTGCCAATCAGTGGTTGTTAAATACTGCTAATGCAGCCGGGACCAACGGCAAACCGCTTTACGTGCCTTTTTTTATTTTATATGAACGGGTAAGCACAGTGCCTTGATCTCACCTGATGTTAAGTGATGATAAGGCCAATGATGGAAGCGCACTTCACCAGGGATTCTCAACTAGTGAGGCACTGGCTATCTTATCTCTAGCTGCCGGATTACAACAATGCTACGAACATTGATGTTATGGCGACATATTTAGATAAGATGGTGGTAGCTACCCAGGTGGACTAACAAGCCCTACCACCAACCAAACCGAGTACACAAACATGTACCCCCGCTGGAAATCGAACCCGGGACCTCTGGGTTTAAACCGGTGGTCTAAGCCACTAGACCATAGAGGCGATTAAAAGAGGTGCCTTCCGAAGCACGGCAATAAACAATCATACAACCTTTTAATTTGGCTGCAGAATATCTTGCGTGGTGGGTCTTGGGCTACTGGTAAGTTTTGTATTTTGTTGTTTTGTTCACTCCATTCATATTTCTACAAAGTTAGTCAGTTATCAGTAGGTACTGATAAGACAAAAACTGATTAGGAGAAAAAACTATTTTTTTTATCGTCATCATCATTATCATCATCAGCTCATTTTATGTCCCCACTGCTGGGGCACGAGCCTTCCCTGTGGATGGATAGGGAGAACGGGCCATCACCACATGGGCCCAGTGCAAATTGGTGGTTGTTAACGACTGCTAATGCAGCCGGGACCAACGGCTTTATCAGCCCTTTATTTTGGCTGTAGTATATTTATAAGACTCCATGTTCGAGGGCCTGGAACTGCTGGTAGTATTCAATTAAATTAGTATTGTTTATATACAGTTCTATATACAAAGCACAATTTAAATGTCACCTATAAAATAGCGTTGTGTATTATTTTATATTTTTTATGTACGTCTTTTTATATTGCATTTTTTCCTGTCTTAATTGTAGTTATTTTTTACCTCTGTTGTGGACAATGTCGCTGGTTGCACAATGATTTCATTTACATATTTATAACTGTGTACGATATATATGTTATTGTTTATTGTCTTGAATAAAATAAACTGATAAGACTTACACTATGTTGGCCGCCGGCGCCAGCTGCCGCACGTTGAGCCACCGCGCCTGCGGCTCGGAGCACTTGCCCGTCTTCAGCACGGCCGCGATGTTCGCGAACACGGCACGCCGCAGGGCGAGTCGGTCCTGGGGCGTAAGGGACGCTGGAACATTAACAAAGACTTGCTCTTAATTTGAACTTGTAATACTAGCAACACGCTAGATATCACTCAGTCATCAATATTATTTAAATCTCCCGTAATCGAGACCTGCTTTGCGTCACCCCGCATCCTGCCCCCCACACATAGCACCCTTCACTCCGCACATCGTACCCTCCACCCCGCACCTTCAACCATCCACACCGCTCCACGCAACCCTTACAATGCCCCCTCACCACGAACCCCGCATACCCCCTAAACCTCGCACCATACACCTGACTATGCACCATCCACCCCGCACGCACTGGGGAAAGTTACAATAATTGTGCCATACAAAATCTCTATTGGGAAGTGATTGTATGGCAAGATACTCTTTCTACAGGCACCTGCTTCTCCATATACTTACAGTCGTCCATGATCCTGGGGCGCTCGTTGGTGGCGGCGATGGGGTCCTCTGCCGACATCACCGTCTCCCGGAAGTCGATCCGGCTGAGCGCGGACGGGGTGACGGGCGCCGGCCGCGCCGTCGTCTCCAGATCGTCGTCGGGGTACCAATCCATGGGGTAGTCGCCTTCGGATAATTCCTGGAAACAAGAGAGGAATCTATTTAGAAAAGGAGTTGTAAAAAAAATGTTTATTTGTACCAAACATACAATAAAAAAATAACAATGTTTTAAGTAAGCACCTTGCGTCACCGATCCGATCCGAACCCTTCGGAGACTCTGGAAGGGCACGGGGACGCGCACTTTTAAGTGTGCGATGCCGTACCCCTCTAGAAATCCTCTGAAGGTGATTCGTTTCAACACGGCTTGAGGTACCCTTTACGTACCTCGCCGCCCCTAAAACAAGCCCGGTGAAGCTGAAAATGCCCCTCGGCAACCAGCAGTCTCTCTCAAAAAAAAAAAAAAACCTTGCGTCCGCAACCTCAAGCGGGCGCTCTTTAGTGTTTAATTAAACCTAAAAAAATACGATTACAAAAATCAACCTAGACATTGAGGTGCACTTTCATTATTTCTCTCAGAAATCAAACAAAAGTGTAACCGACTGTCATTGACATACGGTAAGTTTTTGTCAAATTAATAATTAGGTATTTTAGTAGGTTTGGCTGCTCAGATTATTTTGACGCTGGCTGAAGTACCTGCTGAATCGTGGTGTGTATATTTTTAGGAGACACAATTTCTAGTTTTCATTAACGTGATCGAATAACAAATATACCACGCCCTATATTGGGTACGACGAGGTACGTAACATATACACAACATATGACTTTAACTAGAATAAAATAAGTAAAAAGGAAGATAGCCTGACTTGATTTAGTTTTGTGTTGACATTAACTTGATGATTACGCCTTAGAGCATTAAGATTACGCGCTCATCACTAAGTCTAAGTTATCTTATCGTACTTGCTTAGTCATAATTAAAATATTTATTATAAATATGTTAACATCCGGTCATTACAAGTATTGCTAAAACCGTCGCACGCAATTAACGACTCGCGCTATTGAGATAACATAATAGAGTGTTACTATTTTTGAAGTAACTAATGTAAAATGTAAGGATGAGAATGAGACACAATTTACTGTAAAAAAGGCCAATATTAGATTAATTCATAATTCATTTATTTGCACTAAAACGCGGTAAGTAAAAGAGTTAGACCAAATAAGTAGCGTAGTACAAACATTTTTAGCTAAATCAAAAGGCATGCAAATATAACACATTCTTAAAATAATGCAGAAAATTACTACATTAACAACCATTCTTTCAAATCGAAAAATTCCTGCAAATTGTAAATTGTGTAATGTTTGAGCCAACTTTTCTAAATTGTAGATATAATATTCTGTTCTTTTAAATAGCTGGGTAAATAGATGGTTTGTTGTACATCTTAACACACTGCTTTTCTTATATTGCATAGTCGTAGATGCTTGGACGTCCAAGGTAACCACAGTGCCATAGAACAATGGAATTTCTATTGTGTCTGGTTTAAAACTACTGAGTGGTTAGGGATTTCATTTAATACACGACTATTAGGATTTCGTCTATTTTTAGGATACATATCACATGCTCTTTTAAATAGCTTGCTATGTTGCTTAATAAATATACAGATTTGAAATACATGCATGCATGACAAAGTTAAAAGACCAAGTCTTGGAAACAAGGGCCGGCAAGTGGTAAGTAGAGGGACACCACATATTGCCCTAATACATTTTTTGAACAACAAAAGCTCTATCTATCAGTACTGTTACCCCACATCATCAATCCATAACTTAGTAAGGATCCAACATAAGCGTCAACTTAGTAAGTTTCCTTTTCTGTGTACATGTAAAGTCAACGATTTAAAATGTCTCCATCAAGCTTATTAACCTCTCATCTGCGGCGAGCAGTGATCTGCCTTAAACAATTAACCCTTAAATGCATGATTTTTTTGTTTATCATAGAAAGCTTTTTTAATGAAAACTATGTGATTCTAACACTTCAAAAAAAAAATTATTATTATTTATTTCTTTTTTTAATAAAAAAATACGAAAAATCTTGAAATTTTTATTTCGTTTATTTCATTTTTTTTCACTTTATAATTGTTTTAATAATTACGAATCTATTTCAATTTACATCATTAAAATAGAACATTATAGAAGTATTTTTATTTTTTTTTCAAAAAAAGGTTGCATTCTCGTATCCAAAGAGGTTTTCGTCAAAACTTACTAACGTCTATGATGTTAAATTTAAGAAAAAAAAAAATGTTTTAATTACAGAGTATATTCTAATATTTATTTTAATATATAATACTATAAAAAATATAATGAAAATGATAAAACGGCTTAAAGTTAGCGTTTCGTTTTTGATACGCTATGCATATAAGGGTTAAAACTCTTTTGCGTCTGTATTCACAGCAGACGACAGGTTAAGCACTGTAACTAATTACCTTAACCTTGCAAGTTGGACCAAGTTACGAGCACATGATGCAATCGGCCAATCCCTCGGAGCCCAGTCAGTGGCCAGGAATGCCGGGATCCGAACTCGCACCGGCAACTCCGACAATACTAAGTACGAGAATAGATGCTATTTAAAGCGTATGCGTCTGTTTATTCTCAAAGCACGATTGCTCCTCGTAAAAGCTAAGTAAATTAGAGTATTATAGAAATGGGTTTGTGATGCGAAGTTGAAAGCCAGGTTATAGAAAAATTAAAGTAATATCGAAATGGGAAATACTTACCAAGTCATGTGTTAAATTTAAAAAAAATGGTCGTTCCAAAATGTGCTTACCTAGATCTAGGTTAATTTAAATAAAAACATAGTTATTTGACTTTGATTTGAAATAGAATCGCTGAAATGTTCTCGTTGGAGAGATTCATGACAGTGAGTGAGCAACGGCGCATTCATGTTACAATTTTGCAAGTTAAGCAATTTTCGCATTGCTAATTCACTGAATGGGTGACCAAATTAATTTAAGTGCTCATCTAGCTCTCATATTTTGGTAGGCGTGGTAGTGGTACCTACCAATGTTTGACAGGATGCAGTGATCGTAATTTTAGGGGTTCCGTAACCAAAGGGTAAAACCCCGGTAGGTTATACCGACCCTATTACTAAGACTGCGCTGTCCATCCGTCCGTCCGTCTGTCACCAGGCGTACCTCATGAACCGTGATAGTTAGACAGTTGAAATTTTCACAGATGATGTATTTCTGTTGCCGCTATAACAACAAATACTAAAAAAAACAGAATAAAATAAATATCTAAGAGGGCTCCCATACAACAGACATGATTTTTTTGCCGTTTTTATAGATAACTAGCTGTCCGGCGGACTTCGTACCGCTTTGACGGTTTCCATGACAACAAAACAAACAAATCATTCGTCCGCTTAAGAACACCCGTATCCTACGGGTCCAATTGTAAATCTAAACCATTCTCGAAATACTTGTAAAAGTTCATTTTGAATAATAAAATAATAAGTAAAATTATACCTACTCTACTGAACATCATGATTATAATCCTATGGTCCATTAACGTACCAAAACAATCTAAATACGATTTATGAAAACCTTTTGAAATCGGCCTTTGATCTATTTATGCCGATATTCGGTCTACTTGTTTTAAAACGCCGATAATGGAAGATAATTGCGAAAGGGGAATAACAGGAAAACGAATTATTAGGTTAAACAGCAGATCTATGCTTAATGAGATTAAGACAGTTTACCTCTATTTTTAAAGTAAGTGCCTCAGATAGCCTATTCATAACTTTGTCTTTCTTTCACAATTATCGTATGATACTTTAAAAGTCACATAAAATCTAGTGCAAATTGCGGAAAACCCAGGTTCGATTCATGGTTGGGTCGGATAGGCGTTAAATTAATCACTGTATTTTATAAGTATTTATGGGGTAAGAATATACAATTCTCTATAGCGTTGTGTTATCAAAATTGTAGTATTTCATCTGCAAAGATGAATCTGCATAGCCATCGGTTGCAATGACCGTTGGATAGATGGCGCGCTGTGCCGCTATTAGCACTCTAAAATTACAAAAGCAGTGACAAAATTCAACGTCTACGTCAGCCTTCCCGGTAGCATAGCGGTCAGTGCAGCCGCCCGGATCGCGGAAGACCCAGGTTCGATTCCTGGCTGGGTCGGGTAGGCGTTTAATTTTTTCACTGTATTTTGTAAATTTTATAAATATTTAATATACAATATATTTTGTTTTTCGGTAACATAATAGTCGGATGGCAAATAAACTAGGCATGGCACTAGGCATGCTGATTGATTTAGCACTGCTTACGAAAGTAACAGTTGCAGAAAACAGCGAAAAGCATTTCTAGTTTGCGTAGACATTTAATAAAAACCTATACTTGATTTGTTGCTTAAATTGTAGATTTGTTTTGATGTATTTTCTTTTTATTTTTTTTTCTTTAGCGCCTGTTGTTCGATAAGACGTCATCTCTGTACAAGCTAGCAGTGGGGACTTAAAATGCTATTGTATTATATCTTTGTGATTCTTTACATGTGTAATATAAAAAGCAGTATGTTAAAATTTAATTAAGATACTTGCTATTACAATATTTATTTTAACTCATAAATGTAAACTTATTATAATTGTTAGAACGATCAAAGGAGGGACCTTGCCAGGGAGGGCTCAGAAACCCAGCTTATTGGTCCTGAGCCATTCGTGGCACTTGCACAAAGTACCATCAACAAGGCCTTAAAAGATTACATTAAAAACAGGCACGGCATCGAATGGAAAGAGCAGCCGGGTATGAAACACTCCAAATCCTTCCTAGGCGAAAACGCCTTAGGACGGAGTAAGTTCATATGCGGAGGCAGCAGAAGGCAGGCCCGATTAACCATCGGTGCCTTGACAGGGCATTATGCCACAAAACAAATGCTTCACAGAATGCACCTTTCAACAAATAGTTTGTGTAGGGCATGTGGAGAGCAAAGCGAGTCAATGCAGCACCTACTGTGTGACTGCGACTCTCTGGCTAGGAAAAGAATGGGACTCCTGGGGTCGGCCTATCCGAAACCGGAGGACTTCAGGCTCTTCGCTCATAAGGACGTTGCCAGACTTATGGCATCTATCTTTACAGAGGAGAAAGAGTGAAAGGATGGGGTTGCACAAAAAATCCCAATGGGTCGAAGTGTTACTGGGAGGTGGAAACCTCGGCAGGCCCCACTAAGATAAGATAAGATAAGATAGAACGATCAATGGCACGCACAACTTAATAATAATATTAGTATCTTTATCACTACAAAGCATCAAAGGTAATTTTTTTAGTGTGTCGTTAAATAAAAATAAATGGATACAAAGTCGCACTTCATTCAGATTATTACTTATTAAATGACAAACATTTCGACGAGGGAAAAGCCAGATTGTCTCATCTCAGTTCAGAGGTTATCGGCGACGACGGCCGCGGTGCGACTGACAATCAGTGAGTTCTGAGTGCGAGTATTATTCGCCATACGATCATCATCATCTTCATCAGCTTATTTTATGTCCCCACTGCTGGGCCACGAGCCTTCCTTATAGATGGATAGTAAGAACGGGCCATAAACCACCACGCGAGCCCAGTGCGGGTTAGTGGTGCAGCCGGGACCAATAGCTTTACCTGCCTTCCGAAGCACGGAGAAGCTCGAGATGATACATTTTTGGTCACCCATCCGAAGACCGGCCTTTGCGAAAACTCGTAGACCGGGTGCGTTAACCACTGCGCCATCTAACTCCTCGCCGCTCCTCGTCGCCATACGATCAAGTTAACAAAAACAATATTGTTTATGGTACTACAGCAACGCCGTCTTTATTTTAAGCTAGGTAATAACCGGGGCTAGGGGTAGGGTGGCCAACAATTTTTCAGGAAATTAAAGTATATCACTAACTAGTATAAAAAAAGGATTTGAAGAAAAAATAAAGTATTTTCCAAATTTATTTATTTTGACGTTTAAAAACATATATTTTTTTGTAAGTACTCTTGGCACTTTCTAATATTTTTTTATTGTTTTACAGCGCGTTTCGTTTCGTTTCACTTCACCTGAGTCTGAGTATCATTCAGTAGTTCAGAAATTAAGTCAACAGGAATACTTCGTTCAAACACACTCATTAGTCGGAAATAAAGTATTTTCCATACTTTATTTTTATTAAAAAGAATAAAGTACTACTTTATTTTAAAGTATGGTTGGCAACCATAGCTAGGGGTGACCCGGGTTATGTGAAAACCTTCCTTTTCCCTTGTCCAGCTACTAAAAGCCCGACGGGGTGAGAGGAGGTATACCTGATAAATAACCTAGTAAGTACCTACAACCTATCCAAAAGTGTCAGATTTCTTCAATTAATGATCAACCTTATGACATTTACATAAAGTCTGATGCGCAGGCTTGTGTACAGTCAACAGCAAGAGTAGAAGACGTTTACTAGTTTTCAAAATTAAGTTTCGATAGTGTAAGTCGGTATTTTCTATATAACTACAGTCAAAGTCTGCAGGTACAAGTAGACACTCGAAGGTTTTTCGATATGCGTTTAAAAAGTTTTGATTTTCATACTGATTTCATATTTAAAAACTTGACCAATCATCAGTTACCTTTCCTGTTGACTGTACCACCCCTTCTCTGCCACGTGGATGGCACGGTATCTGTTTAGCGCAAAACGCACAGGAGAGTGCAGTATTGCTATAGCAATTTTCGCTTACGTTAACGTGATAAAATGTCAAAATTAAAAAATTCTAAATTGAGAAATTTTTTGATGATGTGACTAAAAATAAGTACCTAAGTAGGTAATAATGTGTTTGTAAAAAAGCTGTAAGAAATTCTAATAAAATTAAAAGAAAAACATTGTCAATATTTCAATTTCTTCCTCCAACCTACCCTGCTGACTGCCCTACACTACACTATACTGGCTAAATGCTATCTAGTGGATTATAGCAAATTCCATATTACTTGCACAACGATTGGTGATGATAGCTTTAGTGCATTAGCTAACAGCTGAATATGATAAGTATGACTTTCTAAGAACGGAGGAGCTCGAGATATTTTTATAACTTGGTCACCCCGCACTTCGAAGTTACACGAACCAGCAAAAGTAGCTTAACTTGAAAGAGTTTTAACCAAACTCGTAAAGCGCTACGTTATCAAGTTCCTCAAACAGTTGAAAAACCATACAATAATTAGAATAAAAACAAATTAAACAAAGATGCGGTAGCAGCAGGAGTCATAACAAAACAAATATAATGTCATGCTACAGAAAAAAGCACGTGATTGCTTCGTTAGGGCTGGCAATTTTATTAGGGAGATCTTACACATAACATGATTAATTAGGCATTATTATCTTATCGTAGTGAGTAGTGACACCGTGTCCGACACTTTAGGCCCAGTATTTTTCAAAGCTTTCGTCGCCAAAAAACAACATAGATTTTCATTGAAATTTTTCGGTTTGACAGCTAGGAAGCCAGTATTCAATTGGGAAAAACTGAAATCAGTTGCTGAACCCTTTCTTTAATTATAAAAAGACTACAATCACTGGTTCCTGTCGAACTGGTTCGTGACACTACTCTAAGAAACTTTTATATGTAATTACCTAAAGAAAGAAACAAAATAAGACTTATTTAAAGCGCAGGCGCGTCTTTAGTTAAACAAAGTCCCTTGTCTTACCCTAGTTTCTCCAGGATTTAACCACCCATGTAACTGGCTACCGAAATTCGTTGAACAAACACGAAGAGCATGAAATTACATTTTTACAAAATTAGCTATTAGCCCAATAGTCTTGTTCAAAATATTTTTATTAGTAAAAAATAGAATGTAAACTTAAGATAAACTTGCCCTTGTACTACAATACATTGTTTAAAGTGAAACAATACGTGTTTTTTCAAATATTGTGTCAGTCTAAAAATATTAGCTAAAAATTACAGCATCTGTTTTATGCATTGTCTGATAGTAGCCAGCCATAGTTTTGTGGTAGTGGTTAGTTTTGTTTGAGTCGCCATCCCTACTGTGCGGGTCGGGTGGTACTCACTATTTGTTTTTTTTTTATATTAGAAGGAGGCAAACGAGCAGGCGGGTCACCTGATGAGAAGCAATCACCGCCGCCCATGGACACCCGCAAAACCAGAGGAATCGCAGATGCGTTGCCGGCCTTTAAATAAATTGTAATAATTGGCTTGTAAATTTACATCAAGACCGCTTCAATACATTCGTGTAGCAGTGGGATAAACCTATCCTTATTTCCACCCATTAAAACAATATTCAATTCATGTTCACAAGTAGGTATAATAAATAAAATAATAATACTTAATAATAATGTATTTTTTTTAATTAATATATTTGATGTCTAACGAAAGAACTGAAATACACGTGGAATCGCAAATATACAATAGAAATCAAATCCCAAAACTCTAAAATTAATAGAAAATTATAATTATCTAGGAAGGTATTGAATTGTTTTTTGAAACAAATATCTGAATTCAGTGTACCTACAACAAAACAGTTTTTAAAGTATACAATGGCTAAAATATTGTTTCTCTGTCTAAAAATATAAGTTAATAGCATCAGTTTTAAGTATTGTCTAACTTTATTGCTTTGGATTGCTTCGCCGACACCCGCCGAGCGTACACGAACGTTACTTTACTCTCTGAATTTTATTTATTATCAGTGTTTAAAACCGTGTTTAAATAACAAAATCCTTACCAATCTGTGCTAATCCATAAGAAGATCATAATAATAATTGTCCAAACTACTAAAGTGCATAAATAAAGGAATCAAAGTGATGTGAAGAAACTAAAAAGTGACACGGTGACTCATTGTGCGACAAGTTCGTTGAACTGATCTTTATGACCATATAAGGTAACAAAATTGGCCCCAAACAGAAATGACTCATCAAGCATTAAACACCTTACTATAGCGTACCAAATTTTTGTCACTCAGATTATAACTCGTTTAGCGCAGCCGCGCGGCACACCTGGATCTATTAAGAAAACACGGTTCAAACCTCACCGATATATGAAGAATTTGATATTTGAAATTCCTACGTTGGTTTATATTTATTTTTGCATTTTTTTAATTTCAAGAATTTTTAATTGATTTAAAAAATGTCCAAAGAATGTTTTAAATGTAAAAAAAATATTTTAACAAGACAATTTATGGTCTGTGTAGAATGCGCACACACATTTCATATAGATTGTGTAAACATATCTGAAAAGCTATTTTATCTGATGAGCCCAAATCGGAAAACTGCATGGAAATGCGAAGAATGTAAACAGTTTTTAAATGATGAAAGCACTAACATTACGCACAGAAGAAAGTATAATATACCCATAAGTAACTCCTTTCACTCACTGTCAGAGGATGAGTTTAACTCTTCACTGTTACATAACGATACATTGAATAGAAGCTGTCCGGAACTAAATACGACTGAAAACTCTGAGTTGCTTGAATTAAAGGAAGTGATAAGAGCTTTACAAAATCGGCTAGAAATAGCTGACAACGAGATAGAGAATTTATTACTGGAAAACGGTCAATTAAAGCAACAACTATCAGGCTATACTAAAAAAGTAAAACAATTACAAACAATATGTAAAACGGCGCCAGCTATCAAGAGTAATAAAACAAATAAGACAAGTCATAGGAAATGTAATAGAAAAAGTCTGAATAAGACAAGGCTGAATTTCTCACAAAATGAAGAGCTGGATTCTCCTCAAGTCACAGAAATTAGAGAAATTGAAATTTCCGAAACATTGTCAAATGCGGAACTAAATCGAAACACTACTCCTACTATTACCACACCAAAAAAAGACACAGAAAAGCGGATTTATATACTTGGAGGCCAACAATGCGCGGGACTGGCATCAAAATTAATGAAATCAAGAGAAAATTCCCAGTATGAGACGTACAAAGTATCTTCTTTTATCAAAACAAATGCTCCATGTGAAGAAATATTAACATCTTCAGAAACTAAAATGGCGACATCAAGCGACAAGATAATTATAAGTATCGGGGAAATGGACCATAACCCTGTAAAGATATGTACGGAATTGAGTTATTTCATAAAGACACATCCTGAGCCCACCATAATTGTGCTCGGCTCAAAATTTTGCAGATTCTTAAGCGAGATAAAACTTAACAACATGCTAAAATTGTTTTGTGATAACTTTCAAAATTGTAAATTTTTGGATGTTAATGATTTAGGTGTAAAAGATTATATGCATTATGTCGTTTTTAAAGTTAATGTATTAATTGATTCACTATACTATGATAGTAACTACTTGAGCTACAGTAAGATAAAGTTGTTACAAGCAAATCTAAATGCAAAAAAGATCTTTCTATCATGCTGTCAAGGCAATGCTTCAAGCATTGAACATAAACAAAACACTAATTTATGTATGAAAAAATTATTGCAAAAGAAAATTACGAATTATTTTTCCATAAGTATACCCGTGAGTACACCAAATGATGATTTTTTTCTTGTGTAGCGGTAACGTAAAAGGAAATTTTAATGCAAAAACTTGTAATAATAAAATATTTTTAGTATTACATCAAAATATAGCTGGTTTACTTAGCAAGAAAGAGATACTAGAGGTTACACTAGATGAACTTGAAGGCAGCGGTCAACATTTTCATGCTCTTTGTTTCAGTGAGACTTTTATAAGGTCAGGCAGTGAAGGTAATATACATTAATGGTTTTCGCTTGGTAGCCTCATTTTCGAGAGCAACGCAAAAGAGAGGTGGTGTTTGTATTCTTTGCAGAGAAAACGTACAAATACGCAATTTGGTTTTTTTAAATGACTTTGCCGAGGAACAAGTTTTCGAATGCTGTGGTGTAGAAATACAATCATTGAAATGTGTGATTGTATGTTTATACCGAACACCTACCTCGAACGTATCAATATTTCTTCATAAATTTGAATTACTCCTTAACAGACTAAAACGAAAAATTAATCACAAAATAATTATTGCTGGGGATTTAAACATCGATATTTTAAAAACTTTAAAAACTTCCGATGAATTAAAAAGAATAACACTATGTAACAGTTTTAAACTACATGTTGATGTTCCAACAAGGAAAAGTGCATGTTTAGATCAGATAATTAGTAACATACCTATTACTGAATGTGAAGTTCTAAATCTGGGATTATCGGATCATGAAACGGCACAATCTCTTAAGTTTGAAATTTCAAGTAAATTGAACCATCCTCAATATTGGTTTAAAAAAAAAAGAGATTTTAGTTTGGAATATGTCTCTAAGTTTAGAGACTGCTTGAAAAGTTTATCGTGGAGCGACACATTTAATAGGAACGATACAAATTTAGCTTTTAGTGCTTTTCATGATGATTTTTTGCTGTTTTATGGGCTATGTTTCCCAGTTAAAAGAATTCGGATTAGTACCACACAAAATAATAAGAAATGGTTCACCAAGGGCATCAAAACGTCAACGGCTACGAAAAGAAAACTACGTTTTCATTATTACAGGTGCTCTCATCAGGTAAATAAAATAAAATATTTAAGATACACAAAACAATTAAAAAAATGTATACATCAGGCTCAAAAAATCTCAAACATTAAATACATTGCTAATTCGACCAACATATGCAAAGGTACATGGGATGTTATAAAAAATAAAACAATTATTAACCCAATTCATTTAAACATAGAAAAAATAACAAATAAGAGTAAAATTATAGATAAAGCCGCAGATATTGCTAATGAGTTTAATGATTATTATATTAACATTACAAATAAAAATATACATGATCAATCTTATAACAACAATGTAGTAAAAAACCATAACTCTAATTTTAATTGTAACAGTTTATTTTTGAAGCCAACAGACAAATAAATATGAAAACGTTAAAATGATAAATAGCCTTAAATCTACAAATGCTACGGGATACGATGAAATTAATTCTAGCATACTGAAAGCATGTAAAGATGAGATTGCGCCTGTCATTGCATACCTAGTAAATTTGTCATTTGCTACGGGTATCTTTCCAGAGGTACTTAAGATATCAGTCATAAAGCCTCTCTATAAAAAAGGCAGTAAAGATCAAATAGAAAATTATCGGCCTATAGCTTTAACAACCGTTTTGTCCAAAGTGATTGAAAAAGTAATGTATGTAAGAATCCTAGATTTTATGAATAAGTTCAATATCATAAGACCAGAACAATACGGTTTTCTAAAGGGTAAGTCAACTGCATTAGCTACTTTCTCACTTATAAGGAAATTGCTTGAACATACCGATAACCGGACACCGGTTACAGCATTGTTCCTAGACATGAGCAGCGCATTTGATTTTGTTGCCCATCATATTCTTCTAAGAAAATGTTATGTCTATGGCATTAGAGGTGTGGCTTATGATTTACTAGTTAGCTATCTTACTAACAGAAGACAATATGTAGAGATGACAAGGGTGGATGAAAAAAAAGAAGTCAATGTCTATAGATCATCAACCAAAACTAATAACATGGGGGTGCCTCAGGGGAGCATTCTGGGTCCATTACTTTTCTTATTGTATATCAACGATTTACCGGATGTGACAAATTATGAATGCATTCTTTTTGCGGACGATGTCAGTATAATTATACCAAGCGAAAATAATAAAGATTATAACCAAGAAATTAACTTATGTATAAATAAAATAGATGATTGGTTACACCACAATAACTTAAAATTAAACTTAAAAAAAACCACTTATATACAATTTATAAATAAGAATGGAAGGAAGAAATTACTAAATGTATCAGTTAGAAATCAAATAATAAATGAGTCCAATGAAACAAAATTTCTTGGAATCACTCTGGATGACAAATGCACTTGGACAAATCATATCACCCATATTTGTGGCAAATTGCATTCCTTCTCTTATGCACTATGGCGTCTTGCTAAGATTAGTAACGAGTCAACCGCTGTTCAAGCCTACCATGGCTATGTAGGCTCATTACTTAGGTACGGAATTATTATATGGGGGAATTCAAGTCAAATCGGGCAAGCTTTAATCGCCCAAAAAGCATGTTTAAGAGCAATTTGTGACGTTGATATCATGACCTCCTGTAGACCATTATTTAAAAGGCTGAGAATTTTGACCGTTGTATCTATGTATATTTATGAGATCTGTGTTTTTGTTCGATTGCATCCAGAATTGTTTGGAAAATCATCACGGGTTAACAGTAGATACCCTAATAAGCTGGCACTGCCATTAATAACAACGACGTCATATGCAAGAAACAGTTACATAATGGCAGTAAAAGTTTTCAATGGGCTACCTGAAGAGCTTAAGATGCTACCAGTAACCATGTTCAAAGCCAAACTTAAAAAACGACTCATTGAAGAATGTTTTTATTCTCTAAACGAATACTTTTCGCAAAAGTAGTGTAAGTTCAATATGTAGTGTTCGCGTAAACTTTAGACAACAATATTTATATTTATAAAAATCATTTTAGGATTGGGATTGTTACGTTTGAGCTGTAACTCATTCGCCTTCACTTCACTAACGAGTATATACTTTGGTAAGAGTAATATAACAAGTGCTCTAATATAAAAAACAGATTAAAGATGTTACAAAGAGGATGCTTGAAGTCGTCCTGAAGGGCTTGCAACAACGATAACCAAAATAGTTCAAAAGAAGATTAATTCACAAGGGGCAATAATATAAAAATAACTGATAAAATAAGAAAATAGCTCAGGTGGGGGAGGAAAATAAATGGAAAATATTGAAATTCAACTGTAGTACATAAGTTGACTCCCTCTGTTATTGTTATGCCCTTACGGGGCGCTACATTGTTTATTTTGACACCTTGTACCTATTTATTTAATTACTATGTACACCAATGTGGCATGCAATAAATAATTTTGAATTTGAATTTGAATTTGAATTTGAATTTGAATTTGAAATTTAGCCATTCGTTGTATAGTAAAACTTTAAATAACGAAATCAAAACAGTTACATCATCCGTCATTAAAATATAATTAGTGCAAATATTAAAAATAGGATCCATTAGTCATAATCACAGAAGTAAACAAATGTGTCATTTAATACAGCTAACCAGAGCTTTATGTAGTTTCGTCTCACCTCTCTCTACCGGCTTCAAAATAAAAATAAGTAATAACAATAATAATAATAAGAAGAGCCTCGACCAACACCTGAAGAGGCTCTCGCTTGATGGTTAGATCATGGGTCAGATTCAGAAAGCAGTAGGTACTCCTTGACACGGCACGTATTGTCAGGAGGTTCCTCACTCTGCAGCCCTGACCACCGGTAGTTTGGGCCCTGCCTCGCTGCTGGCGGTACTCTAGGATTAGGTTTTTATAATGTTTTATTGCTTTTATATTAAAATATTGTAAAAATCTAGTTTTAAGAAAAAAAAATGAATAAAGAGTATATAATTAAGGGTAATAATAATAATAATGAAATAAATACAAAAATACATTACAGAAAGCCGCTATTCTTAATAGGTACCTGCCTGCATTGTGAGGAAGTTCAAAGCTGAGAAAAAAAAACATAATTACGAAAACACAAATGTTGAAAAAATTTCCACGAGCAGGGTTTGAACCTGCACCCTTCTGACATACCGGGTCAGGTGCTCTTCCAATTGAGCTATCGTGGTTCTAACCAGCCCGCCGAAATTGTTCAACACTATTTATTTTTTTACTTTGAAAGCCAAAGGCGCCCATTCAATGTTAACAACTACCGTCATTAACATCCGATCATAATATTTTTACAAATACTAAAGATCAGTTAAGGGTGGGCCGACCAAAAAATGCCAAAAATGCAGTTACGGTTAAGTAAATATAATTGAAAATACTATCGTATTAAATAAACAAAATATATATTTAGTATCATAGGGAACGTGTTTACAATTTGTCAGAACCATAAATTCATAACACGCTATAGTTTTTTCTACAATATCATTTAAAGTTGGGCAAAGATCATGAAAACGAGTGGCGGCGTTTAGTTGATTTCTTATAGTTTATCTAAATTATTGTACCTCTGATTTTGTCTAAACAATCATCAATGGATAAACTACAAATTGCTAGACCACATTTTTGATTCATCAAGTGGTTATTTAAATAATATTTTTTTATTAAGCACCTTAAATTCCCCATACAAAATTAGTATGGCCGCGCGGCATCAAATAAATATCGACGACGACATTTCAAATAAAACATATGACACTTGTCACTTACGGACGGCGCACCCTTAAGAAGTAGGCAAGCTATTTATAAATGTTTATTATTTCGGCGGGCTGGTTAGAACCACGATAGCTCAATTGGAAGAGCACCTGACCCGGTATGTCAGAAGGGTGCAGGTTCAAACCCTGCTCGTGGAAATTTTTTCAACATTTGTGTTTTTGTAATTTGTTCGCAACAAAATTTGCGTTAAAAATTATATAAACATTTAACATAATTACGATTAATAATAATAATAAATACCTATATTAAAAAAAAAACAAAAAACCAAAGATACTTAATCATTTAAGTATTTTCATAGATTTGTTCGTTCAAAGCCTTAAAGAATTTAGTAATCAACCAAAAGGACTTTGAAACTCTCTGTAGGTTACTTTGTAAAAGCTATTTGCTGCCTACAGCAAAGATAAGATCGTAAAGCGTTAAGTCAGCAAGTTTGCGCAAATTGGTTGTGATTAGTCCCGCGACTCCTGCGCAGCGCAGGTGCCACCGCGAACCGGAAATGTGTCTCGCAAGTCGCCCGACGAGATTGCTTGTCGACAAGAATAATTTTGAGTTGAAACGATATCTGTCAACCAATCTCAGACCTAAGCAAAGTAAGAGGACATAATAAGCTTGCGCAGTCGTCGGGTCCAATAAGGTATGAGCACTTTTGTACCTTGACATAAGGACCGTTTATTTACAATTGTCATGTGCATTTGGGTTCAATGTACTGCACGTGTACGAGAATAATATTTTTTTAATTGACAGTTTTTTAATATTTTTGTCTTATGGTTTCTGACTTTCGAATTGCATTGGGATGTGGATGTGTGAAGTGTCACTTGGTGTAATAATGTGTGGTACGTGCTATTAGTTGTTATGTGGTGTCAATACGTTGTACAGGTGGCACTTTGGTAAGTGCATCAACACTGAGCAATGTGCCACTAGATTCTGTCTTCCGTTTTGTATGTAATACAAAAATGGAGAAAGAAATTGACCCTACCTTGGTACAAGGTCTCAACCGTGACTTCAACTGTGAAAAACACCTTTTATAAATTCGATTTATAACTAAAATTCTTAATTTTGTGAACCGAAGTGGTTATTGAAATGAAACAACTTTAACGGATCTACTCGCGTATATTTTACACATTACTTATTTAAAGTTTATCCTGACTCCCTGTGACCACGGACCCTGCAAAGGGTTCGAAACGTCAGGATAAACATTAAATAAGTAATGTGTAAAAAAATAAATGCAAGTAGATCTGTAAAAGTTGTTTCATTTCAATGTGCAGTGTTCGCGTAAACCTTAGAAAAAAAACAATACGAAGTAATTATATTATTAAGTCCATGCCCGAAGATAACCAAACACATTACAAGTAAAAAAGAATATTGTATTATGGCAAGCACGAATCAAAAACTAAAATTTGCACTTGAAGCAAAAATAATAAAAATGTGGGGTAAACGAAGTACAGTCATGCGGAAGTACAGTCCGACGTTCCAAAGTCGATGAATGAGGCAGATGGGGCGTCGATAGCCACACACGACGACATCAATGCGCCCGCGCCGCTTTCGAGTTATGAATACAATGCAGGCGGGCAGCGATCGACGCTTTTGCATTTCTGATTAATTTCATGCGTAAACAAGTATTTTATGAATATCTACAGAATGGTAATAACGGACGCCACGTTAAGGACAAAAAACCGAGTAAGCTGCTTCTAATATTTAAATCATTTTCTCAAATTAACGCTTACTTGCGAGACTATATTTTTTTTTAAATTAACAGAGTGCCTAGAGTTTAAAGAGTTTTTTTTACTATCCGTATTAATTCAATTACGTTCACGAAAACGAAAATGTGTTAGGCAAAATGTTAACTCTTCTCGTATGTCGCCAGGAGGTGCTGCTTCAATGCCATACTAATTTGCGTTTTCGTGAACGTAACCGAATGGCGAATGGAACTCGCACTAGGCACTCTGTGCTCTAAATCGTATTCATTAATTTTCTCCATCATGAAATTTCGTTTTATTAACTTTTATCCAAAACGTTTGCTTTCAAAAAATTTCATTATAATAAAAAACAAGATTAAAAGTAAAAAAAAATAATAATAATAAATAAACTTTCCTACACTCACACCAATTATCTAGCCCAAGAGAAGCTTCGTTATGAAACTCGTTAAATGGTTACTAGACAGCGGATAAACATACTAAAAATACTTAAATACATACTTATTATACATACAAAACACCCAGACCCGAGACAATTTAGAAAAACAATAATTTTAGGATCCGACCGGGGATCGAACCCGGGACCTCAGACACTCGACCAAGGAGGTCGTCAAAATATTCTTAGCCATCATTAAAGAGAAAAACCTTTTTCGTCATTAAAAAAAGAATTCGATTCGAGATTTATTTTACGAATTATTTTATCCTGACTTTCTACTAAGGGAGACTCTGTCTGTTAATACGTAAATTCAGTTAAAACGTAAAAAGTATTTCACTTCAACTTTGTGTTGTTTGTAATTGGTGTTTGTTATGTCGAATGCTCACGTAAACTTAAAAAAAAATTGCTAATTAAAGATTTTCGAAGAAGACATTAATCTTGAACGGTCGTGCGCTTATCTCTCTAAGCATCTGCGGCTACTGGCATGGCAGTTAAATTGCCTTTTAGCTAACTATTCTTCAGTATCAATGTCTTGAGCTAATTTGCATAACCCTGTTCACACAATCCACTTAACACGACAGCTCAATGAAGAAACACCATGTTCAACATGACAACGCCGTCTAAGGTAAACGGACGGACATACAGACAGGCGAATCAATAGCTGTAGAGAGCTAATGCAGCTGTTTGCAGTCTATTCGAATAACTGTAGACCCTACTGTGGGTCGCATGCTCGATGCTCGATGTTTAAGACAGGTACGTGCAGTTAACGCCTCGGTTGCTTAGTGGTAAAGCACTCTGGCCGATATTCATTTCCCGGGTTCAATTCCCAGGTTGGGCAGTGTGTTTCGGATTTTTCAATGCATAGCCCGGGCTTGTGATCACCAACCTGCATTTGGCAAGCGTGGTGATTAAGCCATTACCCATCGATTGTAGTGATGACTTGATTTCAATGATGGAGGCCTTTGCCCAGCCGTGGGACAGTGTATAGGCTATTTACTTTGCTTTACTTTACGTGCAGTTAGTACTTAAAGTGATTATGTGATTTATTAAGACACTTTGATGGACTAATAATTAGCTTTCAGGATCAGCAAAGCCTTTTGGGTTACAGAAAAATCTTTATAATAACTCCGTTTAATATTTTAAGTTGGCAGTGTCATTTGTAAAATTACGTAATAACATACAATAACTACCTATCATATTGTTTGTTATTTACATGTCATATAAGAAACTTATATCAAAATACGCTAAAAATATTTTAGCATTCAATGCTCGGTATTTATGTTGTCAAAGTTTATGACTCATGTTTCTTGAGGAAATTCCGAGGTCCGCGGAAGATCGAGAACAAACATTTGCCCACCCATCTGGTTCCCATCAGCTTAACAAAACAATTGTTGCAAAAAGGTACTTATGACTGTTTACGCCACCAATCATTATCATCTCCTCTGTCCATGTAATTAATTACCTAAGCTAAGCCTATTGCGAGTATTTGTGGTGGAACCCTTAGTAGGGGTATTGAAAGGGCATACGTTAGGTCCTTATGGGGCAACAATTTAGCCAGCTATGCGAGATTGTCACGTTTCCACGAAGTACCTACTTGAGGTTGGGCGATAAACATTGGCTAAACATTTTATTGGTCGGGCGATGGTCAAAGTTACATGATAGCTATTCAAGTTTAAGATCTTGTTTGCAAATGGGTTTAAGACTAGCACTTAGGTACTTACTTTTGAATTGCTGAGATTAAGGCTTTAACAGGATTAAACATAATTTATATTTATTTATTGCTGTGCTGTTAGTTATTCTATCATTATTTTCAAGCCCGGTGAAGCTGAAAATGCCGTACGAGGCTATCAGCAATCTCTTTCCAAAAAAAAAATCATTATTTATGGTGCACCGACGCGACGACAAGCCCACTTCAAACTTAAATATATTTTGTCCATAGAAAGGATGCCTGAAAGAGTCAAAATCAAAGTCGAATTTTTTTATACAAATAAACTTACGAAAAGTGCTTTTGAATCGTCCATACATTTTTTACCTACTACCCATTCAGGATGTCTATTTTTTAGCTGTGGAGAAGAATGGGAATGGAAAAGATCACTCTCAGTGATAAGATCGCCCTTTGTACGTGTTATTTGGTTGTTTCGAGCTGGAGTGGAGACCTAGAGTTGGGCAGAGGAATGTAGGCAGGCAACTAATGAGATGGGCCGACGACCTTGTCAAGGTAGCGGGGAAGAGTTGGATGAGGAAGGCACAAGATCGAAGGAAATGGAGTGCATTAGAAGAGACCTTCACTCAACATTGGGTGGATAACGATTGAGAAAGAGAGCTCATCCCACGAATAGATTTGCTGCTGCTATGCTAATTGTGCGATATAATGCGACTTGAATACGGTAATATTATTCGTCCTAGACTCCTAGGCACCAATTCAATCACGTTAACGAAAACTATTTTTTTTGTATTGATGTAGCCTTCTTGTGGAAAAAATAAAATACACATAAATTTTTGTAATCGAATGGCGAATGAAACTCCCTCCCTGAGCCTGCTCTACTCAATGGCACTTTCGATAAGGATACCGCATTGGTATCTATCTACTACTAATGTATCCTACTAATATTATAAATGCGAAAGTTTGTGTGTTCATGCATCATGTTCAGCATGTATGTTCGTATATTTGTTGCTTTTTCACGCTGCAACGATGAATGGATTTGGATGAAATTCGGCATATGTAGTTTATAACCTAAATAACACATAGGATACTTTTTATACAGATATTCCCACGGGAACGGGAACCACGTGGGTGAAACCACGAGCTAGCATACAATATACATTATCAAATAATTATTACAATGTTTATATAATTTTTAACGCAAATTTTGTTGCGAGCAAATTATAAAAACACAAATGTTGAAAAAGTTTCCACGAGCAGTATTTGAACCCGCACCCTTCTGACATACCGGGTCAGGTGCTCTCCCAATTGAGCTATCGTGGTTCTAACCAGACCGCCGAAATTATTCAACACTATTTACTTTTTTACTTTTAAAGCTAAAGGCGCCCATTCAATGCCAACAACTACCGTCATTAACAAAACAACACAAACAACTCTGTGCTTCTTTCTTTTCGTTCTTCTTCCTCCTTTGGCTTACTGATTAATTTCGGCGAGTTGGATTGAGCCACGATAACATAGTTGGTAGTGCACCTGACCCGGCATGTCATGGGGTGCGGATGCAAATCCCGTTCGTGGAGTTTTTTCAACACTTTGTCCTTTTTCAAATTTCAATTAACTTAGGTGAATTCTAGTAAAAAACTTAAATACTAGTCAACTATCATAGGTACCTATGTAAAGTAACAGCTATCGTAGTTTGAATTTTATCACTGGAATTCAAAGGTTGGCGAACGCCGAACGGTGACAAATCGCGAAGTTTAACGATTGGCACTTGACACGACCAGATAAATAGTCACCTTCACGGAATAATTACTAATACCAATACTATTTATATTTTATGCTTTCACAAATCTCTTCAGATAGCCATGGAAATGGAATAAATTAATGCTTAAAGAAGGCTGTAAGTAGTAGTTTCTTTCTAATAGGTATAGTTTAAAAAGTGAGTCCAGAAAAAGAATTAGTTATCATAATCAGCCCACATCAGTCCACTTCTGGACATAGGCCTCTCCCAATGCATGCCACTGAGCCCGATCTTCGGCTACTCTCATCCAACCGCTGCCAGCCACTTTGCGTATATCGTCGCTCCACCTCGCCGGAGGGCGTCCTACACTACGTCTACCGAGTCGCGGTCTCCACTCTAGAACACGTCTTTCCCAACGGTTATCGGTCCTGCGGCTTATTGACCAGCCCATTGCCACTACAGCTTGTTAATTCTAAGAGCTATGTCAGTAATTCTGGTTCAAACAGTGTTTCCAGAAAAAGAATTTGTAAACTTTCGATATTTTAAATATATTTTGTTTTTATTTTCTTTAGTTTTTATTCTCTAACTATAGCCGGTGGGGTGGACAACTGGACATAACTAAACAAATCGTTAGAAATAAAAACATCAGCTAATAAATCCAATTAGGATAGTTCACCGTTACTCGTTTTCACCGACGACAACGGCCCTAACCCTCAAGACATGTTAGATAACGATATACGTTTAAATTAAAATGTTGAAATGCCTACCTGAGAGCTGACAGCTTTAACTTTCAAGACTTTTTTATGGGCAGACGGGCTGAGGATAAATCTTTACAACACCGAGTTATTTATGGGCGAAATTGTTCTGTAAACAGCGGTAATAAAATATAGCTCGCCATGTCTCCATTGTAGGAAATGTCATTGTTGCAAAGCTCGCAAGTTTATTAACTAACGCGTTTCAAAACTTGCCAAGTGAACTGTGCTAGCTTACCTATGCTTAAGAGCACTGGACTACATTAAAAGTAAAGATAACTACGTTTCCCTGTCACTCTCACGATATGAGGGCACAAAAATATTTTAAAATGCATGATGCATGCATCTCATATTAAGAGCTAATATCGATTAGGATAATCTTCAGTTTTGACTTAGGTACTATTTTAAGGAGTAACTTTTAAATTTTAATGTACTTTTAATTTACCTATATGTTAATAATTAATTATGCCTATGCCCAGCAGTGGACTAAGATAGGCCGATGTTGATGATGATGATGATGTTTAAAAAAAGACGTTACTCCCTCACAGACTGACTCATGAACGCCCAGCCCAAACCCTTGTCCAAGAAAGCTGAAATTTTGCACAGAGGTTCTTTAAATATATAGACAAGGAATAAGGTCGAAATTTTCGAAATTCCCACAGCATCATAGGATATCTACGGATGTATACGCGGACAAAGTCGCGGGCGGTCGCTAGTAATTAACATAACGGCCTTCAATCACAATAAATGCCGTCATAACATAAAATACCAACAGCTTGGTGGCTCGGCTTAAGGCTAAGCACTGCGATTTCTGACCAGTGCCACAGGCTCTCGGTGGGAATTCACATTATGACTTAATAAAGTTTAATGTAGATAACAACTCCGTGATACTAAGCAAATGCAAGTAATAGCAATGCGGTCATCTATAGATGACATCATGAATGAGGCAGGGCAGTGGCTGCAGGGGACTGGTTACTCAAAGTGTCACAGGAGTCGACGGGAATCCGCATTGTCTATTGTGGTGGGTTATGGCATGAAATACGACATACGGGACTGAGACTTGGTCGCTCACTAAGGGCCTCATAAAAAGGCTCAAGGTCACTCAAAGAGCAATGGAGAGGGCTATCTATGCTCGGAATTTCTCTGCGTGATCGAATCAGAAATGAGAAGATTAGATTAGATAAGATAATTCTTCTGCAAGAACAAAGGTTACTGACATATCCCGAAGAGTTGCTAAGCTCAAGTGTCAGCGGGCAGGGCACATTGCTCGCAGGACTGAGGCTGGGGCGGAATAGTCCTTGAGTGGTGACCGCGTACCGGAATTGACGTACGTAATTGATTAACGATATATGGTTTTACAGCTCTATTTGCATATATATCTCTAGCTCTATATAGTACATACGAAAAACAAAACAACAATAAAGTACCTACGTTGTTCTAAATTCTAATTACGAGTACTATACATGATAAATCTAATAATTAATGAATATGGAAATCACTATTCAATTGAAGGGATTTTTACAAAAACAACATAACTTTTTAGCAATATATTTTACAGGAAATAAAAAAAGCTTTCTCCAATCCAAGTTTTTCGTTTCATTACTTTAAAATTTTGATCATTTATTCATGAAAGTGTATTGGATTGATAACGTAACATTTTCCACTATTTATACCTACGATAATGGAGAAAAATGATAAAATGTAGTATGCACTATTGTTATTGTTGTAATGTGTATGTAGTTTTTGTAAAAATCCCTTCAATTGCATTCGGAAATGTGATGATTACTGAGAGACTATTCATATTTCATATTGTTATAAAGAGATAGACATTATTCATATTATTATTGTTATTTTTTCCTATTTTCGCATATTTTCAATAGTGCACTACTACATTAAGTTTTTACGCTATATTCTATACGGAGAGCTTTCATTACATCTTACTGTTTTCTACTTTACAGTTTCTCAATAGTTAAATGGTTAAAGGTTTAATCTTTGTAATTTAAGGTCTTCGATATGTAAATAACAATTAATTGCTTACATTCAAAGTAAAAGCTTAACTTTATAAAAGTGCCACGATAATGCGTCGCGTTTCCCAAGCATTCCTATTAATGTCGAATTAAATGGTAGCGCTAATTGGTGTGTAAAACGCGAGTAATTAATGGGAACTCGGAGACGTATTAACGTTAATGAACCATGTTTGGTAAGGTTGCATCAAACAAGTTAATTATTTATGCAAGTTAACATTTCACAAACATAATTTTTAAGCACCTCTGTGGATTGGTTTCACCTCCAGTGTCATACCCAGAGATTCCGAGTCGCTGCCTGGAAACCCCGATTGTTCTTTGAGGTATTGCGTTGTTATCTTATCTATATTTTATTTTAATATATTGTGTAACATAAATGTATGCACAATATAGTAAGTAAAATAGGTGATCACAAAGTCCTAATTTAATTCCTAGGTTGTGTAAGTTGTGTTTTAAATTTTCGAAGCATAACCCGGATCCTATTATTTTAGTTTAAGAACTTATTAAGCGAAGTATTAGTCCCCGCACTATGCGAGTGATATACGTAGGTGTGCTTCGTGGAATAGAAAATCAATAATTTTAAAATTTTATTTGAAACACACCTATGGGTGTGCTTCGTGGAATACTTTAGGTGTGCTTCGTCTGGGTGTGCTTCGTGGAATACCTCAAACAAACTAAGACAATAGTGACTGAATCAGAACAACATCTAAGAAGTTTTGGCACGTGAACAAAAATAGTTGTCGCAGTAGACGCGAAACTAAAACAAAGGCCTAAACTGAGAAATGGGTTCTTGGCGGGAAAGTGAAGAGTCATGGTTGCAGTTTTGTTTTATTCCTAAAATTAGTAATTAGTAATGTGACATTTTATATATTTTTTTATTTTATTTATATTCCCTTCTCGCTTTTACAACTGCAACAAAGGCCTTACGGTCCGGTCCGTATGAGATCTCAGTAAAGCATTTTACTGATACTCAAGGGGTTTTCGAGAATATCATTTATCATTAAACTTTTATCTCACTCATTATCGTATATTATAATAATACAAATAAAGACAACATTTTGTCCTTTTCTACTTGACACTGGCTAAATGTGAAAACCGTAGCAAGACTGGTAAAAAGTTGCAAAATTAAACAAAACACGAATCCACCGGCCGCGCTCCGTCTGTGCTGAAAGCTGGCAAACGACGAACAGCGTCGTCGGCGCACCGCGAACATATTATAACGTATGATTTATTGCCTGAAGGAGCCCGCCCGACATGCGGCATAGTCTTCCCAGAATGCATAAATGCTGACATTTCAATCGCGATTTACGAGTGCGCATCAGACGGCGCTGGCCTAGACGCGCCTCATTTATAGGTTTTCGACTTGATTCATTGAGTCGCGGTTAAATTTAACCGTGGCTAAATCGATGATGTACTTTGGGACGTTGTTAGGTAGTCTAGTTAATCTAGCTAGTCTATAAACCTTTTTTTTAAATATATTATTTTATTGAAAAGAAACAACTTTTACACTTTACTTAAACAACTGGATCTACTCGCGTTTATTTTATACATTAGTTCTAATTAATTTTCATCCTGACGTTTCGAACCCTTTGCAGGGTCCGTGGTCACAAAAACAATATATATTATTCAATGTAAAATTGACATAAGACGTGAATGCAAGCTTTTTGAGCCTTTCTGTCGTAGGCATAATGTGTTCTTGTGTTGATTACCAGACTATTTTATATTCCGGGCGCAAAAGACCCGTGCCCAAGTGCTGACTGCAGTTGATCCGATCCGACCCCACGACCCGGTCAACCCCAGCCGAGGTCTTTTTTTAAATATTTTACGGGTAAGCACAGTGCCTTGATCTCACCTGATGTAAAGTGATGATAAGGCCAATGATGGAAGCGCACTTCACCCGGGAACCTCAATCTGTGAGGCACTGGCTATCTTATCTCTAGCTGCCGGAACACACAATGCTACAAACATTGATGTTATGGCGACATATTTAGATAAGATGGTGGTAGCTAGCCAGGCGGACAAACAAACCCTACCACCAACCAAACCGAGTAACACAAACATGTACCCCCCGCTGGGAATCGAACCCGGGACCTCTGGGTCTAAACCGGTGGTCTTAGCCACTAGACCACAGAGGCGGTTAACTAGTCCTAGCCTTTAGTTAGAGGTACCCTCGGGTACCAGCTCCCGATCCGATCTGAACTCCTGGGGGAATCTAGTAGAGCCCGGGACACGCACTGGATGCTGTCCCCTCTAGAAAACCTCTGACGGTGCTTCGTTTCACACGGCTTGAGGAACCCTTTAAGGTTCTTGCCCCCAAAAAGCCCGGTGAAGCTGAAAATGCCCAGTGGTAATCAGCAAACTCTCTCGAAAATAAAAACAAAGTTGATCCACAATTATATGTTTTTTTTATCTGATCTAATATATCATAATATTATGTATGATAAAACATAATTTAAAATAATATAAGTCATTCATCGTTGATTGTTATATTATTATGTTTTTAATAATGTGTGCTATAATTACTCCCTCATTTTACCATGTGTGCACTTATATAATAATACAATGTATGATGCGTACATATTTCATTTCATTTCATTTAATTTCATTTATTTTCATTTATTCCACAAACAAACAACTTTGTGTAGGAAATACAAATAAACAATACATTAAAAAATAAAATAAAAAGAAAGAAAGTACACAATCATAAATTAATTAATTAAAAATTTAAAAATTAAGTAAAAATTAAAATAATTAAAATTCAAACGTTCAATAAAAGTAATAAAATCAATACAAATTATAAATAAGCTCATCAATTAAAATAAACATCATTAAATAATCACAGACAATAAAATCAATCAAGTAAATTCATCAATACTAAATAGACATTTTTCTAACAAGAAGCTCCTTAACCTTTTACGAAATAAATTTACATTACTGATAGACTAGATCAGTAGGCAGAGCATTAAAAATTCTGACAGCTTGATACCTTACCTGTGTACAATTATATCGAGTTTGGGCGCAAAGGAATTGTGTAAGTCCCTTCTACGAGTGATTTAAATTGTTCTCTATCATCAGGTGTTTCATATTTTTCAGGTTTTTTTACTAAATCTGTTTTTATAACTAATATATAAAGACTAGGAATGGCCAATGTTTAGTCTTTTAAAATGTTCCCTACAGGATTCCTATTGTGGGATTCGCACTATAGTTCTAATTGCTCTCTTCTGTAGTATAAAAGCTCTATTAATAGAATTCCATCAGATCTGTGATCTATGGAGCCAGCTATGGCAGGGTTAGAGATATTTTAGCTGTTAAAATATCTAAAACTTTTTTTTTAACTTTGTTACACAATAACATATCTAACTATATTAAAGAAAAAAAATAAAAAAATTAAATAAGCTCTATTTAAGTCATATTTTTATGAGTTACCCCAAAACTTACATCACAATACATACTCGAATACGTTTTATTCTCCATTAAATTTGATCACGTTATAAAAAACTAAAGTTTGTATAGCATTGAAGCAGAATCACCTCGTGGCAAATGTTAATTAGGTAAGTTAAAGTTTTACTAACTAGTTCAGCAATAGTAGATTGTACAACAAGAGCATAAAACGAGCCATTTTACCCGAGACGTGCATATATGGTCTTAGCGGTAATGCAAAATTATTATAAATATTTGCGTTATATTTTTTTAACGTAAATGCACGCCCGTATTAATCGTAAAATTGTATTTAGATAGTAATACATAATAATGTCGTAATTAAATTAAGATATAACCTAAATCTCATAAAAATATATCAATAAAATGAAGGTGTATTTAATTGTGTATGTGGCTGTTAAGCCTAATTGCCTTAGTCTTATAAGAAGAAATTACTTTATGCACAAGAGCATAAAAACACATTTTATGCAGCCTTCTCTCGACTTAAAGAACAACTTTACGAGCATGAGAAGTGAAAAATATTTTTAAGTGTTAGCAGCTTCACCTCTTTTCTTTTTCTAGGCTGCCTTAAACATTCTCGATTGGTGAATTAAACTCACCCTAGGAACTCTTTATGTCTGGCAGTGGTCACGTACACCATACATAAAGTGTTGTTACATTGTTTATAAACTAGTTTAGAATTTAGTGATACTAGGAATACGTGAGCAATACAATGATTTAGTCCAACATGTTCGCACTCGACCTTGCAGTGTCACAGTTACAGATAGTTTGTTTATTAAGACAGCCTACAAAATACTTAATTCCGCTTTAAAACTATCATCCCAGAATCGGCGAATTGAATCTCTATCTATATAGAGCAACTAAACTTTAACGGCTGTAAGCCAACTGAACTGGGTTCGACTCCCCCTCGAAAATTATATATTTTATGGCTGAGTTAGAAAAAAGTTGGAGGAGTGAAATAGATAAATAATAAATAAATAAATAAATTTTCCTACGCTCACACCAATTATCTAGTCCAAGAGAAGCTTCGTTATGAAACTCGTTATATGGTTACTAGACAACGGATAAACATACTAAAAATACTTAAATACATACTTATTATACATAGAAAACACCCAGACCCGAGACAATTTAGAAAAACAATAATTTCTAAATTGACCCGACCGGAACCGAACCTGGGACCTCAGAGATGGCGACACTATGAAAACCGGTGTACAAACCACTCAAAATTCAAAATTCAAAATTCAAAATCATTTATTCAGTTTAGGCTACAAGTAGCTCTTGTGAATGTCATTATGCCATCGGTTCGTAAATCTACTCTGGGCGGGAGATCTTGTACTGAGAAGAACCGGCAAGAAACTCAGCAAGTGTCCAGCTCTTTTCTCCCTTACAGCGTCAAAAATATTGGAAAATGCCCTATCATAGCAGAACACTTTCCATTACAAATAAACACAAAAAATATATATAAGACAATTACAACATGTAAAAAAACAAAATAAAAAATGTAAGTTAACAAATTTACATCAGATAATTATGTAAAGGTTTCAATTTCCACAATGTCATACAGCACCACTACAGTACTCTAGTAAAAGTCAAAATTTTTTTAGGTAAAACAAAGTCAAACTATAATTAATAATACTAAAAATAAGATAAGTATGCAAGAGCAGACCAGCCTCCACAGGCGGCACCCGTTCACGAGCATGACATATGAATCAGCCATCGCTTCGCTCAACCATATTTTAGGGAACTCGACCAAGAAGGTCGTCAAATCGGTCGTCGATATGATAATGATGGCAATCGATCACGGCTACCTCTGGATATGAGACTGATAGTTTAACCACTGAACGACAGAGGCGGTCTTGCAAAGCGAGACACCGAAGCACAACAACATGACCTTTACATAGTGAACTAGCTTTGTTTACTTTTCATCCCGCTACCGATAAAAATTTCCGAGAAATCGAGAGTTAGTTGCATTGGATTTTAATAAACATTTATTTCACTTCAGAAAAGCTGACGCACTAAATACCGATATATGCACGCTTGCTGTAATACCTAGAGCAGGGACTTTACCCGACCGATGTAAAAATAACCATAAATTTATCTAAATTACCTAATTTAAAATAATTCTATAGAGACACTATACACATACACGCACACAAGTAACAACAATGGCACTAAAAATAAATGCTATTACAGGGCACCGTTAACTATTAAAAAAAAAATGTATGTGCCTCTACATCTCACAACTGTACTTTTACTTATTTATTAATAAGGGGCGAACAGAACCATTTATATTTCTAGAGGCGAACGGGTCCATTTTATGATATGAGGGGCTAAACTTACGGGGCGAACGGGTCCTAGACCCTCCTAAGATTATCATCACGATTCAATCGTTAATTTTGCAGTGTCCAATGCGTCAATGAAAAAAATAATACCTAAATTAAAAAGTGAAAATTCGGACAGTGTTCATCTAACAATAAATTATGAGAACATAAGTAAAGCTTTCGCTAAAAAATGCAACCCTAAAATTCGCTGCAACTGAATAATGCGTTCGCGAAATTCATCTAACAAATCGTCCGTATAGGTTACAAATAAAAATTAAATTCATTCCTAAATACTATCAAATGTTCAGAAAGTTTCGGCTTGCTTTTTTACTATGAAATAAGACTGTGAATTAAGAATGGTACTTTTATATCTCTTTTTTCTCTCTTTATTTTAATATAATATTTAAATTGAATGTTGTGCTCGGTTGTTACTGAAATTTAGAAATATTATTGTATGTAAAAAATGTATGTTGTGATTTTTATTTTATTACTGTCCCAAAAATAAATAAATAGGTATTTTGTGTCAGCTAATGTTGACCAGTTTTTACTTTTGCAGTTATCTAAATGGGTTTCAGCCTCAGAATGATAAAACGAAATCTCTACCGTAGAGTTTTTAACATCTATACTAATATTATAAAGCTGAAGAGTTTGTTTGTTTGTTTGTTTGTTTGTTTGTTTGTTTGTTTGTTTGTTTGTTTGTTTGTTTGAACGCGCTAATCTCAGGAACTACTGGTTCGAATTGAATAATTCTTTTTGTGTTGGATAGTCCATTTATCGAGGAAGGCTTTAGGCTATATAACATCACGCTGCGACCAATAGGAGCGAAGCATCAGTGAAAAATGTTGCAAAAACGGGAAAAGAGCCTAAAAAATTAAAAATGCTGCCGAAAGTCACTATTCCACGCGGACGAAGTCGCGAGCACAGCTAGTCTATCTATAAATAGACTCTTCTACGAGTTTATTTTTAATAAGCTATTTATTTAAGTTAACAACACCTTACGTTTTGATGTTTCTGTATAGTTATTAGTGTCAAATATCATTTGGCTTCTGAAATAAGCTCGCTAGTTCCATTCGAGTTTTTATATTTATGTTGTTAGTCATGTTTGTGTTAAAGAATAAAAGTAATGTTTAATTATTTCTTTATTGATGTTTAATTGCTCACCGAATTCCGATAAAATTTAAAGTTCGGGGCAAAAACTACCATCCATAGACTACAGAGTGAATTTACAGGAAGACTATGAGCCTATGAGCTCGCTCATAGGCACATCGGCTAGTTTAAGAGCGTGACAGTTAAGTCACTTTCGCTATGCAGGTTCTCTAAATGGGTGACCGAGTTGAAATCACTGCGTGATATTTTACGGGACCTAACCTCCCAATGCAAGATGTGTCTAGGGATATGGGTTTCTTGCTTATGATGATGAGGTTCAGTTACGTATTAATACAATTAGTTATAAAATAGCCATAATAATTAAATAAAATCTAGTTAAATAAAAAAGTAGCTATTACAAGTAAATATAAAGTCTCCATAGCAAATAAATATTTCATTTCATTTCATTTCAAAAAATCCTCCTTACTTTATTTAATCATGTTTTGTTTATTTCAGAGTATAAACGTAACGTAAACGACACCACTAAATAATTCACATCAAAGAGTCCGTAAACTCACCACATCGTTCCAATCCGCGTCGCTGTCCTCATCGGTCAGCCGGTCCCCCTTGCCATAATCCTGGTCTTCCCGCACACTCTGCAGATCCTTCACGACCCCGTCCAGCTGTTCCGCGCTGAGCATGCCCCACATCTGCATTGCCGTCAGCAGCTCCTCATCATCATCCGTCAACACTTTATCCGGCGTCAATGAATTCAACTTCTCCAATTTATCGTACAACTTCTCCTGAGGCGTCCTTTCTTTCAACTCGCCTAACGGTGGTGGTGTAAGCTTTTCCAGCTTCTCATAGAGGCGATCGAGACGGTCCGCGAAGGATGGCGAGTTGGTCACGTAAGCGGTGCGCGTGCTGGCGTGCAGCAGTAGGAGGAAGGTCGCGAGGCGCAACATTGCGCGGCGGCGGCTGGCTGTCGACTGGCCGCGCGCCTGGCCCGGTGTTGCCAGATGTAGCGTAGTAAAAATCGCCAAAAGTATGGCGCGAAGTAGCCTAGTTTCTTATTACTTTTTATTTTAAAGTATTCTAAAATCACCCAAATATAGGTCTGGTAACATAAGTGGCAACTTCTTATTCCTTCCGAACTTTTTTTTGCCTTATCATTTCATCTGTGAGTAAATATTTTTTGATACAAGGCTTCATAGCTGCTAGAGTGACTCAAAGTAAAGAGTAAAGATATCATTATTCTAATACACATAAATTAATCATAATCAAAGTATTTGTACATTTCCTAACATGGTTTATTCTGCAAGAATACCTGTAGTTTGTTTGTGGCCTATACCTAATCGCCATTTTTTTTTCAAGATAGGCTATAAGCCAGCTATGAATGTTAAACAGTCGCTATAGATAATGGCGACTGTTTGCCGATCATAATTTTTGGTCGCTCCGTCACTTCGAGATAGCCTAAATGGCGGAAAGTCGCCTAACCTGGCACCACCGCTGGCCGGTGCGCCTGCGCCTCGCCGCGCACATGGCGCGCACGTTGCGCCCGCGACGCGTTTTTTAGGCGCTCACTTGTTATTTCAGCGGCGTACGGAGGGCGCCTAGTGCAAGTTTTAAACTACGTTCGAAAACGAGAGTTTGTATGGCAATGAAGCTGCGCCACTTCGGTGCCTTGTGCGAGTTCTATTTGACATTCGATCATGAAACGAAAAGGGGATTATGTATGGGCTTAGAGCATTGTATGAGTCAACTCGTTTTGAGCAGTGCTTAGAGAAGTTCTGAATTCCTTTAACGTGATCGAATCCTACTAATATTATAAATTCGAAAGTTTGTGTGTATGTTCGTATATTTGTTGCTTCTTCACGCTGCAAAGGATGGATGGATTTAGATGAAATTCGGCAAACAGATAGTTTATAACCTGGAATAACACATAGGATACTTTTTATCCAGATATTCCCACGGGGACGGGAACCACGCGGGTGAAACCGTGAGCAGCCGCTAGTGTCAAATAAAAATCTGAGTAGTAAACTCGCATTATAACTAGAATTCTAAGTTTTCTTTTAAAAATTAAAAATCATTTATTCAGTTTAGGCTACAAGTAGCTCTTGTGAATGTCACTATGCCATCGGTTCGTAAATCTACTCTGGGCTACTGAGAAGAACCGGCAAGAAACTCAGCAAGTGTCCAGCTCATCTATTGGCAATGACATTTTGGTAAGTTACTCGCAAAAGTTTCTGAGTTCGTAAAATTATTACGATTTATAAGTACCTAGGTATTACTCTGTCAAAAAGACAGTTTTAAAATGATTTACCTTTTAAAAATAGTCATGGCTCTACAAATAATATAGACACAATAATAATGACCTTAATTGTTCATTATTATATAATTTATAGAAAGGTGAAGTACACCACGTTAAAGCTCATGTCATCATTTGTGGTTAGCTAGGGGCCTATCTGCGGTTTCCCAGTTGACTGAACATCATCCTACCTTAAATGTAAAGGTTTATTATTTTAAATTATTTCACATTATAAAAATAACTAGCAGAATACTCGTGTTCGCGTATTTTTCGTTTGTTTTAGTTTAAACGGCTTTACATATTTCGGTTTCTCATGCAACCTACAGAATTCAATATTTTTAATATCCATAATACTATTCTAATGGAACTTTATTTGCATCATGTAAAAACAACGATCTAGTAATTAAACAGACAATTTTATTCGTTTTGTTTTCTCAAATGGTATGAATGTTCTTAACGAATACATTCGACAGAGAACCAAAGTCATCGACATAGCTCTAAGAATTAGCAAGTTGAAGTGGCAGTGGGCCGGCCATATCTGGCGAAGAACCGACAACCGCTGGGGTAAACGTGTTCTTGAGTGGAGACCACGACTCGGTAAACGTAGTGTAGGGCGCCCTCCGGCCAGGTGGGATGATGACCTGCGAAAGACTGCAGGCAGATGCTGGATGCGTCAAGCTGAGGACAGGGCGCTATGGCGCTCATTAGGGGAGGCCTATTTCCAGCAGTGGACTAATATGGGCCGATGATGATGATGATGATGATGATAAATGTTCTTGAATAAAAAAGCTTTTATTCAAGATCATTCATACCATTTGAAACTTAATTTATCACGACTTTACTTTCGATAGGCATGTCTTTAAGTAAAGGAATTTTAACGTTACCTCTGGTAAAGTTATGGTGTTAATTTTTAATTATTATTTTCAAGTGCTAATTGCTGCACTGAAGCTAAATAAAATACTAATTATTGTATTAGTCTAAATACAATAATATACCTAATAGTTGTCAGAACTTTTAGAAGAGTAGGCTTAGAGAAAACGATAGCAAAGTTTGAAAAGAATAAAATGTATGGGATAGACATAAGCCGCGCTAAATCACGTGGTCATTCTTATGCCAATACCATACATTTTATTATTTTCGAACTTCGCTATCGTTTTCTTAATGTTACTTTGGCGTGCTTTGGCTACCGCCACAGGATATTTTATAGTTTGCGACGGCTTACTCCACAACCTTTAAGCCTAGCTCGATAAATAGCAAATGCCTGCTTAAACCATGACTATATTTGCCAACTTTAACACATTCACTGCCCAATACACGGCGCCGTGGAGACACAATAGAAAATCAATTGTTTGTCGTTTCAAGGCAGTGAATACTTAGAGCATTAGTTGGTTTAATGCTCTAAGAGTGAATGTGTTAAACAACACATAGAGTACTATAATGTCCTAAGCTGGATAAATCCAGATTTTACACATTTACGCCAGCTAGCGCAAATGTATGCGCTTGGTAAAATTTGTGACAAAAGTGAACTTGGCGGAGTCACTCTACACTGTGGCTATCGATGTGGCAAATTTAATGACTTACTCGCTATAATTATAATGTATGAATAATGCCGTAAGTAAGTAATTTGAGGATCTCAGGCGCAGTTGAACGCCGCGTTTAAGTTTGCGATCTTGTAAGTTAAGCGACTTTCACAATGCCGGGTCATCGGATGGTTGACCAGGACCAAACTGAAATAGGTATCTTATAATTCTTCGTGCTTTGAAACGTACGTGAAGCTTCTAGTACTGGGTTGTGTAGTCAGTTGTCTAACTATAGATAGTAGATAGTTTTTTCAACTAAATGTAGGTGTGCGATACAAACTCTCCGTTTGAGAAGTCGATAGGTACAACTCTGTAGTTATTGTTTTTTGGAGAGAATTTGCTGTTCTCAAACGGCTTTTACAGAGCCACCAGACTTTGATTTCTTATTGTGTGAAAAAAAAATTCAAAATATAATTGGAAAATTTGTGTATCAATTATTTTTATTTTTAACATAATTCTACATTTTAGAATAAGATGGTACTTACAGTGTATGGAAGAAATGTGTTTAGTATCATTATTTATAACGTAATCGTAGTTACACCGAGACCATTGTCTTCGTCTGCTATTTCCTCTACTAGGCCAAATAGGTCGCCGTTGGTCTTACCTAAATTCTATATATAAATAAGTTGTCCCAAATAAAATGACGAGATCGCGTGTAAAATAAACAATGAATCGATTTAAATCTGCAATTGGCGCTCTAGATTTTTATTAAAATGTTATTCGAACTGCGCTTGTGAACTAAGAAGTGTCCGGTAACAGGATTCTACCCAGAATCCGACTTGCTGGCGACCAAACTGTTTTGCATCTCTGTGTTCGCTTTAAAGAGTACTAGACATTATAGATATAGGGGCATGAGGATGCCACTCTCTATTGAAGCGAGTTGAGCTGGGCGGAGCTAGAAAAGCAGCTTTTTCTGGATCTAAACTCCATTGAGGCGGAGTGGACCAGGGCGGATCAGCCTTCATGCGGAGCAGAGCTGTGTGGAAGTCAACCAATAGCGTCCCATTATTTTATATTTATTTTATTTTTTATTTTAAAACTTTTGCAACATATATTACATGGCGGACTTAATGCCTGAGGCATTCTCTACCAGTCAACCATAGGGTGGTGCAGAAATAACAAGGTAGGTGCAATTGGGTGAAGACAACAATTTAGAAATAAAAATAATATATTATAAAACGCACAGTATATGCCTACATATATACAATTTAAATAAATATACTTATATACATCAATATAATGTATATTATTACATAAACAACTTTTACAAATATAAAACAAAAATAAACATACATAATTTATAAATAAGACGTTACTGAGATGATTCTGCCAAGGTTTTATCAAAAAAGAGCATACAAACTTTCTTTTTAAAGGCGTCACGACTCGTAGACATCCTTATTTCAAGAGGTAGTGCATTCCATAGGATAATATATGGACTGAATATGGAAGGACGAGTGTACAACGCCAGATGTATGGGAAGGACAGAGAAGGAGAAGATTATTCTGAGATTCTACTATGAGAGGAGCAAAGGTATTGAAAATGAGGAGTGAGATAAGAGGGAGCATTTGGAGAATTAAGCAGTGAAAATAGTGTCGTCAGGGCTCGTACACGCCTCCGCTGGCGAATGGGCAGCCATTTTAGCTCGGATCTATATTGCGAGATGTGGTCATATTTTTTGAGATTATGAACCGTATAGTATTGTATTTTACGGCTATGGCTTTGCCCCTCTCCATTCATCTCGTGAGGGGTGACGGTTTTATGTCTACTCTGCTGACCACCGTCCACAGAGCGAAGCGGAGAAGAGTCGTTAAAATATAGGGACTCTATTTGTTGATTTCCACGCAGCTCTACTCTGCTCAGCTTATGTCGGCTTCAATGGAGTGTCACCCTAATTGAAGCATTAGGGTTGGTAACGCGTACACGTATGGTACACCTACACCGCCGGCGTAAAATTTGTCACGTCACAACGCAAGTCTTTGTCGTACGTACATACAAAACAAAAACACTGGAATATCAATAAGACCGTTGCTGTTAGACCGACTCGAACACTTAGTTTATAAATATTTACTTAGTTATAGAATAATCTAGTACCTAAGGTACCTAAGGGAACAGGCTTGCGTGATGCCAGCCCCTAGAAAACTTTCGAGGAGAGTTCGGTCTGCGGCTTGATAAACCATTAGTTAGTTCTCGCCACTTACACAAAATCTGTTATTTATTAACGACTAGCTATTATTGCTCGCGGATTTGCTCACGGGGAGTGGAATAGTGATTGTTTGTACCTAATAAAAGTCAAAACCCGTCAAAATCTTTAGGGATAATCTTAAAACACTTCATAATTTCTTTAAAAATATCAGATTTCTGTACAAACTTTCCACCCTTATTTCACCCCTCTACGGGAGGTTTTTCGAGAAATGCTAAAACACGTAATTTTTTTTATTGAACAATCTTAAGATCGATTAAATTATTTATTTTTATAGTTATTACTTTAAAAATAATCATTTCCCCAAAAAAACCGTCTTCCCTTTTTTACTCATTTAAAGGAAAATAAACAAAACTCCTGAGACAAGTCATTCTGTATTTCTTTTCAAAAAGCCAAATACCAATTTTTATGTTTGTACTTCAAAACTGACGGATTTTCATACAAACTTTCACCCTCCATTTAACCCCCTTAGGGTATAATTTCCGAAAATATTTTCTTAGTGGCTGGTTATGTCAATCAATTAAACTACAGTCCAAATTTCATCCAACTAGCTTCAGCGGTTTCGGCTCGGGGATGATGAGTCAGTCAGTCAGAACAAGTCATTATATGTATATAGATCTAACGTAGCATGAAACAACTACATACCACAGAAGTAGCTTTTAATGTGTCCTGTCCAAATCTTAAAAGATCTGAATGAATAAGCAAGAAGTGCTCAAATCCCTTACGTGAAGATGGTATTATAATCGTATCTCAATTGATTTCTTGGAAGCGCGACAATGCTCGGATCTCTCCTCAAATATTTTAAGGTCGAGCGCGTTGTATGTCTTTTCATTGTTATTAAAATGCCATTAGTCGTGTCGCGAAGGCTGTCAAGAATTTAAATCATTACAACTTCGTAGGTACTAATATTTGCTTTTTATTGCTTTTCAATTTAATAAAAGATCTGTCTTCTTGGACGGTATTTTTGGGAGCCATTGCGAAAGGTTAACAGAAAAAACTGCAAAATTGTATTCCGTTTACAGATGATTTAATTTTTTTTTGTGATGCTACCAGCACCGGTTCATATCGCAGTCATCTAAGTATTGAAAAAACCTGCCAATTAACGCGATGGTTACTTCTTCCAAAAAATTTTTAAGGTTCTCAAGATGTAAAGTTTTCTTCACATGCATCATTCTTTAAATCTATAATATACACTTACCTAATTCATTTATTTAGTAGTTAGCCACTTTAACATTAACCCTTGTACTACAAAACAATGGCTAAATACTGTTGTGTATGTATAGTGGGTAGACTAATTATTAATTGTAACGAGGGGTAACTGTAAAATATCTGGGGCACTTTGTCTCGCAATATAGGTACTCGATACAGAACGGACGCTTTTTATTTCACTCCTAAAGAACTCACTATTTGGCGACGAGAATAACGAAAAAAATCTACGCGTGTTGTGAATTTACTTAAGTACCTATCAGTGTTAAAGATGTCGATCGACAAAATTTCGGAATTTGATGTGGACAGTGGGAACTGGTTTACATATTGTGACCGATTAAAAATGTACTTTGTTGTGAACAACATAAAGGCGGAATTGCATGTGCCTACTTTGATCGCGACCGTTGGTGATAAAACATACGAATTTATTGTGAATTTAACCAGCCCGCGAACACCAGCAAATCTGGGTTTTCAAGAGATCATTAAGATCGTGGGCGATCATTTACAACCAAAACCATCGGAAATGGCAGAGAGGTACAAATTCAGGCAACGACGTCAGCGTGAAGGTAAGAGTATTGCCAACTACGTGGCGGAACTAAAGCGACCGAATGTTTAAAATTAAGTGGGGAGGTGTTGTGTATGTATAGTGGGTAGACTAAATATTAATTGTAACGTCCCTCGTTAACTGTAAAATATCTGGGGCCCTTTGTCTCGCAATATACTCGATACAGAACGGACGCTTTTTATTTCACTCCTAAAGAACACACTAAATACGTGTTTAAAATATTGTGTTTCTGTCTAAAAATATTAGCCTGTTTTTAAGCATTGTCTAATTTCAGCCATCGTATTAAAAAAGAAAATAAAAAACTTTCCTACACTCACACCAATTAGAGAAGCTTCGTTATGAAACTGGTTAAATGGTTACTCGACAACGGATAAACATACTTAAAATACTTAAATACATACTTATTATACATAGAAACCACCCAGACCAGAGACAATTTAGAAAAACAATAATTTCTAAATTGACCCGACCGGGGATCGAACCCGGGACCTCAGAGATGGCGACCGACACCATGAAAACCGGTGTGCAAACCACTCGACCAAGGAGGTCGTCAGTATTGGTGGTAAAGCAGATAATATTTAGTTATATAATACATGACACTAACAAGGTTTCAATGTCATGATTACTTGTACTATTGTTTAAGTTTTCTGTTACCATTATTGTTGAGTTTACAACAACATAAATTTACACATAAAAATAATATTGTAATTCTATATTGTAAACTTGTTTGTGGTTCAATGAATAAATAGTAAGTCAAAAGCTTATAACAACCGTCCCACTGCTGGGCAAAGGCCTGCATCATTGAAATCAAGTCATCACTACAATTGATGGGTAATGGCTTAATCACCACGCTTGCCAAATACGGGTTAGTGATCACAAACCCGGGCTATGCATCGAAGAATCTGAAACACATTTTGCCCGACCTGGGAATTGAACCCGGGACCTTCGGGTATCGGGCCGAGCGCTTTGCCACTCGGCTACCGAGGCGTTAATGAGTCTATTTAATTTTAAAGCTAAAGAGGGCCCAAAGTCTGTACATGGAAGATATTCGAAAAAAAGTTGGCTGGGGATACCTACTTAAAATCGATAAGAGAACACTTTCCAACAGTTTTTAGAATTTTTGTCTGTTTATTTGACCACGCATCACGTAAAAATGGCTGATTTGATTTGGATGAAACTTTGCACATAGACAGACCATGACCTGGACTAGGATATAGGATATTTTTTATCCCGGTAACAGGTTCCTGTGGGATAGTGTAGTCTTTACGAACGAACGCGGGCGACAACTAGTAAATAAATAAAAAAAGAAGTTGAATCCAAGTTTGAGGTCACTAGGTGGCTGATCAGTAAAGAGTTGGTGCCGTCGAATTCTCACCGCGCTCCTTATCTAATCTACCCGTAATCTGGCCGCAACCGGGCCACGGAGCTTTGCAATAACTTGGAAACCTCGTCATTGTTTGATCATGTTGATTCACTGCGTCTTTACACTACTGATACCAGCCTATTAGCTCGCTGTGTAAGGTAGTGTCAGTTGACCTGATTAGATTGCAATGGACCGAAACACAGTAACTTTACAGAAGAAGTATTGCTAACATTGAAAGAAAATAGCAAGAAATGGGTTTCTATGAAAAAGTTTATGAGATAGGGAAGATTGTTCTAAGGAAACGTGTCGTCGCTCTTAGAGTTGAAAAGTTATCTAAATGTAACACTACATTTATAACTTTGTTTTATTTGCAGTAGGTAACTCTGATGGGGGAATCTTTAGAATTAATAAAAAATATTTTTGTTAAAAGGGTTCATCACTTTTCAATTCCTACTTGTCATCTATACTAATATTATAAAGAGGAAAGCTTTGTATTTTTGTTTGTATCGAATAAACTCAAAACTATTGGACCGATTTAAAAAATTCTTTCACTATTAGAATGCTACATAATCTCAGTAACTTATGCTATACCTATTTATTACGAAAAAAAAAATTGCTTAATGATAAATAAATAGAAATACGATTTGTTTGTTTTGTTGTTATAGAAACTGTTATAGCGGTACGAAGTCCGCCGGGTCAGGTAGGTCCTTACCTATAAAATTGGAGTTTTGTGTGAATATTTTTTATAAAATTTTATATTACATACTAACGTTTTTTTAATTTTCTTAGCATCTATATATTTTAACACTATAAAAACTGTAGAGTAGTGTGTTTGTTTCACTAGCTAAATATAGCAGACATTAAAAAGAAAAAAAATCAAGTCCTCTCAAAGCAACAATGAAACAAAAAGACAATTCCGCGAACTAAAAAGTTAGTCAATTTAAAAAAAATATTGGGCGATAAAGACACAAAATTAATAATCATTGTTATTACTGAAGCCTAAGCAGTCCTAATTAAAGGTGTATAATAATATTAACAACCGGTATTGACTTTTAGAAGTAATACACCTATTAATAAGTGAGAGAAAAACTCCAATTTCTTATGTAAGGACCTATTATTAATATTATGCTGTCGGTCGTACCGAAAACAGGTGTTTACTTAGCCAATACTTAGGCCATACACACGATTGCCTTTCATATATCGTATGGTTATTATTCATACTAAGTACATTATTATTAAGATACCATTAAAAGCATCATTCGAATATCCTTCAGCCAACTAACGGGCCCTAAGCATTAAAATTATGACAGTTTAACCTTTTAACTATTATTACCTTTGCGGTGAGGCAAGAAAATTAATGTAAAATTCGTTGTCTATTAATTTATTTTAATTTGATTGCTAAATTTAAACAAGGTATATTTTTTATGTTGTTGTAAATAGTCATACAGTAGCTTAACAGTAGTTCTATTTCTATCTCTTTGTTTGTATTTGTTTCTGTTTTGACCATAAAGTTAATATACTTACCAATATATTAACTTTTTGGTTTTTACATGACAATACTTTGAATCCGGAGTAGCGAGGGCATCTGGCGCACACAGCCTTGATTACGTATTTCATTTAATTTTGTGTTTCTATTGATATTTTTATCTATATTTCATCATATTCATGTAAATATATACAGGGTGTCTCATTTAAATCGGTCAGTATGGGAAAGTCTGAAACTATAGAACATAGGACGATCTGTTCTAAGGAACCATGTCATCGATTTTAATAAGAAGAAAAACTGCATTTATACATTTAAAAAAAACCTGTACTCAGCTCGGGAATCGAACCCGGTTGTTTTAAAAAATATACTTACAGTATTTCTATTTAGATATCGATTGTGTAGGTGTTAAGCAGTAAATGGCTCTATGAAATATGATGTCTAAAACTAATAAAATTCATTGTTTTCACATACTTTAATTTATTTTAGAAGGTGTTCGAAGTGCCCACCGTTCTTTTCAATACAATATTTAACACGTTTAGGTAACGATCTTACAATTACAAAACCAGCAAAGAGGTACAAACAACCATAGAGACAATTTTACATGTCTGAACTTGTTGAATATAACGGTGGTCACTTCGAACACCTACTAAAATAAATTAAAGTATGTGAAAACAATGAATTTTATTAGTTTTAGACATCATATTTCATAGAGCCATTTACTGCTTATGACCTACACAATCGATATCTAAATAGAAATAGTGTAAGTTTATTTTTTTCAAAACAACCGGGTTCGATTCCCGAGCTGAGTACAGGTTTTTTTAAATGTATGAATGCAGTTTTTCTTCTTATTAAAATCGATGACCATGGTTCCTAAGAACAGATCTTCGTATGTCTTATAGTTTCGGACTTTCCCATACTGACCGATTTAAATGAGACATTCTGTATAATAAACGTTTTCTATTATTTATATAAAATATGTATGTAAATTTATGTTTCTTTTATTATTATTATTATTATACCATCTATATAATGTACACACACAACACTACAGTCACACTCATACACTATAGGCCCTGTCAGAATACCAGCGTCGAACGGGTGGTGTTTGTTTCTCAGCACCGCAATGGCACAAGCTGAGGCAGCCCTAGTGGCCTTCACACACATTCATGCTTCTTTATTGTTGTTTAATTATTTATTTATTTTAATGTTTTCTTATTCAGTGTTTCTTTTTTTTTCTGTAATGTCTGTGTGATCGTCAATAAATAATTTCTTTCTTTCTTTCTAACAATAGAAGAACCAAAAGAAGAATGCGTGCGAACGATAAACATCGATGTACTGCGGTAATCGTCTTATGCATTAAAGGCTTAATTCATCACTATCTCATTTTGTGTCCCCTATGTGTGCACGAGCTTTCCTTATGGATGTAAGTATAGGGAGAACAGGCCATAAACTACCACGCAGGCCCAGCGTTGATTGATGGTTGTTAACGACTGCTAATGCAGCAGGGACCAAAGTCTTAACGTGACTTGCGAAACACGGAGGAGCTCGAGATGATAAAATTTTGGTCACCCATCCGATGACCGGCGGCCTTTGCGAAAGTTTCTTAACGTCAGTCAGACCGGGCGCGTTATCCACCGCGCCATCCAGCTCCTCCGCTGCGTTTAATCACCTCAATTTACCAGAATAATGTCTGGTAACGTGTCCCGGCGTGTTTATTAGTGCCGCGTCCAGTATCCGGGCGGTGCACAGGCCCCGTCCACAAATCCCGCGTAAGGGTGCGGTGCCATTGAAGGGGACACGAGTGGAGCGGCCGATCCGATCCGAACCCTTCGGAGAATTTAGTAGAGCACGGGACACGCACTAGCGCGTGATGCAGTTCCCTCTAGAAAACCTCCGAAGGTGATTCGTTTCACACGGCTTGAGGAACCCTTTAAGTCTCTCGCCGCCCCCAAAAAAGCCCGGTGAAGCTGAAAATGCCGTCTGAGGCAATCAGCAAACTCTCTCCAAATGTGGAGTGAAGGAGACGAGTTGGAGACGGCCGATACAATTTTCTAAAATCCACGTCTCGTCTCTGCTTTCACTGCACTTTTCAACATGTGACACTATAAAAGAAATGGAGGAAATGCCCTTGTCTTGAGTTCTCCATGGTCTCCCGCCCTTTGTAAACTGACGAACCGATAGTATAGTGACATTCAAAGGATCTACTTTTTAACGCCCAAAGAAATTGGAATTTAAAAAAAATTCAGTTTGCTCCGCTTTAATGACCCTCATTTCCCTAACTTTATATGTACTGCATGACATCCCTAAGCAAGTAAAATTCTCATATAGGAGACCATTTACAGTTCAAATAATAACACCATATTAATTTGAACCCGTGGAAGCGTGTTCTTCACACGACTAGTGTCCCAAGAGAGTCGTCTCAGGACATATCAAGATAGGTAACCGGAGCTATCGAGCGCGTGTCTTTTCGTTGTATAAAGAGCTTAACTAGCAGTATCCAATCCACTGCTTGGATGTCGGTGACACTAAAGTTTGCTACCAAATGTCTTCTCTCAATGGAATCAGTCATGGCTTAGACGATCAGACTTGTACTATGGTGTGTCATGTAGGGTAAGTGTAGAGTGTTGAGCGAAGCGCGACTCCGAGGAAGCGGGGAAGCAGTCCGCCTTAGTGGAAACGCGCCTTATTGCGCTGTAAATCCTGCATTAACCCGTTTTATCGGCATAACATCGTAGAATGGCGGTTAGGTCATATTTCCGCATTGATACTGCAAATGTATTGTTCAAAAGCAGACTTTCTATCATAAATATGGAATAAATATCTATCACACTTCGGGTATAAATATTTCAGTTATATCGTAAATATCATACAATTGTGCTGATTTCAACGTAAGCAGAACAATATTTACATAAATTGAAATGAGAAATGTTGAACAAGTTAAAACAAACAAATTAATTTTTTTAGGTGTATGTAGGTAGAGTCTTAATGTAAGACCATAAATCGGAATACTTACGTAGAGTTTTTTCATATACTTTTGCAAAGCTAGAATAGCATGGATACGCCTACGCTTTGTTATTTCCGAAATTTGGATAAAACATACTTAGTTATATTAAGAAATAATAAAAAATATTTATCTTTTTGTAATGACTGCATAAATCATATCATAACTCAATAGTTGCACGTGACGTGCAAAATATGTAGAAGTAGTTTTGATCATAATCCTTTGATTTTATGGAGTTATCCATACTATGATAACGTCATTACGTAATTATCAGAAAATTCTCTACCTATTCCAATCTATGCACATGACCCACCATTACCACTCCGACATGATGAAGAGGAAATTCTGAGGGTGGTTTACTGGGTATACCTCCCTTCCGGGGGGAGTATCACTCCTTGCCCTTTCGAGCTCTACGGGACTGGGCAGAGCGAAAGGAGTCGGTAGGAGAGTCACCAAATAACCAGCGGCTTACCCCAGTCTGTCCCTTCTACAAAAAAAGGACTGTATAATATAGCATTTACAGGTGAAGTCCACACTTTGATTAAAGTAGCATTGCCCAGGCAGTGCCGACTTTGCCTAGAATCTCAGAGCACAGTTCTCCAACTTAGGTACTTACCTTATGCGCGATTGCACACTTCATACTTATATAGGTATTAAAATGTATACTCATGCAAAGGTATATTTTATAAGCATGTCTTATCAGCGATAAGACATACTTTGTGAAATAATTACATGAAAATAATAATAAAAAATACATTACAGCGACTCACCATACTCATTTATACCAAAAGATTATGCATAGAATATACCTATGTACAAGGTAATAAAAAGGTGGAAAAAGTTTTGAATAAAAAAAATCCACCAGCGGAATTCTGTCAGGTGCACCCGGTTTTTTTTAACACTTTTTCTTGTAATTTGTTTGCAACAGTCAGCGTAAAATTATATAAAACTTTAATCATTTAAATTGTAAGTTGTCTAATAAAACCTAACTGTATCCATCATCGACTGCCAAACAGCAAACAAATACGATTTGGTTCACCGGAGAAGAGTTCCTTCACATGCGGGCCTTTGTCCGTAGTTTTATGAGGCGACTTCGCAGATATTGTCCGTCTAAATGCGGAACAGTGTCTTCCATTGCCGTATTACTGGTATTACTGCTCTACAAATGTAAAGCTTGTACTGAGACGTGTCGCAAGTCGGAATTACTTTTACTAAGCATTTCTTATTAATAATCCTGTTTACAAAATAATTTATTTTATAGAATCCTAAAAAAAACATATGCTGAACACGTTCATACATGACAAGCTGATAGCTAATAGCGCAGAAACGGCATGTTTAAAATAAAAGAAAAATATTAATTTAAAAAAATAATAAATAAAGCATAATTAATCCGGTTAGTTGTATTAAATATCTATTTTACTTTTGTACCTATCTAATTAGCGTACACACACTGGTCATATACTTTTTACTGTCCCTATCTACTGACCCTGATAGGTAGGGTATGGCCGTTGGAACAACGGGTCCGGCTGTCTTTTCAAGGGTACCACGGGAGTTCCGGATCCTAGGCCCCCTGCCGGTTATGCTTTCGCGGGCGTCTCCGGCAGGTCCCGGACATGGGTTGGACTCGTGGTGGCATGTGGTTAGCTGTAGAAAAGGGAATGTTCGTCTGCCTGGTTGAGGTCTGGCCAGGCTTCCATTTCGTGCACAGCGAGCGGGTCCGAGTAGTGGTCCGGAGGGGGCCTGAAGCGAAAGGATCTGCAGGGCACGTGAGTTTTCCATAGTTGGTTGTTCTGCTCGGTGGTTTTCATTGAGTAGTTCTCCAACATATCCGGCACTAGTCTGGAGAACTAGTAGAGGCGCCCGCTAGATGCAAAAGTCTCCGGTTGAATCAGCCGTGTAGGATTTTGGAATTGATCAGGTGCCTGGATGGGTACCGAGAAGTGAGTAGGCTTACAACTCCGCCACCAAAGAGGATATTTGGTAGTCGACTTTAGATTTGATGACCCGAGCAGTGGTATCTTCGAGTTGTACTCTTAGTGCAACGAGAAGTGAGCGAGCTTACAGCTCCTGTAACCTATCTGTATATTAGGTAGTGGAACGTGTCCACGGGGCAACTAGCTCAAAACACTAGTCTTAAAAGTACCGAATGAATTATGCGTACCGGCGTGTTCTGATCTGGCGTTATGACCTGACTGACTTGTGCTTGCGTAAGGATGTCTGACACCTGACCGTAAGGTTGGTGGGGGGTGTCAGTATAAACTTTAAGTAGTGTGTAGCAGGGTCGTCATATACTTTTGTCTTCAGTGATTGGGGAATTTTTGAATCAAAAACGTCGCAGAGTTTGCCAAAGGCCGCCCATACCATCCGCAAGCAGCAAAGCACTCGGCCCGATACTTGAAGGTCCTGGGTTTAATGCTCTGGTCGGCTGAAGTGTGTTTCAGACTTTCTAATGCATAGCCCGGGCATGTGATCACCTACTCGCATTTGGCAAGCGTGGTGATTAAGCCAATACCCATAAATTGTAGCGATGACTTTTTTCAATCATGAAGGTTGTCCAGCAATGGGACAAGGCTATTTACTTACTGATTTAGGTTTTTACCTACTGCTTTAAAAAATCATGGCAAGGCCCCAGCGCCGATCAGCGGAACCTTTCAAAAACCCACTTCCCAGAACCTTTTCATGCACAATGCGACATTCGCAGTCGGCCCTCGCAAACGATGAGTTATCGCGTCGACGTGCGCGGGTCACAGGCCGTCGTATATCACCGACAAGTCGCTAATGTACGATCGCACAATTAAAGGGTCAGAATCGCTTGTAAACTTTAAGATAGTTACGCCAGCACTTTAATGCTGAGATCAAATAGTTTGAGTTTCAGCAACGATATTTATCTAAGGATTGTTGTCATACTTAGCAGGATTGAAACATATTCTTCTCTATTGCTACCACATGACTGAGGTGCATGATCACGTTAGGTAGCCTAGTTGTTAAACCTGGTCTTCGACCCAGATGTCTTCGGTTCGATTTCCAGCTGGATGCACATAGGTACTATAATGCGGATGCACTGATACATGATGATAGACGCATTGTTCGGTTTCGTCAGTAATAAAAATAATAATAAAATATCCAGTTTCTCAGTAAATGAGGGTTGAGGGTGAAGCGCGCTTCCTCCTTCTGCACTTATCGTTGCTAACCAAAAAAGATACCATCTGGGTCATCGGACTTCGCGTAAGTCTATCCTGTGCTTGGCGCATAGCTGTCTGGATTCTGCCTCAGCTAGTCGAAAAGAAACGGCATCGTTCAGTCAAGCTGGTGTTCTACCCCATCCGTTCAACTTATCATTCTAGTATTCGATAACGCGCCCAGTCTGCGATTGGTAAAGTTAAGCAGACTTTTGCATATCCGGTCATCGGATAGATAACCAAAAATTTTTTATCTTAAAATTGGTTTTCATCATTTTTTTCTCTTTTTTGACCTCCACTTTCCATTTCAATACGTTGAACTGTTTAACACAGTTATATATTGAAGTGGAATACACAAGTTTGTACTAGTATGTATGTACTAAACTAAAAGATCAATGTTTTCTGTTTAATATTCTACTACGTATATCTTTTTTCTGTCTCTTCCAAAGAATTTATAATTCTGTGAAAGTGCCCTACACAAAAGGGACCTTGTATCCCTTAATGGCTTTAGGGAGAGAGTGAAATAACTGGACGCTACACTGTTGCCTCTTCCGAGAAGCGATTTGGTGTTAATCATTCGTGAATTGGCTTAGTCACCCCTTTATGACTAAAGGCTAGCTTATAAAAATATAAAGTACCTGCTGTTAGTTGTTAGAAATAAAGTCCTGCCAGGTGACCTATTGGTGGAAATACTCTTGGCGTAATCCTACTATCATATTATTTCCACCACACATATCTCCCGGCCAAACAGCATTTTTTTGCACAGCTGTGGCGGCTTTGCTAGGTAGCTAGCTTACATCTCATCACCAGCTTTTTTATATCCCCACTGCTGGGGCACGAGCCTTTCTTATGGATGGGTATGGGAGAGTGGGCCATAAACCACCACGCGAGTCCAGTGCGGATTGTTAGTTGTTTACGACTTTTAATGCAGCCGGGCCCAACGGCTTTACGTGCCCTTCGAAGCAAGAAGGAGCTCGAGATGATACATTTTTGGTAACCCATCGGACAACCGGCCTTTGCGAAAGTGGATTCACTACAACATTCGTAGACCAGGCGCGTTGCTAATGTGCCATCGAGCTGCTCAAGGATACCTACTAGACTCAGAAGAATTACAGGGCATGGAAGCTGAAGACCTGAAGCGTTGAAATTGGCAACTCTTGGTGTCGTAACCGTCCAAAAGCTGTGGTGGTCGCTTTCAGGCTGGTCGTATGCTCATTTTCCGGCCAAGTGGGGGACGGCCAGTTGGGCATCCATTGTACCTTTAGAAGTAGAGGAGGAAGAAAAACGTTCAAAGGCTACAGATGGACTTCGTGGTGTGAGCGGGCACGAAGTAGGGAAGATGGCGTCTTGTTGTATCGGAGGCCAAGACCCACGATGAAGTGACGCCAGCGGAGTAAGTATTATAAAAACCTAGTCACCATTGGTTCCAGTTGTTGTCGTAAAATGGTGGTCGCTAAAACCTACAAACCCTCATTGGTTTAACGCGCCCAACTTCAGGCAGAACGTCATGGCCCCGTTCTTGCATGTGTTATTTGTCCACGTTGGAAGGCTCAGCAATAGGTACAACGTTTATAGGCTGGTTAACTTATCATTTATAAGCTAGCACATAGTTCTTAACAGAAGTCAGTTTAACCAGGTCATGTGATATCTTTTATCACGCACGCCCACCAGCTTCAATCACACTAATATTATAAATGCGAAAGTTTGTGTGTATGTTCGCAATATGTTCGTATATTTGTTGCTTCTTCACGCTGGTTTCAACGGATGGTTGGATTTACATTAAGTTCGGCATACAGATAGTTTATAACCTGGATTAACACATAGGATAGTTTTTATCCCGATATTCCCACGAGAATCACACTATAAATATACTAAAAACGGCAATTTCATTTTCCAATAAAAATGTTTTGTTTCTTTTGTTGTCATGGAAACCAAAGAGCATTTAATCACTTGATGGAAACTGTCAAAGCGGTACGAAGTCCGCTGGGTTCACTAGTTATAAATATGTGTCAAAATGTCTTGTTTCTTGTCACCCCCTGTTGCTACATCGCCGGTCAGAGCCAAGAACATCAGTCATGGCCTGGTTTCAAATTGAAATATGAAAATTTGTAAAACAGCGAACATCAAAAAAGTGTATTGCGAAATCTGATGTTCCATATTCTCGAATGTGGAATGAGAAATGCAATAGTCGTGCTTTTCGAGATCAAAGTTAAATTGTTATGCGTAGCAACGGCATTATGGCACGTTAACAATTCGATTATTTTCTTGTTTTACACAACCCAATTTCTTTGTACTTTAATACTCGTACAAAGACTATTGTATATTCAATTATATCATAACTATGTAGGGTTTTACATTGAAAAAATTGTCTTTTCAAAAAAACTAACATCACTACTGTTTTTCTTATTTGCCTACTTCTTAACTGATGTTTAGTATTTGTAAAAATATTATGATCAGATGTTAATGACGGTAGTTGTTGACATTGAATGGGCACCTTTGGCTTTCAAAGTAAAAAAGTAAATAGTGTTGAATAATTTCGGCGGTCTGGTTAGAACCACGATAGCTCAATTCAAAATTCAAAATTCAAAATCATTTATTCAGTTTAGGCTACAAATAGCTCTTATGAACGTCATTTTATGCCATCGGTTCGTAAGTCTATCTATTCTGGGCGGGAGATCTTGTACTGAGAAGAACCGGCAAGAAACTCAGCAAGTGTCCAGCTCTTTTCTCCCTTACAGCGTCATAAATATTGGAAAATGCCCTATCATAAAAGGACACTTTCCATCACAAATAAAAACACAAAATGTAAAGGCAATCACAACAGGTAAAAGAACACAAAAAATAAAAAATAACTAAATAAAATATTTAAGTCAGCAAAAACATAAAAACATAATATAAACATAATTCAATCTCAATTGGGAGAGCACCTGACCCGGTATGTCAGAAGGGTGCGGGTTCAAATCCTGCTCGTGGAAATTTTTTCAACATTTGTGTTTTTGTAATGCTATTTAATTCTACTGTTTAAACAGTAGATTAGGTAGATTAATCAGCTAAATAGACTTTTCCTTCCTTCTGAAAATATAAATATAAAAATATCTTTTCTTTGTATCTATTATGTCCAATTTCAGGCCAATAGTGGTAAAACTGTGCCTTTTCGATAACATCATAGAAAAAAACTAAGTTACTCTAACTTGTAAGTTAAACTGAAAAAAAAATATAAAAATCAATACTTCTTTCAATACGTCTAAAAATGTCGACCTGCTTTTATATCTTATGTTGCAAAATATATTTATTTCTACAAATGTTAGTTTTAACATAGGTAGTACCTATCTATAAGTCAAGCCTAGAATAGATTATTATAGTCGATGTGATCGACCAGACTGAGCGGCTACAAACCATGAATGGCAATCGCTCATCGCCATATGCTAACCATATGTAAAGGTCGACACCCTTAACACAAACTTACATTTACACCCAACACCACCCTTAATGTCTGGAATAAAAGGTTGAAAACACATCTGCTACCAGCGAAATGACGTAATCATACTGTGTCTATATGGGAATTTCAATAACAAGGACTTGCCATTCCTACTAAATTGCTTAGAGAAATGGTGTGAATGATTTCCTAAGCTACTTTCGAATTTAAGGCAAATTCAAATTCATTATTTAACTATCTAATACCTACCTTTAAACGGGCAATTTTTGTTCTGAATCTCGGAAACGGCTCTAACGATTTTCATGAAATTTGGTATGCAGGGGGTTTCGGGGGCGATAAATCGATCTAGCTAGGTTTCAAAAATTACAAAAAAAATATACCAACCGACCAAGCTACTAATTATCTAATTTACCTTTGTGTTTACAACCATTTTCCAACTATGTCGTCAGCTGCTAAAAGAATGTCAAATAAGAGTTCTCACTTTCACTATTATAATTTTTTCAGACTATTGGCTTTTGGAGAAGGTTTTACCTACAGTTAAATTACGTACTTATACAAACAATATACCTAAGTATGCACTTCAACTGTGTATTGTGCTTCAACTTCCTTGCAAAAGAAAAAGAAAGTATAGGTATGTACTGTACCATTCTTAACCAACAGATAAACATATAACGATAAATAATAGATAAAATAGAACAAGTAAAGCATTAGGAGTAGTTCGTGTATTATTTTTACACATCAAAAGGGAAGCTCTGACACCTGATAGTAAGTGACAAAATGGCTGAAGATGTAAGCTCTCTTCACCAGAACTCCTCAACAACTAATTAATCTTATCTCTAGCTTCACTCATAATCATCATCCCAGCTGATTTCATATTCCCACTGCTGGGGCACTAGCCTTCCCTCTGGGTGGATAGGAAGAACGGACCATAAACCACGGATTGGTGGTCGTCAACGACTACTAATGCAGCCGGAACCAACGGCTTTACGTGCCTTCCGAAGCACGGAGGAGCTCGAGATGATAAATATTTGGTCACCCATCCAGTAACAGGTCTTTTCAAAAGTTGCTTAACCTTAGCAATAGCAGACCACTGCGCCATTGAGCTCCTCACTGCACACACAATGCTACTAATACTAGAGGTAGGAAAGCTAATAATGAAACAAATGAAACACGCGGTTAAGATAACCAGGTTTATTTAGTGCTTAACATTGGCTGCGGGAGGGAGGTGTAGCCTGTCGGCTAGTTCCTTGGGCACGTCCAGGTAGCTCCTCTCCAGGCCTACAGTCAGCAGGAGAGCGCGCAGTCGTTCTACCTCCACGAAGTCTTCCTCAGCAGACCACACCGTCATCGAGGAGTTCAGGTAGGCAGTCTCGCGGAGGAGATCCAGGAGTACTGGCTGGCTGTTCGACGCAATGCCGGCTCGGAGCTGGGGAAGTTTAGGAACAAATATTAAGATAGATAAGAACAGAAAAGTAAAAACAAACAACGAAATTTTTATATCGGGGTGGGCAAAGGCGGTCTTATCACTAAAAGCTCTTCCAGGCAACTTTTGAGGTATAGGACAACTGAAAGGAAAATAAAAGGCAGTACTGCAATACTAGTAGGTACAAAGCAAAATAATAATAAAAAATAAAAATATTCATTATTTTAGTATACACTTAAGTATATTATAATAATACTAATTTGTTTTAGTATTATTTACATTACAATAAATAACACTAATACAAAAATATACTACATATACCTACATACGGAAGAGTTGTTGCAAACTAAGACTTAGTCAAAAGATGCGAATGCAGTTTTGTCTTAAAAGTGGCAAGTGACTTGGAGTAACGGATATCAGGCGGTAGGTTATTCCAAAGACATGTAGCCTTGACAAGAAAAGGAGAGTCCCCTCTCCTTTTCTTTATCTTCATCAACTTCCTTGACGCCACATGAAGCACGCCAGCGGCGACATCACGAGAAACTGATAGTTTGTCATCAACTCGGACACACTGCTTACGGCTGACGAGATAGCTGCGGAACCACTCAACCAAAAACATTAAGGTGTAAGTGGGCGGACCGCCTGCTAGATGGGCTGATCTCATCACCGTAGATGATGATTATGATGAAAGATGTTATCATAATTTGTAATACCAAGCTCTTGGTGTTAATGATTGTAAATGTATTGTAATTATTTGGTAACGACATATACTTTTTTTGTTGTAATTATCGTTACTTCTATAAAAACTGTGCAGTTTGTTGCGCCCATTCTTCTCTACAGCTATAAGTTTGTCGTCTTGAATGATTAGTAGTTAAAAAGGTTTGGACGAAGACACCAAGGCCACACAAAAGCGGCTACACGAGTCTGAGTCTGAGTCTGAGTCTGAGTATGGAAAACAGTGACATCGCGGGTAACAGACAAGGCCATGTGGAGCGCTTGTCTCCACTACCAGACATGTTGGTCAGGATTCTCAGCGTTGAGGGGACGACTGATTGGTTAGGATTAAGGTTGAATCGATATTTATTCAGGTGGAATTTGTTTCAATAAACGATTATAAAGCTAAAACCAAATGTAAAATACTATAGTGTGCAAAATGACAGGGTTCTTGCACAGAACCCCTCTGCAAGACACATATTCTACATGCTTCTACATGCTATTTCTGCCATAAAGCAACACTGCTCTACGTAGCTGTGTTCCTTTTTGAAGAGTTAAGGGATCTTAAGTTATAACTCATTCGTGGCTGTATATATAAGACAGGCCGTACGCATGTTGGTAGAATCAGCCGAAAAAAAATAATTGCCTTAAACAAAAACTGTAAATGAAGTCATCAGCGGGCACGCAAACAGTAGTTGTCCCGTCTAGCTGGAACATGATCGCTACTGTGGCCAAATGTGTGAACAACAGTGCAAAGTAATAGATATTGTTTACGAGACCCATTCCCACACAAGCTATATAACTGTGAAGAAGGGCTGCTTTGGGAAACTCCCCCAATAACAGAATACTTGGACGTTACAAAAGTCTTTCCTGTGATTAAGCAGACTTTGTTAAACCTCATAAACTTTGAGAATGAAGAATAGTTAGATACCCTGCCTATCCATCCGTTGTAAATATCAAGAAGTTGTAAGTAACAGCTTATAGATCTATAAAAGTGTATAGATTAATCGACCCTGAGTGGTACCAGCTACTAGGTTGGTAGTAGGGCTTATTCTAAGTCCGCATGGCTAGCCACCACCATCTTATCTAAATCCTTCGCCATAACCACAATGCTGGTCGACTCGTTTCGTTCCGGCATCGGCAGTTGAAAGCCCTCAGTGGTTAGAGATTCCGGTCCAAGTGCGTTTCCATCTTCATCCTTAACTTCACTTATCATCAGATAAATGAAAGCCAAGCGCTTCTCTGTGTTGTGAAAAGAGTATAAGGACTACTATGTTGCATGTATCGGATAGTGTAATTTGCGTACTGCGATTTGCGATGCTACAATTTGTATGCAATCAAGGCGAGTGCAGTCGCAAGCCGGCCTTCTGCTGCTTCCTATTTACAAGTTCCGCCGGGCCAATTGTTCAATCAGGGGATCCCCTACAATTAACAACTCTATTTATAACGATGACACGTACAGTCTACGATTTACATGTTATCATGTTACATAATGGCTTAACAAATATCTCAATACAATGCAATGGAACCGGTTACAGTTGAATACTGTTTTGCTAATAAATCTCTATCTGCGTTTGTCATTTTTTTACCGGATACTTCCACTTTAACTGCAGCTGCGTCTTGCATACGATCTTGGACCTTCAGCCAGTCTATTGATATAGGAGTAGTTATCTCGTTAGAGCAAGTCCGTGAATTCAATGCACGCGCTGATTTCCCATATCTATAAATATTACTAGAGGAGTCCTAGCTGCTAGCGCGTTCGAATTGCGATCTTGCAAGTTATACAACTTCTGCAATGACGGGACACCAGTTTAGAGACCAAATTAAAGTATCTTGGGAACATCTTCGTGTTTCGTGTGAGCAACGTAGTGCGTTATGACCCGATTTTCAAAAGTGCAATTCCAGAAGTGGAAACTTTATAGAATGATGATAATAAAACAGGCAATATTATCCATGTTCTCCGCTAGATGACATGTCAAGGCTGGCGGTAGCTAGTTGTTCAAGTGGAAGACCCTTTAATGAGAGGAAAATGGATTCGGCGTACGATTCCACATACCACTGCATCCGGGGAGACGCAGACGGTTATGTGGGATTGTCAACCCGACCCCCCAAGGGAGAACTCTTACTGCCAAAGAGATCCGCGACCGTCATCAGCAATCACCGGTATGTGGGAAGGCCTGATCAAAAGGTAAAGTTTGTAATCCGGTGATGATGAGGAGTATGTCCTTACCGGGAAGGTGACGGTCTGGTTGACGTGGTGCTCGTGTAGCTTGCGCAGCATGGTGCCGATGTGCTCGCGGTTGTACTCGCCCTCGGTGATGTTCCCGCCGTAGTGGGTGGTCCAGCCAGCTGAGAGGACAGCCCGAGGGTGCTCGGTCGCCAGCTGCAGGAACCGGTCTACGTCCACGGGCTTGGTGGTTGCCTTCACTGGCCCCGGGAGGATGTCGGCGTTTAGCCAGATTGGGAATGCCGCCTGTGAACAAATAAAGTAAGCGCGATCGCGTAGTTAGATGGTCAAACGGTACCGTTTCTTCTATCGTTATTCTTAAAGCATGAAATGTTTAAACCAGCTCCTGATTTATTTCTATGCACCTTGAATGTGTTGTGATTCTAAAGTTTGTGAATTATCGAAATCAGCGCACGACGCATGACATTAATGTTCCATAGAGCAGGGTACTTTGAATTAAGTATTCACCACAACTCCATGATATCCCAGATTCTTGAATACCTCGGTACTGCTAAAATAGATGTCCTTGGCGTTCTAGACGTCTCTAATGTGATAGACACATTATTATCTCAGGTTTACATGTAGCTCCTGGTACCGATGCCTTGTGCGCTAAATCCCATGTCAGATACACTTTCAAATCAAGGTATGTACGTTCCGACAGAAAGAAATCAGAGACTTGGAAAAATACTTACAAGTTATGCTAGGATTTTAATCATTGATCTATTGAATTCTCCGAGTAGAAAAGTGCTTAGCTGTTACTCTGTTCACACGCTCGGTCGCCAAGTGGTTTGCGGGCAGTGAATTAGTTTTTTAAGAAGGTACAGTCTCAAGTATTTATTACCAGCTATGGAAAACTCGACAACAATATTTGCACCAGAAAAGTATTAAATAATTTCTATATAGACGATACTAAAAAAACAAGATAAATCATAGATGTAAATAAATAAATAAATAAATGACTTGTAGTTCAAACGGCTAAAACATGTGCCTGTGCTTGAAGCGAAAACATAATATGAGGACAACTAGATTAGTAACATAGTTACCTATTTAATAAGCGCGTATTTGTGAAGTGTGAATGCATTACACAAGATCAAACCCAGCCAATTGGCTTTTTGGGCGAAAAAAAAACGAATGGCGAGGCAGGACTGAAACGAACATACTCCATTAGCACAATACACATTGTGCCATTAGCGAGTAGGGTCAAACAGCGGCACGCGTGCAGACGCATCGGCCGATTGCAATTGGTAACGATACGCGGAAACCACGCCACCATATGTACACGTGCCTCTTAAAAGGAACCCTTACTCTGACAGCTATAAGATTCGATGTTATTATTATTTATAAGACAAAATCAAAATTCTTAAAAAAATATCGGCGACTGCCTTTTGGTTATCAAGTCTTTAATCGTCTGTCTTAAATTTTTGTTCTGAAATTAACTGGGTCTGTTCTTCGCACGTAATAGATAAATAAGTTCTACGCGCTCTAACATAGTTTTAAGAAATTGTTTGTGCAAGATGAAACATGCAAACGCTGCATCTTTTGCAAACGTAAGGTGGAAGTACTCATATGCGTTGTTATGGAAACAATAAACGTAGCAAATAACTTGTAGTTTACTGTTATTACATAAATAAAGCTGATGGAAGTGGCCTTTGGTGGGCGCCAATAGGTCATCCAAATAATTTATGTAGGTTATTCGTAATCAATAAAATTATACAAAATAAACATTCTAACTTATGTTTCGAAAATAATGTACATTTTCATTTCAAGAACTAATTGCTGGGTGAGGAGCAAGTGTCTAGTTTAATGAAGCATGATTACACAAATTTAATTCTTGGGTTCTTGTCACACGGTGGTATAAGATAATGAGATTTTATCAGGCCTCAAAAACAAAAAAAAAAGGTAATAAACAAGATAAACAAACTCAAAGCATACAAAACAATATCAAATTTGCAGTTGCACAGGATGGTAACTTACCCGTCTTTACTTCGGACTTGCTTTACGGTGCTATAAGTGACAGATTACTATATGTGTGTTACTATAAGGTCATCTATCTTTACAGTAAAAGGATGGGGTTGCATAAAACATCCCGATTGGTCGATATGCTATTGGGACAGGGAAAGATAAGATACTCAAAGGTCTCTTATGGAAGTAGTATATCAGTAAGGAATGGTTACCGAAAGAGAAAACTAAACAGAATCAAATTCACAAAAAATAGGGACTCACTTGCTATACGGCGCTTTATGTGACAGATTACTGTGTGTGTTACTTAAAGGCTATTACTTCCCAATGGTGAGTTCACATTAAGTAACATTTTACATAACTTATGCTATATGACATGTTACAAAACAAAATAAAGTTGCTTTATTGACTCTTATTATCGTCCACACTAATAAAACATGCTACATAACTATGCTATTTATCATGATTTGGTATAAAGTCTAGACGCACCTTTAGAAATCAGTAAGGCATGGTAACCTAGACGCAAAAACAAAAAAGAATCAAATTCTCAATTCTCAGTTGTTAAAAGTGGAGACTCACCTCAGGTTTGCTATACGGCGCTATAAGTGACTGCGCCTTCTCAAAGGCCTCTATCGACTTGAAGTCGAGCTTGACCCCCTTCGGCTTGGCGTTAACGTTGTTGTACTGCTTCACGCTGGACAGGAACTCGGCGAGGCTCAGGTCGGAGGATGTGGCGGGCGGGTGCGCCATCACCGGGATGGGTGGCCCCTCCTTGCCCGTGATCTGGCCGAGCACGATGTCCGCCTCCAACATCGCCACGTCACCTGTCAAGAGCACAGACATTAGCCATAAAACTAAAAGTAAAAAAGTAAATAGCTTATATAATTTTCCTGCTGCAAAGGCCTCCATCGTTGAAATGAAGGCATTTACGTTCCCTAAACTATGTTTGAGCGAAGCGATGGCTAATTTAAATGTCATACTCGTGAACGGGTGCCGCCTGTGAAGGCTGGTCTGCTCTTGCATACTTATCTTATTTTTAGTATTACTATCAATTCAATTCAATTCAAAATTCAATTCAAAATCATTTATTCAGTTTAGGCTACAAATAGCTCTTATGAACGTCATTATGCCATCGGTTCGTAAGTCTACTCTGGGCGGGAGATCTTGTACTGAGAAGAACCGGCAAGAAACTCAGCAAGTGTCCTTATAGCGTCAAAAATATTGGTATCTATAGTTTGACTTTGTTTTACATAAACTACTTTTACTAGAGTACTGTAGTGGTACCTACTGTATTACATTGTGGAAATTGAAACTTTTACCTGATGTAAATTTGTTAACTCAGTTTTTTTTTACATGTTGTGGTTGTCTTCTATATTTTTTGTGTTTATTTGTAATGAAAAGTGTCCTGCTATGATAGGGCATTTTCCAATATTTTTGACGTTGTAAGGGAGAAAAGAGCTGGACACTTGCTGAGTTCCTTGCCGGTTCTTCTCAGTACAAGATCTCCCGCCTAGAGTAGCCTTACGAACCGATGGCATAGTGACATTCACAAGAGCTACTTGTAGCCTAAACTGAATAAATGATTTTGAATTTTGAATTTTGAATTGAAAAATCCGAAACACACTTGCCCAACCTGGGAGTTGAACCCGGGACGTTGGGGTGGGCGAGGCGTTTACGTTAAACTAGTTTACATAAAATCCTTTCTTACATCTTACGTCATTATCACCTTACATTTCGCAAACTCTACTTATTATACAGTTGACGACCTCATTCCTTGGTCGAGTGGTTTGCACACCGGTTTTCATGGTGTCGCCTTCTCTGAGGTCCCGGGTTCGATCCCCGGTCGGGTCAATTTAGAAATTATTGTTTTCCTAAATTGTCTCGGGTCTGGGTGTTTTCTATGTATAATAAGTATGTATTTAAGTATTTTAAGTATGTTTATCCGTTGTCTAGTAACCATTTAACGAGTTTCATAACGAAGCTTCTCTTGGGCTAGATAATTGGTGTGAGTGTAGGAAAGTTTATTTAGTTTATTTCTTATCAGGATCCAAGTGCGAATTTCATTTTAAATTCGATCCCGTTAACATACACGAGAATTCGTAACGACCACTATTCGAGGTTCTACTCCAGCTCCCCCTCTCCGTCTAGGCCTTGTGATCACAACGGGATTCGGGAGAACGGTATACCCACTAAAAAACCTTAGCCCATCCCCTCACTTACCGCCAGGATGATCCGGGACTATCGGTTAGAAAAATCTCCAGATAATCAACCTGGCGGCAACCCGCCAGAAGTCCCTCTAAAGAAGATAAAAGAAAAAACGATCGCCATCGCAGCCCAAACCGCCAAAACTTTTGCAGGCAGGCCTTTAATGACAAAGGCAACAGATAAGACGGCAAATACATGGACGAAGTCGCGGCCGATCGCTAGTGAACATCAAGACGTGTGAGCCGAAATCCGTCGGTGTGGCGATTGGAATTAATCGCCACTTCGGGGAACGGGTCGGCTCCTGCGGGACCTACCGGGAAACAGCAGCTATTTCTGTTCGGGGGGGAACGAGCCACGAGAAGAAAGCGTATTAAACGAGAAACTACATACCGAATAGCGTCGCTCTCTTAAGAGTCCGTTGACTTAAGTTCTAACAAGCCAGTTACTTTATTCCAAAAAGTTTACTTATGTTAAATCTGACTTGGAACTGATGCTGTGTCTATCTGCTTTAATTAACAAAACGATAGCAGAATCAGTTTTAAGCTAATTTAGTTTTTGCCCGCGTTTTGGAATAAAAGGATAAATGTTTGTCCTTCGTCTTCCGGGATAATAAACAGCCATAGCACTCTTGGACTTGGGCAAAACACGTCAATTCTATTCTTCGACTTCAGTAAAAGTTGTGGTTTAGGCCTGATTACGTAGCATATAGGCATACAGACATACAGAATATAAATATTACTAGCGGCCCGCTCGCAACTTCGTCCTCTTGAGTATTCTATCCTATAGAACCTTATTGCAGCGCAGCGCCACCTACCGGGTCCAATTGTATGCATGTTTTATACATATAAACCTTTCTCTTGAATCACTCTATCTATTAAAAACGGCATCAAAATCCGTTGAGTAGTTTTAAAGATATAAGCATACATACATAGGGACAGACACAGCGGGAAGCGACTTTGTTTTATACTATGCAGTGATTAGTTAGGATTAGGATTAATAAGCATGTTATGCGCAATAGGGACCACAAAATAATATTACGCTAGAAATATATGAGACAAATAATGACTGTAAGAAGAATTGCTGCTAATTTGTGACCTTTCTTGTAGAACCAAATAAACTCGCACGGACCGCCTTTGATGAGACACCAGGAATAACTCCAGATCCGATCCGAACCCCTCGCAGAATCTAGTAGGGAACGGGGATTTACACTAGGGCGTGATGCCGTTCCCTCTACAAAACTTCTGACGGCGTTTCGTTTCACACGGCTTCAGTAATAGACCTTTGAGTTTCTCACCGCCCCCAAAAAAGTCCGGCGACGCTGAATACTCCGCCATAGACACTCAGCAAAATCTCTTAGAAAAAATCTGGGAATAACATCACAGTTACTTCTATATTACAAAAAAACAAATGTTGAAAAAAATTTCACGAGCAGATTTGAGTCTGCACCCTTCTGACATACCGGGTCAGGTGCTCTCCCAATTGAGCTATCGTGGTTCTAACCAGCTCACCGAAATGATTCATAAATTATTCATTCAATATTGAATGGGCGCCTTTGACTTTCAAAGTAAAAAGTAAAATAGCGTTAAATAATTTCGGCGGGCTGGTTAGAACCACGATAGCTCAATTAGGAGAGCACCTGACCCGGTATGTTAGAAAGGTGTAGATTCAAATCCTGCTCGTGCAAATTTTTGTAATTTTTGTGTTTTTGTAATTTGTTCGCAACAAAATTTGCGTTAAAAATTATATAAACAAAACAAAAACATTTGACTTCTAATATTGTTGTCTACTTCTTATTTTCTGACAGATGTATAACATAGCAGTTGTGCCATATTTTTAATAAAAATATGCATCGCTTGTAAATCGGGCCAAGCCTCGGCAATCTCACGCAGCTCCTACGCTACGTCCAGTCATATTGTTACCACTCCGCTCCCTCCCTTTCTAACGTACAACCGGCGACAGAGAAACCTCACGGTTTTTATAGGCGTTTAAATAAGCATGTAATAGAAACCGCAGCTGCCGGGTGTACGGACGAGGAATGCTGGATGGCCCGTAATTGGTCGGCTTTAGCTGCAGTTAAAATAATGGATTTCATTAATATCAGCTTCCCTGTAAGCATAAAAATTGTACAAGTGGCTAAGTGCCGGCCATGTGGTCGTTCGTCGATTTATAATTAGTTTTTATAATCATGCACCGTGCTATATTTAGTACAATAAAATTGTATAATATAGATAGTATTAGTAAGTGTGTGATTTAGATATTGTATTGTATTAATGAAAATACAAAAAATATTAATACTATAAAATAGTGCGTCCACAAATAGCTCTATTACGATTACGAGCATCGGAACCCCTTTAAAATAGTCCCTGTCTCACCACGGACTATAAGGTTCGAAATTTAAGGTAAAATTATAAGAAAAATAAAATTGCTAATTTTAATCTATAAGATTTTTGTAAGTAGTTGTAAGTAGTTTGTTTGTGTGAATGATAGTGTGTGCATAGTTTGCTTCCTAATTAGTCTATTTTAGTTTATGCATGTCGTGGCAACCTCTAATTAAGACAGCGCCTTAGAATGTAACCCATTATCTGTTGTACACGTAAATGTACATGGTGTTTGTTTTGTTGGTTGTCCTTAAATAAATTAATGTCGCGTTTCGATTGACGGTATCGACTGTAGGTAGATACAGTACAAAAAGTGAAAATCACGATGAATTTTTTTTATCCTTCATCTCACCTAGTCACAGAGCCTGAGAGTGAGTTTCTTACATTAAAAACTATTTCATCGATTTAACGTTACCTAATATTTTTTTAAATAAGTATGGGACCGTAGTAGCACCACCAAGGAAGAGATGATGGCGCTGCGCTGTTGCAAGCCCATACAAAGTAGTTAACTTTAACTTAATCAAATGGTGAAAAAACACAGCTAACACTTCTATCGGAAATTTCAACAACTTAGGAACTAACTGGTGTTTTAATTTAACTGGTACTATTTTTTTTTCCATCCACAGAAATGAAATTGATTTTTAGCTTTCACAATCAACAAATAATAGCAATAAAATACAATAATATGTAGGTATGTGGTCAGAAAAAGTTAAAATTACTTATTTTCTTTTTAACAGAGTACTCCAATGTGCCATTTTATATAGCTCCAGCAGCTACCTAAGCTATAGAGCTCTATGATCTAGCTAGAGCCTTTATGGATTCCCTATCACCGCCCAACTATCCTGCATGCGATGTCCCGCTGTACGCCAACGTATAAATGTATTTTAATAAAGTAGGTACAAAGAAGAACTTCTATAGAAGTGCTGGCATGGGCGGCACGAAAATCTCGAACTTCTATAGAAGTTGTTGGCGGTAAAAAGGTTAAAGACTGCGTTTAGCTCAAGCATAACCCTGAACACATTAAAAGCTGCATGCAAAAGTCCTTAACGACCCGTGTGAATCCTGGGTTGGCCGTTAGAATGATAAAAAAAGCTGCTTTTTAAGTATTTCCTACCAAGTATTCACTTTCATTTTATTATTTATTTTCGTACTTTTAATATAAAATTTCATTAGTAATCATCCTCATCATCAGCTCATTTTATGTCCCCACTGCTGGGGCACGAGCTTTCCCTATGGATGGATAGGGAGAACGGGCCATAAACCACCACGCGGGCCCAGTGTGGGTTGGTGGTTGTTAACGACTACTAATGCAGCCGGGACCAACGGCTTTACGTGCCTTCCGAAGCACGAAGGAGTTCGAGATGCCTTTGCGAAAGTTGCTTAACCTTAGCACTCGCAGCTCGTGCGCGTTAACCACTGCGCCATCGAGCTCTTTACTAATAGTATATAATAAGTTATTACTATTAGTAGATACGTTTGCGTTACCTACGGCTGAAATGTCTGGTCGTTCGCTAGGTCTAATGTATTGTGTGCGTTATTAATACGAGTTTTCATTTGGCAAGTTTGTATGTGGCTGAAAATGTCTGTAATATTGTCTGACATGAAGCCTAGCGCGTGTTTCGTTCGCCGCTAGAGTTTGTACGGCAAAACTGTAACCCTCCACGTATTCCATCAGGAGGCGCTCGCTGCTTATGCCATACAAATTTTCGTTTTCGTTAACGAAATCGACGACGTTAACGATCAAATGGCAAATGTAACTTGCACTTAACACCCTGTATATAATAAGTCATCAGTGGCTAAACACGAATAATAATCGAATTCGTATCATAAATAATAAATAATTTTTTTCTACACTAACAACAATTATCTAGCCCAAGAGAAGCTTGGTTATGAAACTCGTTATATGGTTACTGGACAACGGATAAACATACATAAAATACTTAAATACATACTTATTGTACATAGAAAACACCCAGACCCGTGACAATTTAGAAAAACTATAATTTCTAAATTGACCCGACCGGGGATCGAACACGGGACCTCAGAGATGGCGACTCCATGAAAACCGGTGTACAAACCACTCGACCAAGGAGGTCGTCAAATATCAAATCATAAAAATCATAAAACTATTGAGGGTAAAAGTGGAATATTGTATAAAATTAATCTAAATATAACAAAGAATTTACTTACAGACGTCTATTCATAGAATGTATGATATAAAAATTATAATGACAACGTTTTCGTTACGATTTCGATAGAAATTTGTGCTAGGGCCACTGATTTACTCAAATACTTACTTGCTAGCGCCTTTTCAAGGTAAGCTTTGTCGTTGACCGCGTGCGCCCAGGAAACTGTCGTCAAATTCCTCATCACCTCTTCTTCACCGCTCGCCATGTTGGCTGTAACAATAATAATGTGTAAATAGATCATAATTTAAATATTTCATTAAAAATTTGCTGTCAGTCATCATCATTTTAGTAAAACTACCAAAAGTAGTATACTTGTTAATTTTAAATACTGGCAATACTGAGTAATACTGACAATCAATTGTCAAGTGCGAAAAACACAATAGATGTCAAAAATTACGTGCAAAGCAAAACATTACTTTGTGTTAATAATCTAAAACGTTTATTTAGCAGTTAGTTTACATCACAAGGTATAATGACAAAATGTGGTTGTTTGTGTGAACAAACTTGTAACTTACATTAGAATATTCTGATCGGATGAGTGCTACAATATTGAGGAACACAGAGACACAACAAACAGCTGATCAACAAAGTTTACCAAAGACAAGAGCATTTACATGGCACACTAAATAATGTCAGTCGCTACTACTCTATGATAGTTTTTTCCATAGTACAATAAGTTTTTTCGTAATTCTACTTTAATTTACCGGCTTACTGTCAAATAAATTTTAAAAAGGCATAGTTCTAAATTATAATTACATTATTCTACTATTCTCTATTAAACTTATATGTGATTTAATTTAACAGACATTAGCTAGAAATATGGGTAAGTAAATTATTATGTAGTGCACCTGGCCTGGAGGGTGAATTTTGAATCGGTGGCCAATTGTCACGCTATGATATCAATAATTACAAGTGTCATTTTTCTCGTTTTCAAAGTCACTGGTAACTTGTTTTTGACACCGAAAATTCTCAATCATAATAATTATATTGTAAATAATGCAAAAAATATTATGTTACATTAAGTAATGCATTTTAAGTCACTTTTAATTACCTACGTGATCGATCACCGGTGAGATTAGAAAATTGCCTCCTTGATCCGGTATGTCGGAGAGAGCGAGTTTCAATGGCGTGGAAATTTATCAACACTTTAGTTAATTGTAAAAGCTGACCGAAAAAAGATAATTAAACCATAATAAAGCAATATTATTATTAATTATCATCAAAAATCAATGAGAAGTTAATCTAGGTGGCCTGGAAGATATCGCTTTTAGTGATAAGGCCGCCCTTTGTACGACTCCAATTTTAATTTTTAAATTCTTTGTTAACATTATGTGTTTTATATGTGTACAATAAAGTTTTTTTATTCTATTCTAATGCGCGCCTGTAAACGTTTAACGGCAAAGTTACTTTAATGATATATTGCTCAACAAAATCACTAAGAATATGGTCGATCCGATAACAATAAAATTGAATTAAAACATGGGTCTTCTTTATACGAAAGATGGTATTGTATGATAATGAATTTGGTTTTTTTATGTATGTTCTTTTTTTAAATATTAATCATAACATACTTTCTGTTCAAATCATTATCTGAAAGTGCGCAGGATTTTATTTTTACTTGGCTTAATTTATTTAAAAAATACAAAGCTCATACAAAGCACATACCTATATGTGTTTACTAAACCATACTTGATTTTATGTTCATTTGATAGATATTTCTTTTCGGAACATAAATTAAATCTCTTTGAGCAAAAGGAATAAAAACGGTTACAAAAATTGGTAGCTCCGAAAACTGTTCTGACATCTAATTTGCGTCAATTCTAAGACACAATTTCTACCCACCTATGTATGTTCGCGACCGTGTACCAACCTACTCATATGACTGAGTGTGCAGCCGTCCAATCTGGGTGTTGTAGCATAAATCTCAATATCACTTTGACCTCTGTCCAATCTTCTGAGATAGAAAGATCACTTCAAACGTATGCGTTTCCTCAGGTATGCAAGATAACGCAGATAAAACTGACGCATGGAAATATCGTCAAATGAAAACTGTTTTTATAATCAAATATTTTAAGTAGGTATTTCAATGTTATAGGGTTAAACTATACACGCCTTATAAGCAACCCTAACACGTAAGATGAAGAAGACCGTAAAATTAATGTGCATAAAATATATATAAAACATGTTATTTTGCATCCGTACAACTTAGCCGTTTAAGAGGTTTGTTTAAAAGCCATACTGATTACGTAACATTTAAAGCATGTTACTGTTAATAAATAAAAAAAGACTATAAATGTAACTACTGATTCTATTTGTTTCTTGGATGCTTAAGGGTTTTAGAAAAAAAAATGTTTGCAAATAAGAGACATAAAAAATATGGTGTAACAGAAAAAAAAGTCTTTATTGTCTTTTTTTTTCGTAATGTCACTTTTCAGTAATGTAACCTTCATAAAACAATAAAAACAAAACAATACCGACCTGCCACAGCCAACGCTAACACCAGCCGCAACATTTTCGGAATTGACAAAAGTTTGAGAAAAAAAATAACTAAAGATTTAAAAAAAAGTGTTCAACCGAGAAGCATTGTCGCCTGCTCGGGTGGCCCGGGCCGTCTGACTCCTGTTATTGGCAAATTGATCAATTTAGCAGCGATTGTGTCGGATAACGCGATTTGTAGCAAGGACTTGTACGGGAAATAGTCTGGCTGGCACAGTGCGCGTCACTGCGTGTTTCGCTCGCATAGCTAGAAGTGCTAGAACCGTATAGATGTCTAGAATGGACTAGATGGTCTATCAAGGCTTTGTTCAAATATGAATATCAAGTTATGTCGATGTTGCTTTGCAGTTTCTGTCTGTTTGATTTTGATAGTTGCAACTTTAGCTCTTGGGTCACGCCTTATCTAGATAAATCTTATCAAAAACATCAGTCATTGAGTCGGAAAATGAACGTATTGCCCGCATGGTGGAACGCGGACACTCATGGACGCTTTCTAACCCTGAACCACAGAATAATTACTGAACCTTCAGGGTAGCGGCATAGGCTTATATCCGAATTTACTGAATCTAATAACCTTCAAACTGGAACGGCTCTAAAAAAAAAAGAAGAAGAATAAGAAAGTGTAAGGAGAGCCCGATGTGCGAATGCGACACCAATGATGAGACCATCCAACATTTAATGTTTAGAACTTTGCCCTATTAATGCTCAGTTAAGACATAACTTGGAGCAAGACATAGATTGTCTCATCAACCAAGAACAGTCAGTGTATTAATAAAAAGTAACATGTATAGAAATTTAAATAGTAAAAAGTGCAAATATTTTACAAATAAAAATAAGTAGTGTTAAGTGTCAGCTGTGTTGTAATAATTATTATAAATATTAGTCTAAGAATGTTCATTATTATTTAATGAGAAACTGGCGAACAAATAAATAAAAAATAAAAAAACTGGAACAGCGATGGAAAATCATGCTGCTTCGCGGCAGAAATAGTATAAAAATTATACAATATTAGATTTGTTTCTTTCACTAACAGTGTCATGGCAGTACTTTCATAAGATGATGGTAGCTAGCCAGGTGGGCTTCAAACATGTCATGACATGCATTTGGACCTATATTTTGATAGTTTGGTGTTCTAATAAAAAGTGACTTTACTTACTTTAAATAAAATATGAAACCCTTCCCCCACGACACTTCACCCCAGCCGAGCACCTAGCTTTGAAAGGTGACGTCTGTTTTGCCGCACACTATACCTTGCTCCAGCTTGAACATCCCGGAGAATCTAGTTGCCCTTAGGCATTTATTTGACGCCATCCCTTCATCCCAAATCGAACCCTGAACCTCAGTCTGATACCGGAAATGCTACCACTAAACCCCAGAAGTGATTATATTGGTGTTTAAAAGTCATATATAAAGTATGACCGTGGGCGATTGTGAGAAGCTTGATGGCGCTGAGATATGCGCGTCCAGGTTACAGTCTTGTAAGTTAAGCAACTTTTGCAATCCCTGGCCAGGTGGATGGGTGATCCAATTAAAATGCTCCGTGCTGTGAACAAGTAGCTAGTGGTACCAGTTGCTGTCGTAAGCTCACATGACAAACTCGGCTTGCGATGTTATGGTGGCGCTGGGACTCGCCGCTGCTGAAGTGCTGAGTAAAATTGCACACGGCAGTCGCGACATCCAGCGTCTTCTAATTATAAAATAATGTATATGTTTTTCTTGTTTTTTCTAACTTAGGTTATGTTTCAATGTTACTAACACTTATGGATTTTATATTCGAAATATAACTTTATTATATATATATATACCTATCTTAAGAAATTTTTTTTACAATATTTTATATAAAAACATATTTACAATATAAAATATTATAAAAAACTTAACCTAGGTTGCCACCGGCATCGCAGCAGGGATAGACCCAAGCGATCGGTGGTTAGGGCTGCAGAGTGAGGAACCTCCTGACAATACTTTCGTGCCGTGTCAAGGAATACTGTCTTTTGCATCTGACCCTTGACCCAACCTTTCAGCGAGAGCCTCTCTAGGTGTTGATCGAGGCTCTTGGCTAAAAGACCGTTTGCCGAAACGACTATCGGTACAATAATGGTTGAATCCACATCCCACATGGCGGTAACCTCGTGAGCCAAGTCAAGGTACTTACTGACCTTGTCCTTCTCAGCTTCCACGAGGTTCTCATCATGAGGTATGGTGATATCAACCATTATTATTATTTTTATCTCTCTATTTATTATTTTACATATTAATTTACATTTTTAAATATTTTCTAAAAAACAAAACAAACATTTAAAAATATAAAATATAGGGGTCCACCGGCATTGGGACCAGGGTCCAAACTACCGGTGATTAGGACTCCAGAGACAGGAACCTCCTCACAATGCGTGCCGTATCGAGGAGAACTGCCTTCTGAATCAGGCCCTTGATCCAGCCGCCTAACGAGAGCCTCATGAGATGTTGATCGAGGCTCTTGGCCATCAGGCCGTTGGCCGTAACAACAATCGGCACGATGACAGCCGAGTCCACATTCCACATGTCGACAACCTCATGTGCTAAGTCGAGATATTTGATTTGTTTCTCTTTCTCAGCTTTCACGAGGTTCTCGTCATGGGGAATGGTGATATCGACAATCATCGTGCGGCGCGTTAATCGATCTATCACCACAATGTCTGGCTTATTAGCTACAATAGTCCTGTCGGTGATGATAGATCGATCCCAGTACAACGTGACATGACATCATTTTCGAGAACTGGGTCGGGCACATACTTGTAGTACGGTACCTCAGAATCCACAAGTTTGTATTTCAAAGCAAGTTGCTGGTGTATAATCCTGGCCACTTGATTATGCCTGTGCAAGTACTCGCCGTTAGCCAGACGAGAACAGCCAGAAATAATATGTCTGATAGACTCACCCGGACGGTGACATGCCCGACATATGTCAACCGTCCCGTTCTTCATAATAAATTTCCGGTAGTTATTCGTTAGCATAACTTCGTCCATAATTGCACAGACAAAACCTTCAGTTTCCCCGAAGAGGTCACCGAAACGCAGCCAGGATACGGACGCTAAAAAGTCTACATCGGGTCCGTGGAGGGCCCGATAAAAGCGCACGTGGAGCTCCTTGCCTTGCCATACCTCCCTGCGGTCATTGGCACTAAGTACTACGGGTTTGTGCCAGTTCTCTTTAGCCAAGGACAGCGGGGTGAGTCCCTTGTCCACTGATACCACATCTCGGTGCATACCCACATCGGCTTTTAGGAAATATTCCCTGAGAGTGCACACCTCACGGTTGTGGAGGGTCTTAGCATTTAAAAAACCTCGACCCCCGCACTTCCGCAGGATGTACAGCCTCATTACCGACGATCGTGGGTGATGCATCCGATTTGCGGTCAGCAATGTAAGGACTCGCCTATCTAGGGCATCCAGTTCTGTCTGAGTCCACTTGAGTATGCCGAAGGAGTACATCAGGACTGGCATGACCCAACCGTTGAAGGCGCGCACCTTATTGCCGCCTGATAAGGAGCTTATGAGCGCCTTTTTCAGGCGACCAAAGAAACGCTCCAGCAACGATTGCTTCATGTCAGTTATTATTTTTATTATTATTCTCTTTATTTATTTTCTTTCTTAAAACTAGATTTTTACAATATTTAAATGTAAAAACAATAAAACATTATAAAAACCTAATCCTAGAGCACCGCCAGCAGCGGGGCAGGGCCCAAGCTACCGGTGGTCAGGGCTCCTGAGTAAGGAACCTCCTGACAATACGTGCCGTGTCAAGGAGTACTGCTTTCTGAATCTGACCCTTGATCCAACCATCAGGCGAGAGCATCTTAAGGTGTTGGTCGAGGCTCTTCGCTATCAGACCGTTCGCTGAAACGACTAAGACAAAGACTTATTATTATTATTATTAAGAGCCACCCGTTTATATAAATGCAGAAATAAAAGAAATGTTTACTTAGATCAAAATTAAATGAAACAAAATTAAATTAAATTCATTTATTTGTCAATACGTGTAAAATATAATGGTTTTTACAGATTTCGCTTTAGTCAAAGTTGCAGTCATGAAAAGGTGATGTTAATCTGAATTTAGAAAAAACGCTTAGAAACTTTTGAGTTTAACTGTACCAAATGCCCAATACAAAAAATGGTCGATCAGTATAATAAAGCTACATATTATTAAATTTTTCTATCTAATTCATTAGAGGTTACCTATTTAATACAGACAATTTACAAAAACAACGTACAAAATTAATAACAATTAAATAATTATGATTGCTTAATATCAATAATAAAATAACATAGCTATAGAAGCATGACACTTTTTCTAAAACTTATTTTAAATTCGTTACAAGCATTAAAAATAATAAAAATAATAATAATATAATAAATAAATGTTGTCATTTATATTGAATTAAAAGATAAAATTTTACAAGAAAAAATCAATCAGCCTCAAGAAGCTCGAGTGGGCATGGGAATCAAACCTGAGGCTAGTAGTCTTGGTAGGCTTGATTTTTCTACTAAAAACTTATCTTGTAACTATACAATTTGTAAAAAAAACCCTATCCGATCGGAAAGGAGTACATAGGTATACCAATAAGTATTTATAAAATTTACAAATAAGTATAACAAAAAAAGAAAAACATATTATTTATGAAAATAAAAGAGTTATCGTAATTTAAAACACAAGTTTTTTGTACCGAAATTGCTCAAATTACCCCAAAATTATGCTAATTTATAAATGTGACCACACTTTCCATCAATGGCGGTGCCAAAGGTCCTACCTACCAAAGTGCCGACAAAAGTATTGTGCCATGTATGTTTTGTCATTAAACAAATTTTTTATCAGGGTAAATTCTTTTCGCTTATTACTTTAAAATAATTACGTTAAATAGAACTGAATCTCGAAATCTCGAACACCTTTACGTAAATGACAGGGTTTTTGTTACAAATTGTATATAGCACTGTGAATGCAAAAAATCGAAATAATAAAAATATTTTATCATCATTTGCCACCTTCATACTGAAGTTTGAAAAAAAAAATTTTTCGTTGAAATTATTTAAACATTAAATTTATATTACATTATAGGTATCATATTATCATAACTTTAACAAAATATCGTGTGCGATACTTACTAACGTTAAAATTCGTGAGTGCACACATAATACATTATGCTTAAAATAATTGTAATCTAACTTATTAACATAGGTACTTAGATACAGAACGCCTGCTCGCGCACCAACTATCCAAAACTGTACTAAGTCATGTATTTAACCATATATTTAAGTCACAAAGTATTTTCTTGGTCCTACCCGGTTCTAATATCTAAATTATCACCATTGTATATCTGATATTTTTATTGATCAACAAATTACAAATCACTAATTTGACGCACAAGACGGTACGATTATCTGTAACGGGTTGCTAACTACTCCAATAAGCATGGTTGCATAATCGTGATATTTATTAATTATAATAGTATAGTAGGTACATTTTGTTTCTCTTGTTTGTTGTTTGCAGGTGACCTTTTTTCTAGGTTCCCACGGAAGATCAGCGTCGGGACACCTTTGGTGTTCTGACAAATGCTGAGTATTGCTGCTATTTTTTTTTTATTTTTTTTATTTTTTTTTTATTTCATGTATTACTGTGACACTAAATTAATAATTTTTCATTCATTTCAAAGTGCAAATTCTTTTGAGGAGACAGTTTGTGTAAGTGTTAGTAGCGCCTCCTGGCGACATACGAGAAAAAATAACATTTCGCCATAAAAATTCTCGTTCTCGTTAACATGTTCGAATGGCGAATTAAACTTGCACTTGGCACCCCGATGGGCAGGCGTGTCATTCTGCGATGACAGTCTATTTTTTGAAGAAGGTATTGACAATAGAGTATTTAGAGATTACACTAATCCGTATTCCCTAATCATCAAACGGGTAGCGCAACTAAAATAGCAATGGGCGGGGCACATTTCTCGCAGGGACGACGGTAGATGGCGCGAGAGAGTTCTGGCGTGGAGACCCCGAACAGGAAGAAGTGTTGGCAGACCACCGGCTAGATGGTCTGATGATATTAAAATGTCAGCAGGCCTGACCTGGATCAGAAAGGCCACAGACCGCACAGTATGGAGAAAAATTGGAGAGGCATACGTCTAGTAGTGGACATCACTATGCTAAAAGGAAGGAAGGAAAGGAGGAATCATTAATACTCGTGTTTTCTCACTCTATAAATCAAACTTTTTTTTATATTTATATGTTTAGTACCGAAATGGCTGATTACAGTCAACTTTCATTTCTTTCGGTGTATTCACTCCTCAGATAATTCTTGTTCAGCAATTCGCAAGGTTATCAATGAAATATAGATATGTTATAAAGATAGTAAATGAGGAGCTCGATGGCGATTGCTAAGGTTAAGCAAATTTTGCAAGGCTGGCCATCGGATGGGTGACCTATAATTTATCATCTCGAGCTTCTCCGTGCTTCGGAAGGCACGTAAAGCCGTTGGTCCTGACTGCATTAGCAGTTAGCACTCGTTATCAACCACCAATCTGCACTGGACCCGCGTGGTTATTTAGAGCCCGTTCTCCCTGCGCGCTTGTACTAAGCACTCTGTAATTTATGTTATATATTTTATTTTATTAAAATAAATGAGAACATCTTCGAACCATGCTGCTCAACGTTGCATACTCGTAACTGCGTTGTGGAACTGTGGATGCACCATTAAAACGTTGCACAGTTCACAGTTATTAGCAAGGGTTTACAAGCATGTCAAAATGGCACGAAATCAATATTTACTCGAGCTTATAATTTTTTTAAAAAGAAACGTACAAAACTATTATTGTCATTTACAAAAATAATACCTTATTTATTACTTAACGAGCATAAACTTAAACTAACGACGCAATAAGCATAACATTTCCATACGGAGGGTACAGTCAACAGCAAAGGTAACTGATGATTGGTCTCAAGTTTCAAAATATGAAATCAGTATTAAAATCAAAACTTAAACGCATATCGAAAAACCTTCGAGTGTCTACTAGTACCTGCAGACTTTGACTGTAGTTATATAGAAAATACCGACTTACACTATCGAAACTTAATTTTGAAATCTAGTAAACATTATCTACTTTTGCTGTTGACTGTACATGTTTCAAAGCCTAGTGGCTGTTGTTGCCGCTGTTTTTTTTAGTTTTGTATCATTTTATATAAACATTTATAAAATACAATGAAAAAATTAAATGCCTACCTCATTATAAATAGCTTTGTATGATTGCATAACTACCTACTTAAATTGTTTAAGAATAAAATAGGTTCTTTTGCAAAACTTAAGTAAATTAAAATTAAAATTGGATTTGGTATTGAAATTGAAATTTATTTGTTACACTAGGTAGATACTAAATATTTATAAAATACAGTGAAAAAATTAAATGCCTACCCGATCCCGCCAGGAATCAAACCTGGGTTTACCGCAATCCGGGCGGCTGCACTGACCATTATGCTACCGGGAAGGCTGACAGCCACTGAATTTTTTTCACTACTTTTTGATTTTTGACTGCTTTTTAGTGGCAGAGTGCCATCTATCCAACGGTTATTGCAACCGATGGCTATGCAGAATATTTAATTCAACTTCAGTGCAGCAAGTTTATTAGCACTTATAAATAAAAAAAAGCAAAATTTTCAGGCACTCTAATACAGTTCTTTGCCGGCTGAAGTGTTCTTAAATACGTTAACTTGTACTTAATTCTAAACATCGAATAATCTATATGAAATATCACAGAATATCTACAATTTCCAAAAGTTACTTACAAAAATAAAAGTGTCTTTAGCATTTACTCTCTTTCTTGATTAGATTATTACATTAAGAGCGTTTACGCCGCACACTAGCGCCGCCAATGAAAAAAAAAACATATCTAGTAATTAGATATAGAAAATCAAATTATGCTCAACAAACTATTTGAATGAAGTAATTTAGCATTTTTACGTCACCTAATGATCACCTCACATGTTATGGTTTAGTTAAATAAGACGTTACGGCCATTTTTAACTATAACGCCTTATTTAACTAAACCATAACATGTCAGGTGTTTATTAGGTGACGTAAAAATGCTAAATTACTTCATTCCAATAGTTTGTTGAGCATAATTTGATTTTCTATCTCTAATTACTAGATATGTTTTTGTTTTCATTAGTGGCGCTAGTGTGCGGCGTAAACGCTCTTAAACAATGTACAAAAATATTGTTCTCTATTGATAAGTGTATCACAATAGACATTAAATGGTCTTTAATCACGATTTAACAGGAATGTATTAATGTTTTACAGGTCCGTTCTGACGAATGCGACTGTTCTGTTATGACGAAATGCGATAGCTTAACAAAAATAAATATTATATTGACATACTTTTTAATATGTTATATTATACAATAATTTCTTTGGCTTTGACACATTCATTGATATGGCACAACAAAAATAACAAATGACGAAAATATTCATAAATACCTATTTACCTGGCAATAACGGCGGCAAATCCGACTATCAAAACATACATTATTTTCTCTATGTACAATTGGCATTAACTAAACCTAATGTCATATTTCAACCGCACCTCACTGTAGAACAGCACTCGCGGTTTAACTCCGAAGGTCCTCATCAGCAGCGTCACAAAAACGTCAAAGTGCAGTAAACGCAACAGTCCAAGACCCAACAATCACATCGGATTCAGCTTCTGCTCGTCCTCCCTCCCCTTTTCCGTGCTCGGTTTGTAGTCCAAACTGGTAGGGCAGCAGTTCAATTTGAGTTCCTCCTCCAGCTTTCTGGCCACTTCTCTCTTGAGAGGTCTGCTGGGGTAGCAGGTGGCGACGGCGGCGGCGGCGGCGAGCGCGAGCGCCGCGCCCGCGCACGCGGTGGCGCCCCAGTCGAGCACGCTGCGCGCGAACGTCAGCTCGGCGACCACGCCCGAGTCGATGGTCACCCGCTGCTGCACCCAGAACACGGGGAACAGCATGCGGGGCACGTGCTCGTACAGACTGCGGACAATCATCATTCGTGAGGAAAGAGGTTACTTACAGAAGAAAAATGTTTTATTGTAAAACTAGCTGTTGCCCGCGACTTCGTCCGCGTGAGCTAAAGGCTGTAGTCTGTACAGTTTAATTTTTAAGTAGGTATCTATTTAAGCTTATTAGGGTATAATAAAATTATATGCATCGGAAATTTAGAAAATTGACATTGTATTTACCGACATACGTATACATTTTTCTATGTAGCATTCCCAGCTGAAAGGACATTAAGAGTGAGTAGATGTACTCACTCTTAATATCCTTTCAGCTGGGAATGCTGAGATAGACAAAGACAATCGATCTCAATTTAGTGTGGTTCTGGCATACTTCCTGTGCCTCCTTTACGTCCATCATTATTTTTTATACATTATCTCTTATTCTTTCGACTATCATCTCTGCCATGTACATACATATATTCAGTTTGAAGCACAGAATCGTCCCGTTCATACAGATTCTCACTCAGCTTCCCGTTTCAATTATCCCTCCACATACATTCAGTATACAACACCGTTTCTCGGTGGGTTGCGCGTATTTGCTACGTCATACAAACCTGAAATGGGTTTACTGACGCTCAATTATATATAATAAAATTGGTATTTTACAGCTCAGGTACTCGTCCGGAGTCGTCCTAGGCACTGGTGTATCTTAGCTAAGATGTGTCTACTGTTATACTGTCCAACCACGGACTTCAAAATTTTTTCAAATAAGTACTGAAATAAGTGTTTAACTTACCTGCATCAAATGTTTCATAAAACTTTTACACATTTAATAAATCATATTTGAAAATTAATAAGAACTGAATAAGTACTGAAATTATTTAACGTACCTGCATAAAATGTTTTTAAAAACTTTTTCACACCACCTGCTCGACAATGCCTCATTATATATCATGCAAACCTTACTCAAAGTAAATCATTATAGCCCTTGTCTTTTGCCGGGGTGTAATGTTGTACTGAATTTCATTATAACCCGCCGGGCAGTAATGTGATTATCACTTCTCTTAGTTCTTATTGTTATGCATTTAAAGTCTAATTTCGTCAAAATCGCGCGGCGCGCGGCTGCTGCAGCTGCTGGTGGCCGACGGCGAGGAGGTGGACGGCGGCGCGCGCCGCGCCTCATTTATTTGAAAATCGAACTTATTCGAAAATCGAGCTGGCCACGCCACGGCAAGCCGAACGAAAAAAATAAAAAATACTTAAAACAAAAGCCGCAAGTATTTCAATACGGTGCAATCAGTATCAGACAAAACTACAAAAGAAGATAGAATAAAACATTAAGAAAATATCGAGTGACGAAAGTGATTTAACTCCGGAGTCCATTAAATTAGACGCCTTAGGTATTGTTAATAACCTACTACCAGAGAAGTCGAAGGAAAAATACTTGAAAGCTTACGACGATTTCCACAAATGGACAACTGCAAAAGGCGCAAAGTCTGTGTCGGAGTCAGTGCTTCTTGTTTATTTCGAGTATTTATCGTGTACAAAGAAGTCCAGCAGCCTGTGGTGTATCTATTCGATGCTCAGGTTAACAATAAGCATCAAACACGACATTAAGATAAATACATATAGCAAGTTATTGGCATTTTTAAAGAGGAAATCAGATGGTCATCGAGCAAAGAAGTCAAAAGTATTGACAGCGCAAGATGTGGAAACTTTTCTGAATGAGGCTCCTGATCACGGCCATGAAAGTAAGTATGAGTACTGCCTACTTTTTAGTTACGTTTCTAGTACCTACCTATAATAGCTCTATAAAATAGTTAATGAATAAAAGGGTATTTAAATGGCACACATTTAAAAAAAACACATTCTAAGGTTTTGTCGCAAGCTTTTTTTATAATATAAAGGTCAAAAAATGTAGTAGTGTATCTATCTATTTACTCACAATCCTATTTTTTGTTACAGGTAGCCTTGATTTTTGGAGTGAATGGCGCATGTCGTGGAAATGAACTCGTAAACATAAAAGTCAATGATATCAAAAAACATGCAGATTTATTGCTGATTAACTTACCAGATACCAAAACAAATAGAGAACGTTCGTTCATAGTTCGTGAAGATTATGCAAGAATTGTTGAAAAGTACCAAGCTCTGCGCCCCTCTAATATAAACACCAACAGATTTTTTATCGGTTACAGTAATGGCAAATGCACCAGGCAAGTCATTGGCAAGAATAAAATCAGCGCCATGCCAAAAGAAATTGCAAAATACCTCAAATTGCAAAATCCCGAGCTCTATACGGGTCATTGTTTGAGGAGAACATCGGCAAGTCTGTTGGCAGATTCAGGAGCAGATATGGCCCAGATAAAACGTCATGGTGGCTGGAAATCCGATGCAGTAGCGGAGGGCTACATAGAGAATTCCATACAAAACAAAAACAAGATAAGCTGTCGTATTGGTGACAACATTTATCTGAAAACTACGTCTATTATTGATGATCCTTGGAAACCTTTGCCACCACAGCCATCTAGCTCAAAATATATCCCGTCAAGCCCACTGCCTCAAGCACCACCTTCCCCAACCTTTACTGTGCCAAACGACCCTCACACGCAAGGTTCTGATGTATTGGGTGCTGCTACTCAAATAAATTCCACCTCAACTAACATAAGCGTACCAAAAAATATAACCATATCTTTACATAACTGGACTAATGTATCAAACATCAATTTTAATTTTTAATTTACTTTTTTATTGTTATTTACTGTGCCAATTATATATAATTAGTAATGAAAATAGTATTTTAATAAATAAAATACTTTTTCTAGTAGCCTTGGTTTTTATTGTCTCGCAAAAGGTGAGAAAAGTAGAGTATACTCCTCAGGGATAAAACTGATTTTGCCTTGGGCGCGCTTAAATCCTTCACTGCTCTCAGGACTCCATTTTAATTCCCTCGCTTCGCTCGGGAATCAACTCAAAACCCCCTCGCTACGCTCGGGAGTTAAATCTGGAGTCCTTCGTTACGCTCAGGATTCAAATATCGTGCCCGTGACATAATACAGTGCTTTATCCCCTTGGTGTACAATCTACTATTACACAATGAATAATTAATATAATTTGAAAATTATTAACAAAATAAAAATAGGTACTTATTGCATTGCAAAATATCAAAATTTTCTTCTGTTCGTTTCAAAATTTGAGCGCCAATTTTTTTAATTTTCCTTTTCTCCGGTTTTTTCACCAAATAGATTTAAAAAAATAATATTAAGTATTTTGGGCAACGACCCAAAGGTTTATACAGCCAAGCTATGTAATTCAAGATATCTTCTATGTGCAATATTTTATACAGAAATAAAATACAAAAATAAAGTTTTATACAGCCAAATTTAATGAGTACCTAGGTAACATTTCTTTGCATAACTAAAAAAGAGACATTATTTTGGGCAACGACACAGAGGTTTATACCGCCAAATATAGGTAATGTTTTAACTTTTAACATTTCTGTGTATTAGAAAACTGCAATAAGCGCCGCGCGCAGGCGCGACTAAATAGCCATATTATTATTGGTTATTTTGGAAAATGAAACAAAAGGTGTACTTATGTACAGCCAAGTTTAATGATGTGCGTGATTTCGAGCTTGTTTTTATTTTCCGTCGCTTTACTATTGCGGTGCTAATGTTCGCTTAGGTGCCTCACAGATTTATAAAGGGTAGGTAACCTTAGAGAGTAACAAAACTTTTCTAAAATAATAACTCAACGAACGTATCTAACAGTTGGTCGCGTAAATACGTATATCAAAATTTGTTTAACATTTTTCGATTTGTATGTTATTCTCCGAAATTTTCTAAGCATTTTGGTGATAACCGCATCAAAATCGGTATTCTCATGGCAACAACTATCAATGACAGGCTCAAAAGGGCAAAGAACCCAGAGCCGTAAAACACGATAGCAATAGAGAGCCAGAGCCTCAAATGCCAGAGCCGTAAAACTCATTAAAAAAAATTCCCTATGTTACATAATAAACAACAGTTGCCAAGCAACCAAGGATTAAATCCCGGTTTAGACCAAATCAAAATTTAACAATTTTCGAGTATTTATGTGGCCTATGTTATTCTCCGGAATTTTCTTAGCATTTCGGTAAAACCGGATCAAAATCCGTTAAGTAGTTCTCGAGTTTATCGTGTTCAAACAAACAAATAAACAAACAAACAAACAAACAATTTCTTTTTAAACTATTCTATCGTGTTCCGTAAGTGATTTTAAAGTATTTTTTTTATATCTTGCAATTACAGATTTTTTTTATCCCTACGTTCTTATTATACAGGGTGTCTCATTTAAATCGGTCAGTATGGGAAAGTCTGAAACTATATGACATACGAAGATCTGTTCTTAGGAACCATGTCATCGATTTTAATAAGAAGAAAAA